>JAUPFT010000011.1:43015685-43338185 GCA_036936625.1 Parnassius smintheus behrii | reverse complement strand
CAGTTTTTAAAATCGACTGAAAATCACAGATCTATCATTTGGCTTATTTTAAGGCAATCAAGGCATTTTATGCTTAATATATATGGTTATTATATAATTAGAGATTAGAATTATTTAATCGGAAAAATCGAGTTCCGATAGCTAGCGGTATCTTGTGTATGTCAGATATAGGCCACTCGGCAACGGACAGCAGCACCATTGGCAGTAATATCTGATGCTACGATCGCCAATCCACCAGTCACACCTTTTGACACTTGCCGGACAATCCCAACGTTGTTGTGGATTCTATCGCTGATGTGATACTTCAGGGTATGGAACGAGGAAGGAATAAAACCTTCCTCTGTGGTGCCCATTGGAGACAAATCTCAGCAATAGTTTGGTCACTCCTGTAAAATAGCATCATGCTATAAGCAGGAGTGCTACCAACCCTGGGCTGACGCATCAATGTTCCGGGATGTAAACACCAGTGCTCTAAAAAATTAAGTATAATTTTGCCTCTAGGTCCTTCAAAAGAGTTATTGCAAAGGTAAAGTCAGAGTACATAGGCAGAATTGGCGAGAAACTAGTTCGCCTTCCTTCTGGATGTGTGGACCTGTGCTTTCTGGTCTCTCACCAAGGCTGTCCAGGGGAATTTCTGTCAGCCATCTCTTCCATCTCTGCACAGGGAGGACGACTCACTAGCCCATACCGCAAAGGAGAAAGCCGATCTGCTAGGCTCTTTCTTTGCGTCCAACTCGACTCTCGATGACCGGGAGAGTACGCCGCCGACTATCCTGCGGTGTGAGTGCTCCATGCCGAAAGTTCACACAGCGCTCGGTTCTCAAAGCACTCCTCTCCTTGTACATCTACAAGTCGAGTGGGCCTGACGGAATCCCCCCAATTGTGCTGAGAACGTGTGCTCCAGAGTTGTCACCGGTTTTAACGCTTATTTTCCGGTACTCCTACTCCCTAGGCGTAGTCTCAATCATCATAATCATGGAAGACGGTTTTCGTCCACCCGATCCCTAAAAAAGCGACCGTTCAGACCCGTCCAAATACCGGCCTATCGCCATCAACTCCTTGTTCTCCAAAACAATGGAGTTTATTATTAACTGCCAGCTCATGAGGTACCTTGAGGATCATCGGCTGATTAGTGACTGCCAATACGGTTTTTGCCGAGGTCGATAAGCTGGTGATCTTCTGGTCTACCTAACTCATAGACGAGCTGAGGCTGTAGAGTCCAAGGTGGAGGCATTGGCCGTTGGTTTGGACATTGCGAAGGCCTTCGATCAGGTTTGGCACAAAGCGCTTCTTTCGTAGCTCCCTTCCTATGGGCTTCCCGAGAAATTGTGCGACTGGATCACCTGCTTTTTTGCAGATCGAAGCATCAAGGTCGTTGTAGACGGTGCAAGCTCCGATTACAGGCCAATTAATGCTGGTGTTCCACAGGGCTGCGTGCTATTGCCAACGCTGTTTCTTCTGAATATCAATGATATGCTGCAAACCCGTAACATTCATTGCTATACAGATGACAGCACTGGTGATGCTCTGTACACCGGCCGTGCAAAAATTTCTCGGGAAAACGTCTCCAATTTCCGGGGCAAAATTGTGTCTGAAATCAAGTCTTTGCTGAACAGAGTCTCGGATTGGGGGCGACTAAATCTAGTCCAGTTTAAACCCCAGAAGACAAAAGTTTGCGCGTTAACCACTAAAAAGAACCCCTTTGTCGTATCTCCTCAGTTTTAATGCATTTGCCTTGTTACCTGAGCCAGTATCGGAATCCTCGGCGTCGACTTATAGAGTGACGTGCAGTTTCGTGGTCACTTGGAAGAGAAGGCCAAATTGGCCTCTAAAAACTTGGCGTGTTCTGCAGAGCGGGACAATATTTCATGCCGGAACACCGCATGCAACTTTACAAGGCGCAGGTTTGACCGCACATGGAATACTGTTCCCATCTCTGGGCTGGAGCTCCCTAGTACCAGCTCCTTCCACTTTGAACGCATCTAGCACAGAGTGGCTCGAATCGTCGTCGACCGATTGGTTTCTGATCAGCTCGATTCACTGGCGCTGCGTAGAGATGTTGCATCTCTTTGCATGTTTTTTTGCATATACCATGGGGAGTGCTCTGACGAAATGTTCGGATTAATCCCAGCCGCCAAATTTCGTAAACGCACTACGCGGCAAAGGTCCCGATACCATCCAAACCATCTGGATGCTTGGCGGTCCACCACTGTACGTTTTACAGGGACTTTTCTTCCGCGTACGACCTCTCTGTGGAATAGTTTACCACCGGCGATTTTTCCACATTGATACGACCTGGGGACCTTCAAGAAAAGAGCTTACTCTTTTCTAAAGGTCCGGCAACGCTCCTGCAATTCGCTTTGTGTTGCGGTTGATCATGGGCGGTGGTAGTCACTTAAAATCACGTGAACCACATGCTCGTTTGCCCCAGTTCTATTAAAAAAAAGTTCGATTCCTGCCGATACAATAAACCGCCGGTAAATTGTAGGCGATCTGATTATCAGTGAAAAAAAAATGTATGGAAAATTAAACAAATCAATAATATATTGCGGATCTCTGAGAGGAGTCTGAAAGTTAATGCGCGAGCGTCACCGAAAACGCCAGTACGAGCGTAGGCGGCTGTATGAGTCGCGAGTTCTTTTATCAGTCGCTCTATCACTCAAAACGCAAGAAAATGCGATGGGAACAAAAATAATCACATAGAAGGCGTTACTGTTACACCCCTTCGAAGTCCACTGCTGAGCATAGATCCCCCGCGTAAATTGCGTCATAGGGGGGATATTTGCCATAGTATACGCACCACGCTTGAGAAGAGGTTGGGCAACCGCAGTATTTTATTTTAAGTCGTCATTACGGAGACGGGGCTGCCCATTTCGTGATTTGTTCCCTCCGTTAGCTGCCTCTAACGATACCCACGAGATGATATGGGGTATTGAATGTGTGACCTGTGTGTATTATTTAAGTTTGTTTTATAAACTTACACGTATTTGCTATATTTGGCGCACTATACACTGACAAATACGGCTGAAGAGAAAACGGACTTGTTTGCATCTCTATTTGCCTATAATTCACGTCTGGACAGTGGCAACAACATTCCACATAGATTACCTCACTGCGGGACCATTATGTCAGAGGTTCGTATCACAAATAAGGAAGTTCTCAAAACCTTGCGGTGTCTAGACATGAATAGCTAGAGCTATTGGACCAGATGGTATACCAAATATAGTATTAAAGGCATGTGCACCCGAGTTGTCTCCTGTGTTGATACGCATGTTCCGCCCCTCATTTAGGACTGGAATAGTGCCAAAATCCTGGAAGGTGGCCAACGTGCAGCCTGTTCCAAAAAAGGCAGCCGTGCCGACCCAGCCAATTATCGGCCAATCTCAATTAACTCCATACTCCGCAAGATTATGGGGCGTATATTGAACGCCCGCTTAATGGCATACCTAGAACAGAATGACCTCCTTAGTGACCAGCAATACGGGTTTCGCCGAAATCGGTCATTTGGAGACCTTCTAGCGTATGCCACGCGCGTATGGGGCGAGGCACTCGAGAACATTGGGGAAGCACTTGCCGTTTCCGGTGATGTCTCAAAGGCCTTTGAGAGAGTTTGGCACGCTAGCCTTCTGGCTAAGCTTCCAGCGTTTGGCTTAGCTCCTGACCTGATTGACTGGGTAAAGGATTTTCTGAGTGAAGTGAGAGTGAGTGAGCAGCTATCGACGATGACCCGAAGAGACCGCTCTTCGGGTCGTCGTCGATAGCTGCTCATCCGATCCAGTGACAACTAACGCCGGTGTTTCTCAGGGGTTCGTTCTCTCCGCAACTCACTTCTTGCTGCATGTAAATGATTTGCTTATGCCCGATATCTATGGGTACGCTAACGACAGCACAGTTGTGGAGAGATACCGACTAGGTCCCCGGACCAGTCGGGATCAAATCCGATCCGACTGAAAAGCTATGATAGATCGTGTGAATCTCGCACTATAGGCAGTCTCCGAATGGGGCAATGCTAAATTTGTGAAATTCAACGCCTCCAAAACACAAGCGTGTCTCGTCACTGCAAAAATGAGCCAGCTTACCTTGGCTCCTTCTTTCCGAAATGTATCACTGGAATACACCGACGGCCTTTAGTTGCTGGGGGTTGATATATCCTCAAGTCTTCAGACTTGAGGATATATCAACCCTTCGGACCCCCCCCCCCCCTTCGGACGGTTCATTGAGTCCAAGACCAAAGCGGCTGCAAGGAGACTAGTAGTCCCTGCAAACGTGGAGCGATATATCACGCCGGGACAGATGCTTACTTTATATAAAGCGCAAGTCCGGTTGTGCATGGAGTATTGCTGCCATATATGGGCTGGTGCTGCAAAATGTAACCTAGCGGCCTTGGACTCAATGAAAAGGCTTATTGCTGACCTGAATTCGGTTGAAACCAATCTTACCAGCCTCGAACACCGCCGCAAAGAAACCAACCTTTTGGTCTTCTACAGCATGCATTTTGGAGAGTGTGCGCAGAAATTGTATAATTTAATCCCCCCTCCCCTTCCCTTCAACCATCGGACAACCAGACCTTTGGCCAGTCTCCACCCTTTCGTTGTTTATTTACCACGAATTCGAACCAAACAGTTTGCTACGTCGTTCGTCATTTTCGTTATATTCGTATAGTGACATATTGGGGCGGATTGTGCTGTGTTCCAGATGGGTATGTACCTAAATGGCGGCGGCCGCGGCCTTACCTTGATCTCCGTGTTAGGTGCCCGCAGTAATTTACTAGAAAACGCCTTTAACGCGAACGTTATGCATTCCTAATAGAATGTCTGAAGACATTGATCTGTTCTGCTGCTCCTTAAGTGAATAAATAGGGTAGAATAGTTTACTATTTCTTAGTGTTAATTTCCACACTTTTGTTATACATAAAAAGAACTATACTGTCGCATTAGGTTATTACTGTCATGATAGTTGTTAGTTTAAATAAATAAATTGCCTCTTAGGGAGGACATTTTCCATAGTTGCCACGCTTGGCAAGCGAAATGGCAACCGCAGATTTTTTATTTTTAGTCGTTATTAGGGAGACGGTGCTGCCCATCTTCCGATTTGATTCCCATGAGATTATATAGACATAACCAATTGACATTGACACTTTTTCTGCTACCAAATTTTCTGATTTTAGTCTTTATAAGTTTAGTTATACTTATCTAAAACATATAAAACACTTTGCTTAAAATATAAGTTAGAACACCAAGGTAAAATATAAAAGCTAAGCCCGAGGTCAGGTAACTCGACTTTAAAAATAAATCTAGATAGAAATATTATTTTTATTACGTAATATACAATGGATATTGTTATCGTAATATTGTATATAAAGTAGTAATAGTTATCCTTATTTCTAGCACGTCTTCTGATTATCAAAGTGATTAACGTGAGTAACGCTATAATTTGCCTCATTCATAAATGTCTATGATCTTCTGATAATATTTATTCCATAACGCTTTACGAAGCTTGCTTTGTAACTTGATTACTTACTCGGTAACGGGATGTCTTTACAACATACTTAATAATTATGAATTTCCATGCACGATCTTATTATGACAACTGAATTACGGACTTACAATTATTTTATAATAAAATAATAGGAAAATCCAAAATTGCACACCCCATTTTAACAAAACCCCTCATTCTAACAAAAAATGATGTTACGCCGGTAAAATATTATAATTTATTAATTAGTTCATTGTGAATACATTAAAAAAATTACAGCCTATATACGTCCCACTGCTGGGCATAGGCCTCCCCTCATTTCTGAGAGGGTCTGGTTAATGCTCGCTGTGAATACATAGCCCATACATTTTATAAAGTCGTGTTATTTTTTTAAGTTTAAATTAAAGGGTGAGATATTATGTAACTTTATACATAAATTATTATTAGAATGATAACTTATTAAACCTTATTTTTGTTTAGTAGGTGAAATGGATGGGTGTGTCTAATTTGTTCCAAATATATTCTGAATATCACATCGTTTATGTAAGATGAGAAATAACACACTGGTCGTAAAATTTTACTTGATACGAGTACTAGCGACCCGCCCCAGCTTCTACTGGAGATCCAGAATAATATGGAGTATTTTAGATTTAAATCGCGAAAGAAAATTGATTGTTTCAATATTCCTATTTCTTAAATATAATAAAATGCAAGTTTTCAGATAAAAATAGCCCAGATCACGCCTGTTATTGCTTCCTGTCATGATGAACATTTTTTTTCTGAATAATTTAATTTTTTGCGTGGTAGATCCATGATGCAGCTATATTAAGGTTGTAGCACGAATAGGTCAACTCGACGGAGGTAGGACCACGCTCCCAGAATGCCAGCGTAAAATAGCAGCTTAATTTTACTTAATGTTTCGTATGGTGTGTGTAGAGAACGGGGGACCCTTTTTACTTGAAACGAGGCATTCTATCTTAATCCTCTGGGTAGATAACGCATCTACATTTTGAGTCTTATTCGAGGACAAATTATGTAGATATCTATCGGCCAAAGTATCCACTTGCCATCAGTTAGAGTGTGTGCTTGTTTGTCACCACATTCTATAAAAAAGAATAAATAAAATGTTTGATTTTCATTACCTAGGATTATATTAAATTATTTATAACATTTGCACAAAACTAGAAAATATTAGAATCGAGGGTAGATTTTTGGCCACGTTAACGGTGTACATGGGTCTAATTTGACCGAGCTATATTATGTGTTGTATAAATTGTATGTGGTAATTTTTTGAAACATTTTTCTTATTTCTAATTCTTTATCTTATTATTTATATAAATTAAGTTTAAAATTATTTGATTATAATGTTAATCACACAATAAAATACAAATGTTCAAGAAGACTCACTTTTATTGTTGAAAAAAATTAGACAATTTAATTTAATTTTTTTTCCTATTTAAATCCTTCCTTTTTCGAAGGGCAAACAAATCTGACAACGTATAATGTTATTGGTAAATTCTTGGATCTTTTCAGTTAGTTCGTAAGCAAACAGGATTTCCCATGCTTGCAGTGGAGATGTCGGCCAGTTTCGACGTACTTCCCCTGCCAAAGCAAGTAATTGGGTAACAATGTTTTCACGTCAAGTTTTCGAAGAACATGGAGGCGTCTTTGACCATTTAAACTGATAACCGTAACCTCTGGATGAATCACGTGATCGTGTTGGTGGTGGTGGTCTGCCATGAATGAGCTCGTTACTTTGTGGAACAATCTTAGCAAATCTTCTCGCAGTGTCGAAACGTGATGACTCCTCCGAGTTATCCTCTAATTCACTTAGTTCCGACACTGAGTAGTGATCAATATGTTCGGAGCAGTTGTCGCCATAGTCCGAGTCACTATCATGATCATCAAGCCACCGCAGTATTCATTTTTCTTCATTTTCCGCCATTTTCAAACTTCGCCTTCGAAACAAAAAGTTACACTTAAAGCGTTTAATACATTATACAATTTTTAGAAAATCTAATTAGGAATATATTAGGAGACTAAGATGGAATGCCTCGTTTCCAGTAGAAAGGGTCTCCTATTCTCTACACTCGCCATACGAAACACAGCAACATTAAGCTACTATTTTACGCTGGTATTATGTGAGAGTGTGGTGCTTCCTCACTCGAGCCGACCCATTCGTGCTACAACTATACTAATAATATAACTGCAGCATGGCTCTACCACCTATAAAACAGTTTAATTATTTGTTAAGTTTGGTATCCAAACATATTGAAAAAGAAGTCACGATATTTCGATAAAGTGTGAGCACCAAAGAATGTTTGATGGTGACATTACGTTTTATAGCCACCGGAAATTAATATAAAGATTTAAAGTACCTACTGCTCTCTAATATCATACTTCTATCAAAACTTCTATCAAAACTTCAAAACATCCGCTTGTATCAAAGCGCGGGCGCTGACTGGTTGTTCTAAATCGTAACGTTGCGATTACACTGTCCTAAATTGTAAACAATTTAGGAAGTAGAGCGATTGGGACCTCCAATTTGACTAACTCGGATCCTAACTATTCTAACTACGATTAAATCTTCCTACTTCCTAATTATATTTCCTAAAAATTGTATAATGTAATAAGCGCTTAAGGTATACATGGATCAAATCTGACCCGAGGACGTACGTAATTCCGAATATTTGCACCAAATCTAGACGCGCATGTACTTGCGTTGTAGTGTTCTGTGCGACCGAGGAATACAGGGCGCAGAGTGAGTGAATATTGAATTAATGTTGTCGTATGATCGATCAAAAATTGGATAAAAATAAGTATAATTTAATAATAATATTTATGGGAACCGTGGCGAGCATAAACAACTCGAAGATGATTTCCGCTGGTCATACTAAAATTGACAATCATATTCTTAGATTATACGGTATATAATCGTCATTTCTATTACTAAAATGCCTGAATGAAATGAACTTTCGGGGCGAAAATATTCCTGATTAAATATTATATCACTGTCTGTCTTAAATTCAGTAGCGACCTCGGCTTTAAGTTGCTCTAATATTACATGTGTTATCTTTTTTGTGGCCAATATAACACGTTTTTGGTCAGCCACTTGTTGTTCAGTTACTTTTTCCGCTAAATCAGGGTACTTCTGTACAAAGAGTCTCCATATATCCAATACCATATAAAAACAGTTGGCTACAGGTCCAACCTGTAGCCAACTGTTTATGATTCGATAGTACAACTGTTACATTCCTCCAAAACCCACTACACGGTGTTGATGGGAGACTTCAACGCAAAACTAGGCACAAGAGAAAGCGGTGAGCTGAGGGTAGGGAAATTTGGAGTAGGGCAACGGAACCGAAGGGGCCAGCAGCTGGCCGACTTTATGGAGAAAGAGGGACTCTTTATGATGAACTCTTTCTTCCAGAAGCGGCCCCACAGGAAGTGGACCTGGTCGAGCCCCGACGGTTCAACAAAAAATGAGATTGACTTCATTATGACGACCAGACGCCAACTGTTCAGTGATGTCTCAGTGATCGCAAGGGTGAAAACTGGCAGCGATCACCGAATGGTTAGAGGCACACTGAACCTAAACGTTAAGTTGGAGAGGTCTCGTCTAATGAAGTCAACGCTCCGTCCCCCTCGTGCTCTAATCCAGAATCCCGAAACCTTTCAGCTCGAGTTACGTAACCGCTTCCAGTGCCTAGAAGATTGCAATGCAGTGGACGATATGAACGACAAGCTCGTGGAAACTGTCCATGCGGTCGGAGCTAAGTTCTGCAAGACCCGCCGCAGAAGAACACAAAAACTCTCCGATCACACTCTTAATCTCATGGCTGTTAGACGGGAGATGAGGCTGCAATCGTCAACAGATTTGACAGCATACAGGCAACTGAACAGACAGATCTCCAAATGCATGCGGCGAGACTTACGCAACTTTAATACTTCTCGTATTAAAGAAGCGATCGAGCGGAACCAGGGCTCCAAAGTCTTTGCCAGAGATCTGTCTGCCAGAAAGAGCCAACTGTCAAAGCTGAAGACTGAGTGTGGCAACATCGTTTCCGGGACACCTGAGATTTTGAGTGAGATTGAGAGGTTCTATGGGCAGCTGTACACATCATCGTTGGAGCCACACGCAAGTGTGAGTAACGATCCAAGAGCAAGTCTTATCCGACACTATTCCGATGATATCCCGGACGTCAGTCTAAGCGAGATTAGAATGGCTCTCCAGCACCTTAAAAACGGCAGGGCCCCAGGCGAGGATGGAATTACAGCGGAGCTTCTGAAAGCGGGTGGAACACCGGTACTTGTAGTCCTTCAGAAGCTCTTCAATTCCGTCCTCCATGGTGGCACTACTCCAGAGGCGTGGAGCAGAAGTGCGGTGGTCTTGTTCTTTAAGAAAGGCGACAACGCTCTCTTAAAGAACTACAGACCGATTTCCCTTCTGAGCCGCGTCTACGTGCTGTTTTCGAGAGTCATTACGAATCGTCTCGCACGCAGACTTGACGACTTCCAGCCTCCCGAACAAGCCGGTTTCCGAAAAGGCTTCAGTACCATAGAACACATACATACCCTGCGGCAGATTGTACAGAAGACTGAAGAGTACAATCTGCCACTTTGCCTGGCGTATGTGGACTATGAGAAAGCCTTTGATTCCGTCGAAATTTGGGCGGTGCTACAGTCCCTTCAGCGGTGCCAAGTTGACTGTCGGTATATCGAAGTGCTGAAGTGTTTGTACAGTAGGGCTACCATGGCTATCCGAGTACAGAACCAGAGCTCGAAACCTATCCAACTGCAGAGAGGTGTAAGACAGGGTGACGTTATATCCCCGAAACTCTTCACCGCTGCATTGGAAGACGTTTTCAAGCTACTGGACTGGAAAGGATACGGTATTGACATCAATGGCGAGTACATCACTCACCTTCGATTTGCCGACGATATAGTCCTTATGGCAGAATCGCTGGAGGACTTAAGCACTATGCTCAATGACCTCAATAGTGCCTCCCAACGGATAGGTCTTAAGATGAACATGGACAAAACAAAGATCATGTTCAATGTCCATGTCACACCTATGCCGGTAGTTGTTGGGAGCACTATGCTCGAAGTTGTTGACGAGTACGTTTACCTGGGACAAATAGTCCGACTAGGTAAGTCCAACTTCGACCGAGAGGTCAATCGACGGATTCAACTCGGCTGGGCAGCGTTCGGGAAATTACGACATATCTTTTCGTCAGGTATACCTCAATCTCTAAAAACTAGATTGTACAACCAGTGCGTGTTGCCAGTGATGACTTATGGATCCGAGACGTGGTCCTTCACTGCTGGCCGTATGAGGACGCTTAAGGTCGCTCAGCGAGCTATGGAGAGGGCTATGCTCGGAGTTTCTCTGCGTGATAGACTCAGAAATGAGGATATCCGCAGTAAAACCAGAGTGACCGACATAGCCCAACGGATTAGTAAGCTGAAGTGGCAATGGGCCGGCCATATAGCTCGAAGAACCGATAACCGATGGGGAAGAAAGGTTCTCGAGTGGCAGCCTCGTACCGGTAGGCGTAGTGTAGGGCGACCCCCCACTAGATGGAGTGACGACCTGGTAAGACATGCAGGAAGTCGATGGATGCAGGTGGCTCAGGACCGTGCTTTGTGGCATTACTTGGGGGAGGCCTATGTTCAGCAGTGGACTTGTGAAAGGCTGTAATGATGAATGATGATGAGTACAACTGTTTATGAGTAGGTAGTAGTAGAGTAGATAGAAGATTGGTAGTAGCAACGCATGACGTGCTCATTCATTTCAGTGGTCCAAGTCATACGTTGTCTGGGGAGACCAGCCTTTGTGGTCACGGGTTGAATACTACGTGAAAAACTTGGAGCTGGTTGGAGTGGGGATGTGGGAAAGGAGAGGGGATTAAAGGAGGTATTTTCTACAGCAGCTTTAGTTGGGGTAAAGTTTAGTTTTCTTTTGGTCCTTTTTATTTAGTTCCCACGAGCAGCAAGGGACCATAACGTCAACCACGGCAGAGTCCTGCGTTCACCGTAGTAAGGGTATATAAAACTGGAGGGCCCCTGTTCTCCAGATTATTATTATTATTATTTTTTAAAATATTATTATTATTATTGATTTATATTGATATTATTATAGTTATTTATTATTATTAATTTAAAAAAAATTATATATTATTAGCCTTAAAGATGTTTAACAAAGGTGAATAAGAAACATTAAGCAGTGCATTGTTACCATTATTATTTTTTTAAATCTCCAACTATTCTATCACACACAGTCGCAGCCTCTTATTACAAGTATATAAGATTTCAAAGGAATGGTCGCTGGTTAGGTTGTGTCCAGTGTTCAAGAGATGTTTAGCAAAATGATTAGTATCTAGCCAATGTTCCTCTCCGTCCTATCCACGTATTCCAATCCACACGCACTGTATGGGAGGGAGTCAAGAATGTGACGTGATTTTTGGCCAATCATGAAACGCGGCCCACTTAAATGAAGGATGGAGATGGTAAGCGGACAAAAGGGCCAACTATGCCGCCGCTCGCCCTTTTTGCATTGTAGTTGAAGACCAACGCTATTTGTGTTCGCACCTCTGTGGCAGTCGCACCACAGAACAATTTAGAAGTAACCACCTCGCATAGTGCGGGTTATCATCGCGCACCGCTCTTCCAACGCATCACAACACCAAGAGTGTCGTCCTCGACGCTGCTGGCAGAAGGATCCCCACCCCGTCTCCTTAAACTGCCTTGAGCTGTTTATTTTATTTGCTAAGTTTTCTTTCCCCTAACAGCTTAAGTAGAATCCTATCTCAGGACACTGGTTCAGTAATACATTGGGTGATAGCGAGTGATGTTTATCGTACAATATTGCCACGTGCCATATCAGCCATTTTGTTTGGTTATAGGGAATCACGAATAAAGTCCACCTAGAAAATCGATCCCGCATAATAAGGTTTTGCCTCGACCGGGGAATTGAACCTGTGACCCTGTTGTCGCATCATTTTCTGGTCATTAGCGTGACCATTTTCTGATTGCTTTAAGCCGGATACGAAGGATAATATAGTTACCCTAACCATTTAGTAACCATCCGGTCCGGATTCGAACCCAGGAACCATTAGCGTCACCATTTTCTGTTCCCGCGCTCCGGATATCCACCCTGATTCTTAATTGGCTCATACTGTGTGTACAATTCTATAGAAATTAGATGTTAAGTCCATGGGCTACAATAACCACTTACGATGAAATATACAAGGTTTGTTACTATGATTTTGTAAAACTTACCTTCAATTTGCCGACGATATAGTCCTTATGGCTGAATCGCTGGAGGACCTAAGCACTATGCTCAATGATATCAGTAGTGTCTCCCACCGGATAGGTCTCAAAATAAACATGGACAAAACGAAAGACATATGTAATGTCCATGTCACACCTATACCAGTGGTTGTTGGGAGCAATAAGCTCGAAGTTGCTTAGAAGTATGTTTACCAGGGACAAGTAGTCTGACTAGGTAAGTAAAACTTTAATCGACGTATTCAACTCGGCTAGGCAGCGTTCGGGAGATTGCGACACATTTACTGGCCAAAACCAGAAAGTTTTTGTGCGTTCACGGACTTGGAAAAGGCTTATGACAGAGTGGACAGGAATGAGTTATGGCAAACACTGAACACATATGGGTTGAGTGCTGGTTTGATACAGGCATTAAAGTCTCTTTATAGGGACTCTTAGTGCATGTGTCAGGATTAATGGGGTCTACTCGGACCAGTTTGGCATCCAAAAAGGTGTCAGACAGGGCTGTGTAGCTTCCCCTTGGCTATTCAACCTATTTATGGACAGGTGTTTGCAAACTTTGAAAGATGAAGAATGTGGGTTAAGAATGGGCGAGTTAACCATCAAATGCCTTTTGTATGCCGATGATCAAGTCATATTTGCGTCATCGGCGGCTGAATTGCAAATTATGGTTACAGTAATGAACTGGGAATGAAAGCGAACGCAAGTTAGACGAAAGTGATGGTTTTTGAAAGAGAAGAAAGCAAAACGGTATGTGAAATAAGAATAGAAGGAGAGTTAATTGAGCAAGTGGATGAGTTTGTGTATTTGGGATGTGTATTTAGCAGGGATGGTAGATATGATAAGGATATAGAACGACGAGTAAATGCAGGTAATAGAGTAAATGGGGCACTACACTCTATTATGAAGAACCAGAACGTGTCAAAAAAGGCACGTTTGGTAATTCATAATTCTTAACATTACGCAATAATGAATAATACATCAACAATAAAACTGTCACGTAAGTATTATAATATTAAACCTTGGATAACACCTGGTCTCGTCCGCTGTATAAGAAATAGAGACAAACCTCATTTAAAATTTAAACTTTCTCCTCATAATTTAATACTTTCTGCTACTTATAAAAGATATAGGAATTTTTGCAATAAACTATTGAAAAACCTCAAAATACAATATGATAAAAATGTTTTACAAAAGGCCAGTAAAAACAGTAAACTTGTATAGAAGTTCATTAAAAATAATAGCTTCAGTTCAAAAAATCTTGGACCCCCACTTGATCTACTGTCACTAGACAAAAGCCCAAACGAAGCAACTAATAAAGTAAATAATTATTTTATTAATGTTGGCAAAAAATATCAGAGACAACTTTAAAATTAAGCACGACTCGTAATTCAATTTTTATGCCCACATCCTTTTCTAAGTTAAATTCTTTTGTATTGTTAAATACCGATATTGATGAGATTTTAAGTATAATATATAATTGGATGGGACAATATACCTAATCGCATACTCAAAAGATTTAAACATTTACTGGCCGCCCCGTTAACACATATCTTTCAATTATGCCTATCAAACGGTATTTTCCCGAAAGTGCTTAAAAAAGCAGTGGTTTCTCCTATTTAAAAAGCTGGTGATAAAAACTTAGTTAGTAACTATAGGCCGGTTTCAGTCTTATCTGGCTTAATGATTTCTTAAATTTACGCGAACACTACACATTGAATAAAACTATTATTTACGGATTTTATCGCGTTTAATTACTTATTTTATTTTTATTATTATCCCGACGTTTCGGGTGCTTTACAGCGCCCATGGTCACGGGGGGAACTGAGATGTTTGACGTCCCAATGTCATAGTTAGTCCAGCTACCTTCAGTTTTTTAATATTAATTTTTGGTCCGATTTACGCAAAACGAGCTTATAGTATCATGAAGTCTTGCAGTGGTATGCTTGGGTTTGGGTTTAATTTTGTTAATTATAGGATCCCAAGCAGATGGTAGCACCCAACCATCTTCTCTATTGAAATTTGGATGTTTTTTAATTTCAATAGCCTCGCGTATCATCCTTGGTAGGAATCGGTGTTCTTTTGCGAGAATTTGTGGTTTATCAAATCTAATGTAATGGTGGGGACGATCTTGAACATGTTCGCAGACTGCAGACTTCCCGGAGCGTCGGTGCTTCACATCAGCTATATGTTCCTTCACGCGGGTTTTTATAGATCTCTTTGTTTGACCTATGTAAGAGAGACCACATTCACAATCTAGCTTGTACACACCTGCATCTTGTAGAGGAATATTACATTTGATGGATGGTAAAAATTGACTAATCTTCTTCAGCGGCTTGTAGTATGTCTTAATGGACGCTCGCTTCAAGATGTAGCCAATCTTGTCCGTGACTCCTCTAACATATGGTAGTAGAGCAGGCGCGCGCTCGACTGTGGCCGGCTTCACTCGTTCACTGTGATGTAGGCGCGGGACCCGAAGCTTGTTGTCTTGCAATACTTGCTTGACGTGCTGAAGCTCCGCAGCCAGATGTTTTCTGTCACAGATCCCTCGTGCTCTCTGAAACAAAGATTTACCCACGGTAGCTAACTGTGAAGGATGATGGTGAGATTCACCATTTAGATATCGGTTGGTATGGGTCTTTTTCCTATACACAGTGTGGCCAATTGTGTTATCAGGATTTCGGATGACTAAAACATCTAGGAAAGCTAAAGAATTATTTGCCTCTAACTCCATTGTGAATTGTATTTTAGAGTTTATGGAGTTAAGGTGGTCTAAAAATGCAGTTACTTTGTCAGATGGTAAAATTGTGAAAGTGTCGTCTACGTACCGCTTGTAGAACCTTGGATTTACGGGAGCAGTAAGAAGGGCTTTCTCCTCAAAGTCCTCCATGAATATGTCGGCGACTATGGGAGACGCAGGTGAGCCCATCGCCACACCATCTACTTGCTTGTAGAACTCCTCCTTCCACAATAGATAGCCAGATGTGAGGCAATGTTCAAGTAGTATTGCATATTCTTGAGGCATGTTATTTTCTTCTAGCTTCCTAGTTACAATTGAGATGCAGTCCACAATAGGTAGGCATGTAAATAGTGACTGAACATCAAAACTGACCATAGTTTCATTGTTAGCGAGATGTAGGTCTTTTATCTCACTCACAAAATGATATGAATCCTTTGTGTGTGCTCTGGTATGTCCTCTCAGTGGTGATAGTATTTTTGCTAAGTATTGTGCCAGCTTATAAGTTGGAGAATCAATCTGGCTCACTATGGGACGTAGTGGAGCGTTTGGTTTGTGTATCTTCGGTAACCCATACAACCTCGGTGGTTTGGCACATGATGGTATTAGCGAATTCACGTCGATATTTAATTTTTCGGAGTATTTCTTTATTAAATCGCTAGTTGTTTTAAGCGTGTTAGTTGTCGGGTCTGTTTTGACCTTTTTATATGTACTTTCGTCCGATAAAAGTTGTTGTATTTTAAAATTATATTCCGACGCGTCCATTACCACCGTAGCATTTCCTTTTATTATCTGGCTTATCTAAAATTTTAGAAAAGATCATAAATACGAGGTTAATAAAATGCCTGGAAACTAACAACTTGCTGTCAGACAGACAATTTTGTTTTAGGCCTAAGAGATCATGCAATGATGCCCAGCACCAATTGACAGATTACGTCAAAAGTAATCTTGACAACGGTATGCACTCAATAGGGATCTTTTTAGGCTTTGCCAAAGCATTTGATACTATTTCTTGCCCTATACTATTGCAAAAGCTTGAAACACTTGGCATAAAGAGAACTCAACTACAAATTTTTTCTGATGACATCAGTGATCGCTTTCAATGTGTAAAAATCGGTGAGTATACAAGTACTGAATTACAAAACAGCTCTTATGGAATCCTACAGGGCAGTATCCTGGGGCCTACATTGTTCCTAATTTATACAAATGACTTATGCAATCTTCAACTTCAAAATGGTGTCATTATGTCGTATGCAGATGACACAGCCTTGTTATTCTCAGCTAAATCATGAGATGAGGTTTATAAATACGCTCAGCAAGGTTTTAACATAGTATCTAATTGGCTTCTTAATAATCTCTTACGTTTAAACGCTGATAAAACACAATATATGTTATTTTTAATGATAAAAAAATAACATACCTACTCACCTAAATATTTACGCTCATAATTTTAACTCGTATAATGACACTGCATGTGCATGTTCCGCGTTAACAAAAACAGACAATATAAAATATCTAGGCATCACGCTTGACACAAAATTAAATTTCCGCAAGCACATCGATTTACTTTGTGCTAGAGTTCGTAAATTAGTATATATTTTTAAATATCTTCGTAACATCACTGACTTCAAATTGATAAGACAGGTCTATTTAGCTTTGTGTCAATCCATACTCACTTATGGCATTACTTCCTGGGGTGGAGCTACTAAAACAATATTGCTCCCATTAGAACGTGCTCAGAGAGCAGTTTTAAAGGTAGCCACTTTCCGTCCATTCATGTTTCCTACACATCAACTTTACTTGGAATGTAGTGTACTAACTGTCCGTCAGTTGTTTATCCAGAATATCATATTAAAACAGCATACCGAACTTCCATTTAACTTAAAAGCCATAGACAGGAGAAGAATGGACTAAGTTTGTGTAAACCGTCAAACCAAACACGCATTTGTGAACAAATTTTACATATTTTTAGGACCCTTTCCATATAACAAGCTCAACAAGTCACTAAAGGTATATAGTCTAAGTTAAGAACTGTAATATAAGTGTAAGGGAATTTCTAAATAAACTAAATTACGAAGACACAGAGAAGTTGTTAGAAATTCTGAAATAGTTTGTATTAATTGTAGGTAACAATTAATTGTTATTTTGTTATTTAGTTATTTTATTTATTATATAATATAGTTTAATTATTTAAATATCTAGTGTCCTACATTATTAAACCCATTGTGTAAGTGATGTCTGAAACACAGGTACTCAACCTAGTTCAGGCAGGTAGCTAATATTATAAACTTGACTTTTTTATTTTGCTTTTGTATATTCTACATTATTCGGCTACACATAGGTTTAATTTTATCATAGTATGTTATTTTTGTTAGACTTATTGTTACTTTATTTAATTGTGATCATATTTATTCCTGTATGTAAACAAGTGTAATTGGAAATGAAATAAATATTTATTATTATTTATTATTATTATAATGCTACGTTAGTCCCTACTTTAATGTATGGTAGTGAAAGCTGGGTGTGGCAAAAGAAGCACGAAAGTAGAATAAATGCTGTAGAAATGCGGTCTTTAAGGAATATGCTAGGGTTGAATCTGAATGACAGGGTGAGAAATTGCATGATAAGAGATAAATGTGGTATGCAAGATGATGTTGTGACCAGGATTAAGAAAGGAATGCTTCGGTGGTTTGGTCATGTAGAAAGAATGAATGAGGAAAGAGTGACAAAGCAAATTTATATGGCAGATGTGAACGGCCGAGTCGGGAAGGGACGCCCTAAAAAAAATTTTATCGACCAAATTGGCGATATTTTGAAAATGGGCCACGTTAGAAGTACCCTTAACCGACGAGCACGTATGCGAAGATATATGGATGTAAAGGAGGCGAAAGAGGTATGTCAGGATCGTGCCAAATGGAAGTTCGTAGCCTCTGCCTACCCCTCTGGGTGACAGGCGTGAGTGTTTATGTTATGTTATGTAGTTTTGAAGCTGCTATGTACTTTATATTAAACCTGAAACCTTCCCCATAAATTTCCTCATAGGGGGATATTTGCTGTTTGCCACGCTTGGCACGCGACCTGACCACCGCAGTTTTTTATTTTTAGTTGTAATTAGGAAGAAGCTGCTGCCAATCTCCTTCTGTTTTGTGTCCCTTTGTCGGCTCTTCAACACGGGATGATATGGAGTAGTGGATATTCTTACAGCACTACTACACGGTAGTGGTGACGCGTGAAGAATTTTGTCTTAAACATCTAGTAATATATATTTGCACTTTAGTTAGATTTTATATAAATAACACAAATATAAAAACCAAATAAATTTTTCATTACAACTTTAAGTTCTTTGATTTCGTTAAATTGTCTTTTGTTTAGACTTCCACAAAGACAAGTTACAAATAAAACTTTTCTTTAACGTGTTTATTGTACATTTAGAACACTAAACTATCCCACGCAAGTCTTGAAATAGAATCGACTAGAGTGTACTAACACAACATTCTTTAATTTCTTTTGCAAAAGAAGGTTTCTGTAAGTAGTAACGTTCGGGATATTAGGACACATTTTAACGAGATATCTTTTCACAAGCATTGCGTGTTATCAGTGATGACAGATGAACCTGCGACCCTTACTGCTGGCCGAATTTGGAAGCTCAAGGTCGTTTAGCGTCCTATGGTGGGGGTAAGGCTCAGAGTTTGTGCAATAAAACAATACGATAGAAAAAATTAAGTAGTATCAGAGTAATCAACATAGCCCAACGAATCAGCAAGCGGCAATGTACCGGGCTTATATAGCTGTAACTATTACCACTGCAACATTTGCAACCGACAACCGATGACGAACCCATCGGTATTTAACACTGCAAGTTATATACGAATACTTACTCAACTGTTATTTAATAATTTTCATCGATGTTATAGTATAACATATGATGAAATTATGAATATGAATGTGATTAAATATTAAGACAATAAATAACGAATTACATTATTACCTCGTCTCGTGTGGTGCGCTAAATGAGAATCCGTCAGCCCATATTTTTCCCTTGGATGTCGTAAGAAGAGATTATGGGACATGCCAGAAGAAAGACTCCCCACCATTACGCTTAACTCAGATGTAAAATTTCCAAACTGATGAGGGGCAGCAGAGTCAAAGGTGCAAGATCTCGCACTGCGTTCATCAAACGTCATGTCTACCAGTGGAGTTATACAGGTCTCTTATGAAAAGAATGAATAAGATACCATGGTTAGGTTTATCTTGCGCTGTTCCCATACTTTGCATGTTAAGTTGTAAAAATATTACAATAAAGTCGCTTATTCACTTAGTCACATGCAAAACAATATTAAAATTTGGATTGAAATGTATTCACAATCTTAAGCCGGTTAACATATTTCGTACATAAAGCTACCTCGAGGCAGTCGTTCAAACTTTGTCGTATTGTGAGTAAAAGCTTTATGATCCTACTTTAAATGCATTGTGTGGTTGAGCTCGGTTACTACCGTAAGCTTGTGCATAATTTATGTAATATTTTGTAATTTTATAAATATTTATCTCTTAGGGTCTGTTAAAAATGTGAATGTATACTGTATAATCAAATAATATATTTCATTAAAAATGAAATCATATATTTCATTCGCCGTATTCGGTGTTTAGGTTTGAAATTTTATACTTATGATAATTATTGAAATTAATTTATTATTGATAATTATTTTTACGAAATAAAAATATGAAACAACAATTACTATTTTCAATTCTGGAAACATTTGTGAGCAAATCATCAAATGAGCGAATAGTGCAATTCGCGTAAGAGCGACAGTAGACTACAAACACTTGCAACAACGTGTTAAAAAACAAATTGTAGTTTTAAATATTGTCAAAGATTAAGAAAATATTTGTGAAATATTTATGACTTGCCGCGTAGTGGCAGTTGAGAATATCTACTATCCCATATCTTCCCGTGGGTGTCGTAAGAGACGACAGAGGGACACAGGCAGGAGACGGGCAGCAGCATCTTCCTGATAACAACAATAATATAATAAAAAACTGCGGTTTCCAACACGCTCGCCAAGCGTGGCAAGTATGGCAAACATCGCCATGAGCAACAACTCAAACAAACGGACCCAAGTCCTCGGCGGCCCCGCTATTCCTGGCTACGGTGGCGACTATGGTAACGGCGGGGCAGGGGGTGTTAAGAATGTCTCCGGTGGAGGTTCGTTCGCCACCTACGACGACTCGACCTAGCAACATATAACGCATGCACCTTGAGAACTGACGAGAAGATACTGGAGCTGGAAGAAGAGGTAGACCAGTTGCACTAGTATATTATAGGAGTATCCAAGGTCCGAAGAGAGGGGGAGGACACGGTAATCCTGGAGTCTGGCAACTTGTTCTATTACCAGGAGGGTGACCATCTGTCCCCTTGGGTGTCGAATTTATCGTCCACAAGTCTCTCGTTAACATTATTGTAAAGATTGGGAGTGTGTCGACGAGGATTACGTACCTGATACTTAGTATCACCAAACGGAATTCGCTGAAGGTCATATTGGCTTACGCACCACCCTCAGCACATCCCGATGACGAGGTGCAAGAAATGAATGAGGATATCTCTAGAGCCATGCCTTCCTCTAAACCCACCGTACGGTGTTAATGGAAGACTTCAACGCAAAACTAGATACAAGCGAAAGCTGTGAGCTGAAGTTAGGGAAATTCGATATAGGGCAACGGAACCCTAGTGGCCAACAGGTGGCCGACTTTATGGAGGAAAAGGCACTCTTTATGACGAAGTTTTTCTTCCAGAGGTGGCCCCACAGGAAGTGGACCTGGTCAGGCCCCGACGGTTCGACAAAAAATGAGATTGACTTGATTATTACGACCAGACGTCAACTGTTGGGTGATATCTCAGTGATCGTGAGGGTGAAAACTGGCAGCTATCACCGAATGGTTAGAGGCACACGAAACTTAAACGTTAATTTGGAGAGGTATCCAATAAAGTGAACGCTCCGTCCCCCTTGTGCGTTAATCCATCTTGGATTAGATACCCGAGAACTTTCAGCTTGAATTGCAAAACCGTTTTCAGTGCCTAGATAACTGCAATACAGTGGACGACATGAATGACAAGCTCGTGGAAACTGTTCATGCGGTCTGAGCTAAGTTCTGCAAGACCCGCCGCAGAAGAACACAAAAACTCTTCAATCATACTCTTAATCTCATGGATGTTAGACGGTAGATGAAGCTGCAGTCGTCAGTAGACTCGACAGCATACAGGCAACTGAACAGTCAGATCTTTTTAAATTCGTGTGGCAGTACTTATGCAACTTCAATACAACTAGTATTAAAGAAGCGATTGAGCGGAACCAGGGCTCCAAAGTTTTTGCCAGAGATCTGTTTGCCAGAAAGAGCCGACTGTCAAAGCTAAAGACTGAGTGTGGCAGCATCGTTTCCTGTACACGTGAGATTTTGAAAGAGATTATGAAGAGAGAAGAGAATTGATGTGATCTTATTCATCAAGAAAGGTGACAACGCTCTCTTGAAGAACTACAGACCGCGTCCGAGTGCTGTTTTCGAGAGTCATTACGAATCGTCTCGCACGCAGACTCGATGACTTACAGCCTCGCGAACAAGCCAGTTTTCGATAAGGTTTTGGCACCATAGACCACGTACATACCCTTCGGCAAATTGTACAGAAGTCCGAAGAGTATAATCTCTCTTTTTCCGCTACTTTGGCTGGCGCATGTGGAGTGTGAGAAAGCCTTTGATTCCGTCGAAATTAAGGCGGTGCTACAGTCCCTTCAACAACGCGAAGTTGACTGTCGGTGTATTGAAGTGCTGAAGTGTTTATACAATAGGGCTACGATGACTATCCGAGTACAGAACCATAGTACGAAACCTATGCAACGCCATAGAGGTGTAAGACAGGGTGACGTTACATCCCCGAAACTCTTCACCGCTGCATTAGAAGATATTTTCTAGCTACTGGACTGGAAAGACTACGGTATTAACATCAATGGCGAGTACATCACTCACCTTCGATATGCCGATGATATACTCCTAATGGCAAAATTGCTGAAGGACCTAAGCACTATGTTCAATGACATGTATAGTGCCTCCAAACGGATAGGTCTTAAGTTGAACATGGACAAAACAAAGATCATGCTCAATGTCCATGTCACACCTACACCCGTAGTTGTTGGGAGCGCTAAGCTCGAAGTTGTTGACGAGTACGTTTACCTGGGACAAATAGTCCGACTAGGTAAGTCCAACATGGACCAAGAGGTCAATCGACGGATTCAAGCGTCTGGGAAATTACGACACCTCTTGTCAGGTATACCTCAGAACCTAAAAACCAAATTGTACAACCAGTGCGTGTTGCCAGTCATGACTTATGGGTGCTGAGACGTGATCCTTCACTGCTGGCCGTATAAGGACGCTCAAAGTCATTCAGCGAGCTGTGGAGAGTACTATTCTCAGGGTTTCTCTGCGTGATAAACTCAAAAATGGGGATATTCGCAGTAGAACTAGAGTGACTGACATAGCCCAACGGATTAGTAAGGTGAAGTGGCAATGGGCCGGACATATAGCTCAAAGAACCGACAACCGTTGGTAAAAAGGGGATCTCCAGTGGCAGCCACGTACCGGTAGGCGAAGTGTAGGGCGGCCCCCCAGACATGCAGGAAGTCGATGGATTCAGGTGGTTCAGGACCGTGCTTTGTGGCATAACTTGAGGGAGGCCTATGTTCAGCAGTGGACTTGTGAAGCACCGTAATGATGATGATGATGATGATTTGTGACTGAATTTCAAACACATTAAAAACTAACCAATGAATTCAATTTTCAAAGAACGATAACATATACAAAGTTTCAAGTCAGTTTGAGCTCATGTGGCTCGCAAAGCTTACAAAAATAAACGTTTTTTACGTGAAAGTCAGTGATGTAGAAGTTTGTCTTAAGGTTATCACAACTTTATGCTTCTTAGTAGTGAAGATGCGGTTAACACGGGTAGTAAATTTGTTTCTTTTTTGGTTTTATTCCTTATTATTAATAGGGAAAACCAACGACTTCAGTTGCTTCTTTTTGTAAATATAAAACTTATCCACAGCGCTACCTATCTGGTCCAGATTCTGTGATTTTCTTTATAGAAACTAAAACAACATATAGTGTGAATATGGGTAATTTAAGTTTATAAATAAAACACACTAAAATTCTATCTCTCGGATTCTTATTGATTATACTAGTCTTTTTTACACAAGTGTATTATTAGTGTTTGTATCTTTATTTTGTTTCTCATAATGTTGTACCAGTTTTAAATTACTCATAGTACTCCTTGTGTGGCATCTTGCCCTATTTTCTTTAGCCGCACACATTGATGATTTCACTTACTCTTATGTTAGGTTTTAGATCACTTAGGCTTTCATCACTTTGTTCTCTGCTTACCTTATCCACATACGGTCTTTTGTCAGTTTATGTATTTATTTTTACTTTAGTTGAAATTCGTAAAATTAATTTAATTTATTAAAGACAACATATTCATTCTTCTCGTTCACAAAACTTAAGACATTCGGACAATATTGCCATCCACTCATCTGCAAATAGGTTGCACATAACATTAACATCGCCTACTACCATTTATTGATCATATATTCACAGTCTTGACAAGTTTAGAATAAAAATGTGGTAACTATTAATAGCTTTTATATGGCCCAGTTGCTATATTTTTATTTCATGCAAAGGCGCCTTGCTTGATTTTCTTTATCCACACACAGTGATTAGTCTTATGACTCTTATCTTACCTTTTACAGCGTTCAGACAATTTTTTGGTCACAAGTTTAATAGTTCAATTAGTTTATATAGTTCAATTGACGGTAGATGGAAGCTGTGGCCCATAGACATCTTCATATATCCTCCAGCAAGAAACAATATGCAGGTGAGTTCTTACCACTGACGAATGCAATTCGTTGCTTCCAGTAAGGTCTCCAGTTCTCACACTCACTATACGAAATGCAACAGCATGACACAGCGTAGTCTTTCTACTATCGATCTGGTCCATGTATGATAACGATAATATAACTGCACCATGACACTACCATATAGGTATAAAAACATTTCCAAAACTGGTAGATTACACAAATACGCATACATATCTTTATTTGGAGACTGATTATGTTATTTCTTAATTAAAAGAAAGAAACACCATAAATTACTACACCACAATAGAGATATTAAAGATTACATTTACATAAGTTGCTCTTTAAAGTGTAGGTAATAAATGTGTGAAGTATTGTTAAAATTATTTTACTATTAACTATTATTACATTATTATTTATAACATTATTATAAAATGGTGAAAACCCAAAAAAGAGAAATAAGATAATACGAAATTATAAACAAATTTTGTAAAAAGTTTCTGTTATTTCAATATGAACGCATGATTCAATTTAATCATGAATAACACGACGTGTTAACAAGAAAAGGCCATTCCATAAAACCGGTTAATTTCGTAACAAAATTACTTTTCTACTGTCAAAGGTGTTGAATTACGTATATGCACATTTAACGTAATTCAAATACATGTTTTTTTCTCTATTTATGAACGAGTATAAATATATTTTATAAAATAACTTATTTAAAAAATTTATATGACAAATATCAAGCTGATGTTTTTTCAAGAGCTTCTAACTATTACTTAAAAAAGTGAGAGTAAAGTAATAATAGCATAGTAACAGTCGTGTAGTGGTAGTGTAAGAAAATCCACCACTCCATATAATCCCGTAGACGTTGTAAGAGGCGACAGAGGGAAACAAAACAGTAGATGGGTTGCAGCGTAAAGCGTAAACGTAAGCGTGGAGTTATTGTGTGCGTTTGGCAGAAAAAAGCGCTAGCAAGCGCTTACTAGCGCTAAAATAGTTTTCGGCCAGGACACGATTGCTACTTCAGTAGCACTGACACAATCCGCCATTTTGCTTATTTAATTTGTTTCTTTTGAAGTAGAGTTTATAAGTTGTTTTTTGCAATATTAGTTTTAAGTAACATAATGACATGAATAGACATATACATATTATTAAAAATTCATGATTGGTAAGTTTTTAATATGAATACTTCACAAACATATTTAAATTAGGTTAGGTTCCCCGGTTAAAACTAACATCGTGTCCTAGAGGAAAATAGCTACTTACGATTTGACAGCGTTTACCGCTTACGATCGCCATTTTGCTTACAAGCGCTTGCTAGAGCTTTTTTCTGCCAAACGCACCCATTATTCCTATCATCATTAGTCTTCGTTTGTAGGCGGGATTACCCTTAACAGAATTATTGTTGGCAGGTGTATTGATTATCGTAGTACCAGACGTCTCGCACCTTTGAGGCTGCTAACATTTACCGGACTGTACATTTTACACCAGGCTAAAAAGGGTTAGAGTCGAATTTACGAGGTATTTAATAAAAATAAGTTAAATGAGATTACAGCTTTTAAAAATTCCGCCGCTGGGCACAGGCCATCTATTATTAATAAAAGCGCAAAAAATGTCTGCAACACGTGGCCTCAATGTGTCTTGGTAGATTTCGTATGCAGGTTTCCACATGATGTTTTCCTTCACCGTTCATCAGACGGTATATAAGTATCTGGCGCCAGTGAGGATCGAACCCAGGTTTCTTACACATTTTAAAATGTACGGAGACCGTTTAGCCTTTGATCTACCACGGCTGTAATCCACACATGTCACGGTGACAACGGATCTGTAAATATAGTATATAATATATTAATATTATTTAAATTGTGTGAAAATATTGTCAAATAAGCGAGAACGTTAAAACTAATGACTATAAACACATTTTAGTAAATATATATATATATATATATATATATATATATATATATATATATATATATATATATATATATATATTAATTTGGTAAATGGTCTTGATGGTCTTTCACCTCAACATTTAAAAGATCTTCTGTCAGGTGCTAGGGGAAACACTGGCCGAGACCTTCTAAATGTCTTGACGCAGCTTGTAAATTTAATGCTTTCCGGAAAAGTTTGCCCAAACATAACGCAGATACTTTATGGGGCAAACCTGTGCGCCCTTAAAAAAAAAGGATGCAACTATTCGGCCCATAGCAGTTGGTAACACAATTCGCCGCGTTGTTTTAAAGGTTTGCTGCAAACATATCCAGCCAGACCTCGCAGCCATATTCCAGCATGTGCAGCTAGGTTTTGGGATAAAAGGCGGATGTGAAGGGGCTGTTTATGCGGCGTGTACCTTTTTGAAACAAGGCGGCGGTGAGGTGCTGCTGAAGGTGGATGTTGAAAATGCGTTTAACTCAGTATACCGAGGAGCTCTGCTGACACAGGTAAAACAAAATATTCCATCCATATACCTTTGGCAATGTTACAGTTCACCATCTTCACTCATGTACAAAAAACACCAAATTTTATCCGCTGTTGGTTGCCAGCAGGGTGACCCGCTTGGTCCGGCAATTTTTAGTCTGGCAATTATTTCTGGTCTCAAATCAAAATTCAATGTCTGGTATTTAGACGATGGAACACTGGGAGGCGAAGCGAACTCAGTGCTTGACGATTTAACCAGTCTTATTGCTACTTTCTGTTCTATTGGCCTCAAATTGAATTTTTTAAAATGCGAACTTTTTGTTAATGAGAATTTACCCACCTCCGAAAAAGATCAAATTATAAGCAAATTTAACTCCCTAGCCCCAAATATAAAAATAATTAACAGCAAATCGCTTCGCCTTCTAGGTGCTCCTATTCTGTATGACTCCTTTCAATGCTTTGTGAGTGAACAGATTTTAAAAATTTGAGGAGTCATCCAGTCGTCTAAAAGAAATTAGCCCACACACAGCATATGCCATACTAAAATACTGTCTTTTTGTGCCAAATTTTACGTACGTGCTGCGGTGTTCAACTCTTTGGATGCACGTCCCATTTTTAAATCGCCTCGAAGATAAAATAAGGAAAACTATGATAGAAATTCTAAATTGCCCATTAAATGAAAATTCCTGGGTTCAGGCCACTCTTCCGATTAGACTTGGTGGTCCAGGCATCGGAAGAGTTTCCAGCGTAGCACTTCCGGCTTTCTTGTCTTCAGTTCATAGCACGTCAGACCTCATTGGAATAGTTATTAACCCATCACTCGGTGATGTAGAGGTCTCGTGCTTGGCTGAGGCCAAGGAAGCCTGGATCAATAAGACCGGGCCGGGCCAAGTTTTTCCGACAAACCCAGCTTCGCAGAGGCATTGGGATGAGCCACTCTGTATCCGGGATCAAATAAAACCTATTAGAAAACCGTGCGAACCCTACAAAGCGAGCCCGTCTTTTAGCATCTGTGGAGAAGGAGTCGGGCTATTGGTTGAATGCGCTGCCCTCATCGAATATCGGTACACTCTTGGACAGTACTACTTTCTCACTTTCTATCAGCCTGAGATTGGGTTTAAAAACCAATGAGCTCCATTACTGCCGCTGTGGTAAAAAGGTCGACATTCTTGGCCACCACGGCCTGGCATGCCAGCGAAGTGCAGGTCGCGTCCCTCGCCATGCGGCCATTAATGACGTCATTCGACGAGCCTTAACAAGTGCAAACGTACCTGCAATTTTAGAGCCAAACGGTATTTTACGGGACGATGGCAAGAGGCCTGATGGAATGACGCTCATTCCATGGAAAAATGGGCGCTCCTTAGTATGGGATGCAACTTGTGTTGACACATTGGCGCCATCACATCTTGCGGTGACTGCACAGAAGGCAGGCGCTGCTGCTGCTGTTGCCGAGTGTAACAAGCGGCGCAAATATGTAGCCCTCGGAGAGGGATACATGTTTGTGCCGTTTGGTGTAGAAACGCTGGGGCCGTGGGGTCCTGATGCAAGACGTTTGTACAGGGATATCTCATCACGCCTTGTCAATGTCTCTGGTGACCCAAAAGCTAGAAGATATTTTGGTCAGCGGATCAGCCTCGCAATATCTTTTTAAGGAAATATTAGTAATCTTGTTAATTAACCTTACCAATATTCCTTTTAACCACTCCTGGTAAGCTTGAAACGCTTGTGTTAGGAGTGGTTCACGACAGTAGTTAAATGGTGGATTCGAACCCACGACCTTTAGAGTTCGTACAAATGAATAGTATTTTTAGCAGACTTAGAAGAACTAAAATTAATATAATAATTTCAAATTGAAAGCGAGTCTTTAATTCTTATAAACATTATGTCTTAACGCTGGTTTTAAAAGCTAAATTTAGAAAAAAATATTTCATTGTTTTTAGTTTTTTTATAGCATTGGGAGACAAGCGAGCACACAGTCCATGGTAGCTGATGGTAAGTGGATACACTGCCCCATAGACATCCACATTTATTCTCAATTAAGAATCAAAATGCAAATGCATCGATACCTATGAGGACTAAGATGGAATGCCTTGATTCCAGTAAAAAGGGTCTCTGGTTCTCTAAGGTCACCATACAAAACACAGCAGCATTACGCTGATATTCTGTGAGAGCGTAGTCCTGTCCCGGTTGAGCCGACCCATTCGTGCTACAACTATATTATAGCTGCATCGTGGCTCTACTACGTAAAAAGTCAGTTCTTTTTATATTCTTACGTATCAAGTAATATTCTAAAATACTATCAATATAAATTTAATGCATATGACGTTTTATGATATAAATTAATTTATAAAGTCTTTCCTGTCGTTTTCCTGTTCGTCTTTTCCTGGTTTGTTTATTATTATAAATTTATATAATTTAAGAAAAAATATTCCACAGGCAGTAGTTTTATCATATTAAAACATTTATAAAGTAATAAAAGATAAAATTGCTAATGATCATGGTAATTTTAAACATGTCATTTTTTAAATTGTTTTTGTATTTGTTTTTAGTGTACTTCTTTTTTCCATAAGCCAGTGCTTGATTACTATGTCACCTGCTATACTTGCACTTGTCATAATTAAGATCCATATTGCTGTATATTTTACGCCTGTCTTAACAGGTTCAATTTGAAACAGACAACAAAAATGTATTTCGAAAGTGAAGTATAGAGCTGCCCTACAGGGCCGCCTGGAATGATATGCTGGAATTCGATGAACGCAGGTGGTTTAGGACCGCGAGTTGCAACATTTCTTAGGGGAAGCCCGTGTTCAGCAGGACCTGTTGTTCGTTGTAATGAATACAATCAAAGATAGTAAAAAAGCCGTGTGGTTGATAAAGATAATCCGATACCTAGAGTGAACCCATTACTAAAAAAAGGCAATTTAATATAACTTCTGACGTCACTGGGTTAATAAAGGAGAAGTAAAAATCTCCACAGTGACATTCAGTTTAAATTAGCTTTTTATCTTATAAAATAATACGTGAATAACTGCCCGTATTTTGAAACAAGCCTTGACCCATATTTTTTTTTATAAGGGTTAGCGCTGGGTATGTTATAAACTCGACTAAATTACACTTCAAATACCTGTTGGCTTTTAACTTTCGAGTGCTTTATAATGGGCGCTGGATACGAATGTAGCAGTATATATTGTAGTGCAGTAATTTAAATATTTTTAATACATAAAGATTACTTCCACTCCAGGATTTTCAGGTAAATACTCATATTAAAATCTTCATATCCCTATTTTAGCATCCTTATGTATAGAATTTTTTCTTAAAATTTATATAAGAATACTACTGATGGATGCAACTATCTGATTGGACTAGTAGTTGTAAACGCGATTGATGATCATGAGGTTCGTAGATCATCAGGAGCATCATGGTTCGAATCCCAGGTTGAGCCAAAATCAGTTATTGCGATTTTGTGTCAAGAAATTCTCAGTAGCAGCACGGAGTCGGGTAGTTAGCGGTGTTTCACCCTTGTGCCTCAAAAAGCACGTAAAGCCATTGGTCCTGCGCTTAATTTCTCTCAGATCATGTTAGATTTCCGTCCCATGGAGTGTGGAAGTGAAAGAATAGAGAGTGCAAATGTGCCTGCGCACATACTTGGGCATTATAACCCTATCCTACGCAAATAAATGGCTAGGTCTCCATTGAGACTGGCCGCCGCGTCTTAGCCGAAATTCGGTCAGCAGGATATTACTGATGTATAAACTATTTACAAAAAAAAATCATTTAAATCGGTTTAGCCGTTTCCTGAACTCAGTTTAAAACATAATTATTTTTAAATCTAACTTTACGGTTTAAAATATAAATAATTTTATAAAATAATAAAAACAAACTATTATCATTTCACACATGAAGATGCCATGGAGGTTACAAATGAGAGAAAACTATTTTATCCCTTACGATAAAGTTTTGCTTATTAAAGGGAATAAAGGGAACCTATAAATAAAATATCCTCGGCCTTGGCCCTACTGTAATATATCGTAAAAGCAGTTTTCAGCTCGACGTGCTTTCTAGTAAATCGCAATTTTGAAATAATACTAGTTTTAACGGAATTTATCGCGTATATTTAACTTTTTTACCCGACGTTTCGAGAGCTTTACAGCACCCATGGTCACGGGAAGGACTGAGATGTTCAACGTCCAGCTGTCATAGTTAATCGCGGTTACCATAGATTAAAATTTTAACTTTTGTTCCGATCTACACAGTATGAGCTTATGGTATCATGGAGTCTTGCAGTTGTATGCTTGGGTTGGGATTTAATTTTATTTATTATAGGATCCCAAGCAGATGGTAGCACCCAGCCATCTTCTCTATTGAAATTAGGATGTTTTTTGATTTCAATAGCCTCGCGAATCATCCTTGGAAGGAATCGGTGTTCTTTAGCGAGGATTTGTGGTCTATCAAATCTGATGTAGTGACGGGGGCGATCTTGTACATGTTCACGGACTGCAGACTTCCCGGAGCGTCGGTTCTTCACATCAGCTATATGTTCTTTGATGCGGGTTTTAATTGATCTTTTAGTTTGTCCTATGTAGGAGAGACCACATTCACAATCAAGCTTGTACACTCCTGCATCTTGCAGAGGGACGTTACACTTGACTGATGGTAAAAACTGACCAATCTTCTTCGGCGGCTTGAAGTATGTTTTGATGGAAGCGCGCTTCAAGATGTAGCCAATCTTGTCAGTGACTCCTCTAACATATGGCAGTACAGCAGGTACACGCTCGACTGTGGCCGGCTTCACTCGTTCTCTGTGACGTAGGCGTGGGACCCGAAGATTGTTGTCATGCAAAACTTGCTTGACATGTTGGAGCTCGGCAGCCAGGTGTTTACTGTCACAGATCCCTCGTGCTCTCTGAAACAAAGATTTACCCACGGTAGCTAACTGTGAAGGATGGTGGTGAGAATCACCGTTTAAATATCTATCTGTATGGGTCTTTTTTCTATACACAGTATGGCTCAAGGTGTTATCAGGATTCCGAATTACTAACACATCTAGAAAAGCTAAGGAATTGTTTGCCTCTAACTCCATTGTGAACTGAATTTTAGAATTTATAGAGTTAAGATGGTCTAAAAATGCAGTTACTTTATATAAAGGTAGAATTGTGAAAGTGTCGTCTACGTACCGCTTGTAGAATCTTGGATTTATGGGAGAAGTAAGCAGGGCTTTCTCCTCAAAGTCTTCCATGAATATGTCGGCGACAATGGGAGATACAGGTGAGCCCATCGCCACACCATCTACTTGCTTGTAGAACTCCTCCTTCCACAATAGGTAGCCAGATGTAAGGCAGTGTCTGAGTAATACTGCATATTCTGCAGGCATGTTGTTTTCTTCCAGCCTTCTAGTTACAATTGAGATGCAGTCTTCAACAGGTAAGCATGTAAACAATGACTGCACATCAAAACTGACCATAGTTTCAATGTCTGCCAGACGTAGGTCTTTAATCTCGCTGACAAAATGGTAGGAATCCTTTATGTGTGCTCTTGTATGTCCCCTGAGCGGTGAGAGTATTTTCGCTAAGTGTTGAGCCAATCTGTAAGTTGGTGAATCGATTTGGCTCACTATGGGGCGTAATGGAGCATTGGGCTTGTGTATTTTTGGTAACCCATACAACTTTGGTGATTTGGCGCACGTACGTATTATCCATTTTACGTCCAGATTTAATTTTTCGGAGTGTTTTTTTTATGAGGTCACTAGTTGTTTTTAGTGTGCTATTTGTTGGGTCGTTTTTAACCTTTTTATAAGTACTTACATCCGACAAAAGTTCTTGTATTTTAGAATTATAATCTGACGTATCCATGACCACCGTGGCGTTTCCCTTATCTGCGCGGAGAATCGTAAGTTCTGGTTTATTGCGTAGGTTCTTTAACGCTATAAATTCGTCTCTGGGAAGATTCGGTTTAGGCACTGAACATCGACGTAACATAGACGAAATGTCTTGACGTATCGCCTCCAAATCTTCTTTCCGCATATTGTTTTTAAATAAACAGTCCTCGACACTACAGATAATTTCTTCGTACGGTAATCTGCTAGGAGTTATAGCAAAGTTTAGTCCTTTGGATAAAACTTTTATTGTTGCATCATCCAGTGTTTGTTTTGTCAAAACAAACGCTGGATGATGCAACAATAAAGGTCAAAACAAACACTGGATGATGCAACAATAAAGGTTTTGTCAAAACAAACACTGGATGATGCAACAATAAAGGTTTTATCCAAAGGACTAAACTTTGCTATAACTCCTAGCAGATTACCGTACGAAGAAATTATCTGTAGTGTCGAGGACTGTTTATTTAAAAACAATATGCGGAAAGAAGATTTGGAGGCGATACGTCAAGACATTTCGTCTATGTTACGTCGATGTTTAGTGCCTAAACCGAATCTTCCCAGAGACGAATTTATAGCGTTAAAGAACCTACGCAATAAACCAGAACTTACGATTCTCCGCGCAGATAAGGGAAACGCCACGGTGGTCATGGATACGTCAGATTATAACTCTAAAATACAAGAACTTTTGTCGGATGTAAGTACTTATAAAAAGGTTAAAAACGACCCAACAAATAGCACACTAAAAACAACTAGTGACCTCATAAAGAAACACTCCGAGAAATTAAATCTGGACGTAAAATGGATAATACCTACGTGCGCCAAATCACCAAAGTTGTATGGGTTACCAAAAATACACAAGCCCAATGCTCCATTACGCCCCATAGTGAGCCAAATCGATTCACCAACTTACAGATTGGCTCAACACTTAGCGAAAATACTCTCACCGCTCAGGGGACATACAAGAGCACACATAAAGGATTCCTACCATTTTGTCAGCGAGATTAAAGACCTACGTCTGGCAGACAATGAAACTATGGTCAGTTTTGATGTGCAGTCATTGTTTACATGCTTACCTGTTGAAGACTGCATCTCAATTGTAACTAGAAGGCTGGAAGAAAACAACATGCCTGCAGAATATGCAGTATTACTCAGACACTGCCTTACATCTGGCTACCTATTGTGGAAGGAGGAGTTCTACAAGCAAGTAGATGGTGTGGCGATGGGCTCACCTGTATCTCCCATTGTCGCCGACATATTCATGGAAGACTTTGAGGAGAAAGCCCTGCTTACTTCTCCCATAAATCCAAGATTCTACAAGCGGTACGTAGACGACACTTTCACAATTCTACCTTTAGATAAAGTAACTGCATTTTTAGACCATCTTAACTCTATAAATTCTAAAATTCAGTTCACAATGGAGTTAGAGGCAAACAATTCCTTAGCTTTTCTAGATGTGTTAGTAATTCGGAATCCTGATAACACCTTGAGCCATACTGTGTATAGAAAAAAGACCCATACAGATAGATATTTAAACGGTGATTCTCACCACCATCCTTCACAGTTAGCTACCGTGGGTAAATCTTTGGTTCAGAGAGCACGAGGGATCTGTGACAGTAAACACCTGGCTGCCGAGCTCCAACATGTCAAGCAAGTTTTGCATGACAACAATCTTCGGGTCCCACGCCTACGTCACAGAGAACGAGTGAAGCCGGCCACAGTCGAGCGTGTACCTGCTGTACTGCCATATGTTAGAGGAGTCACTGACAAGATTGGCTACATCTTGAAGCGCGCTTCCATCAAAACATACTTCAAGCCGCCGAAGAAGATTGGTCAGTTTTTACCATCAGTCAAGTGTAACGTCCCTCTGCAAGATGCAGGAGTGTACAAGCTTGATTGTGAATGTGGTCTCTCCTACATAGGACAAACTAAAAGATCAATTAAAACCCGCGTCAAAGAACATATAGCTGATGTGAAGAACCGACGCTCCGGGAAGTCTGCAGTCTGTGAACATGTACAAGATCGCCCCCGTCACTACATCAGATTTGATAGACCACAAATCCTCGCTAAAGAACACCGATTCCTTCCAAGGATGATTTGCGAGGCTATTGAAATCAAAAAACATCCTAATTTCAATAGAGAAGATGGCTGGGTGCTACCATCTGCTTGGGATCCTATAATAAATAAAATTAAATCCCAACCCAAGCATACAACTGCAAGACTCCATGATACCATAAGCTCATACTGTGTAGATCGGAACAAAAGTTAAAATTTTAATCTATGGTAACCGCGGTTAACTATGACAGCTGGACGTTGAACATCTCAGTCCTTCCCGTGACCATGGGTGCTGTAAAGCTCTCGAAACGTCGGGTAAAAAAGTTAAATATACGCGATAAATTCCGTTAAAACTAGTATTATTTCAATGTGTAGTGTTCGCGTAAATATAAGAAATCAAATCGCAATTTTATTTACGTGCTTGGATTAAAAATGTTGGCCGCGATTACTCCCGACATTTTACGAGTAGGATCTTTATCGTATGGAATGTTATGGTTTTAAGTGTAATAAGCTAACTGTAGTGGTGTGGTTGTAACAATTTGAAAATTACATGCATCAGATGGGATGAGGTGGTAGTGTGAGATGTGTGTGTCGCAAAAGGGGACTTACGAAAACATCCCGAAAGACCTTGTAGTCTTCAGAACGTGTTGTAGAATCTCTTTTTACACCAGACGTAGATTTTCCAGAAATTTATGCATGAAACTGCCTCCACGATAGAGGAAAAAATCCTATTGTAGGGGTAGCGTATTTAAAAGAAAAAGAAAACACTATATCCAACAGAGATTCAATAATAAAACATAACGTATTCCATAATCCTACTATATATATAAAAAATATATGAAAAATTCATCACACAAAATCTACCAGTTAAAGCGCTTGCGCTCAAAGAGTAAATTAATTATAATATACGAGACCCGTTTCGCTCGCCTTGGCCAATATCCACAAATACATCTTCGAAGTCGAACGTAATTGTTCTAAAATTCTCCCCGTTTTAATACTAAATCGGCCGACAACCTAGGTCACCGTTATCAAGATTTACTGGTGATTTTAACAATTACTGGAAATCTATACGAAATTACCGAATGCACATTCTGTAAATTATAAATTGTATATTAAGTTAAGTTAAGTACAATAGTTTTTTTTTTTTGTTGTAAATTCTATAAATCACAAAACAACGAGTTATAGTTTAACACAATATTTTCTCAGTTACACAGTTACAATTACTCAAATAAACATATTAAAGTAAAGATATTTTATTAGTATCTTTTATCATCTAGATCCAGCTAATTACAATAAAACACAGCTTACCACAGAGCAATTGGAATGATGTCTGGCGCAGCTAAACAATCCTTGCGCCGTCAGTAGTTAACTTACATATTAAGTATTTCTGCTACTTTTAGAAACAGCAGAGCCGCACTGCTCTGCATAATCCTAACTCGTAGTCAGTAATTTCGTTGCCCGGCATGGCAAAGCTTTTTAATGACTAGTAACATATACTATATATATATATATATATATATATATATATATATATATATATATATATATATATATATAACTTATGGCCATGACTGCACTAAAAGGGAGCTAATATCTACAATAAATTGTATGGGAGTAGGACTAGTGCGTGCATTGGGATAGATATATAAATCTCTGTAAGTCTCTGTAATTCATGTACTGGAAGGTTTAAATGGAGACGTTTTTAGTTGTCTGGTCATCCGATGTTTATCACTCAATTTTAAATGCTAATTTTAAAGTCCACTGCTGAACATAGGCCGCCCCCATAGATTGTCTCATAAGGGGTATATTTGCCATAGTTACCATGCGCATGGCAAACGGGTTGGCAACCACATTTCTTACTTTAGTCGTTTTTTTGGAAGACGCTGCTGCTTATCTCCTGATTTAGTTTTCACTGTCGCTTCTTACGTCACCCTTGGGATGACATGAAACAAAAAAAATAATACATTACTTTTTAATAACTAGTCTTTTAATCAGTCGTGTTATGTCGTGAGTTTTTTTACCCAAAAATTCACTATGACAAAATATAATCCCGTGGTTGTGAGAGACTGCAAAGGGAAATATTTTTTTCTAATCACATTCTATTTTTTTAAATTTAATTTACGAATAATCTAGTATAAATAACGAACAATTTTATAATAAAAACATTTTAAAGTGGCCAGTACCTTTTTAGTTATCAATGTCATTAAAATATTTATAGAACTTGTCGATTTGTTCCGTATAGTGATAGTGAAGGAAACGAGGCATTCCATTTTAGTCCTCAGGGGTGACAAAACGTCTGCATTTTGATTCTAAATATAAGATAAATGTAGATGTCTATGGGTCACAGCATCCACTTAACATCAGATGTACTGTGTACTCGTTTGTCATCGCCATTCTATATAAAAAAAATGAAAAGTCATCGAATAAACTAGTTTTGTTGGTCATAGTAAATAATTCGTTCCGTGTGGGAATTGAATTTGTGGATCCTTAGCACTTTAGGCATTCACATACCATCGTGAGTGAAATTTGAATTTAATAAGAAAGGTACAATAATTCTCAATTCTATTGTTTTTTAGACATTTTTGTATAAATACTATTTATATTAAAGTGAAATTTTTGAAGCAAATAATGTAACAGTGTAATGAAAATTAACTAATAAAGCCACTAATTCGGAGGCTATTATGTAGAAGTTAATTTATTGCTTTTGTTTTCGAAGTTGGAAGTCGATTAAAGAATATCACAAGTTCAAGGTAACAACTTGTTTAAGTAAATTCATTAAAAACTTCATCCCCTACTTTACCAACATTAAGGATAATCTTTTATTGCACAACCCCTAAAGTATATCCAATCAAGAAGAACCTTTTCCTTTTTGAATTTTGGTTAAAATACCAATAATTCAAACTCTTGGTACTTTTTTATTTTTAGTGATTTTTTTTATTAATAAAATGTTTCATATTTTTCTACAATATAATATTTTAACATATAATTCTTTATCTTATCTAAAATTTAAAACCGTACCGGTTTTTATGACTGCCATTGTCCATTTTCGCAAAGCTTTAAATAATTATAGCATAATATAAATGTCAATGGCTCCAACGGGAAAATCCTTTTTAATGTTTTAATCCACTTTTACAAGTTTTCATCAGTGTTGCCAGACCGCTGCAATTACGTTTTACATGTTTTTGTATTTTTGGACAGCTAAAGTTATTTTAGTGTCACGTTTAAATTTGTACCAAATTATTGTTTAAAAAATGGGTTTTGAACTTTATCAGTCTGTAGGAGCTATGATTTTTTTTATAGAAGTAACTGTGACAAACGAGTACAGAGTCTACTTCATGTTAAAAGGATGCTGTGGCCGTAGCCTATAGGCCCTCCTTTAGTCCAGTGACCGTAAGCGTGACTGCTGAAAAAGTGAACCGAGTTCAGATCTATAAAATAAATTAGTGATTGAGTTTTTCGGTCAAGAATCTCTCAATAACAGCTCGGAGACATGGTGTTGCCAGCGTTTCAGGCCGGTGACTCTAAAAGCACCTAAAGCCGTTAGTCCAACGCTCAGATCGTATCCGCGGATATCTGCTATAAAAATTATGATCTATCCGTATACGTTCCTTATATTAGCGATCTTTTGTGTGTTATTTTGATGTTTGATGAGAAAAATGTTGTTCTTAGATAAAAGTACAATGTAATATAATTCATTACCTATATTAAACAAATTTCATTCAATCTTTCCCCCAAAATAATGTACCCTGTTTAAGTTGACTGGTAGAGACAGCCTCGAAGCGTGATGTTCACATTTGTACCTTCTCTACAAAAAATATGATGAGTGATGACATTATTATTTCTATATCATGGCAAACTATATTTCTTTTCATTTCTTCTTCTTTTTTCATTGTTTGGCTTATGAACGAATTATTTGCCTTTAAAATGGGATGATTGAATTTCTTACAACGCCTCCACGTGTGGAGAATTTTTAATTTTTATTTGTAGAAACGTACTAATAAAACTATTTCAACTTTGCTGTATAGCGTCCACAACAATTCACATTTCCTGTGAAATTTTCCTCGTTTAAAATATAATATACACGATACGCTGATTTTAAAAGCTGCTCCCCAACAAATGTATTTCCTTTTAATACAACTTTATCCTGTTCGTAAAAAGTTCTTTGAAAACCTTACATTGAATACTTTACAATAGAGCTGAAGATGAGATAGTGTATAGATAGATAGTCAGATGTATGTATATAGTTAGATAGCTCCGTGGCGCAGTGGATTAGCAATAAATTATAACGCTAAGGGCCACGGATTGGAATCCCGTACGGAACAGGTATTTATATGGCCTGTAAATAACTGTACCGTGTCTGGATGTTTATTCTTGTGAAAAATATGTATGTAAACTATACGATACATGAGAAAATCCTAGTGTGAAGGTAAAGTTTTTGAAAAGAAAAGAAATGAACAGAAACAGTGAGATACTTTATAATACTGGTAAGTGATAGATGTGTTTCCGTGTAATAGTAAAGATAAGTTACAACCTATGTTTATCCGTTCCACTGCTTTACACAGTCATCTCATTTGTTAAGAGGGTTATGAAGCAATCTCACCGCTGCGGTTCTCCAGTGCGTGTTGGCAGACTCCACGCCTCTAGGAGATATTTTTTCCCTAGGCATGCAGAATTCCGCCGAGTATGTAGTCAATTAGAACTTAAAGTTACAATGAGTAAATTCAACACTCCCATTCCCTTCATCAGTTAGGTTAAAAGAGCAAAAATTCACTTATATGAGACTTAATTTCGCTCCGAAGTCTTCGCTTGTGTCGCCAGTTCGAGAATGCCCCGGTGGCACTACTTATCGACTTTATATAGGACTCTTTTGATGGCGAAAGTTCTAGCAAAGAATCTTCCAGAAAGCCACCACCACTCGACACTAGATGGCACTAGTAGGAAAGTTCTAGAAAGATCTTGACGCTCCTATTTCTGTTACTTGATACTAGATGGCGCTAATAATCACTCGCCATATACCGGGAATTAATTATGACGCGCAAAAATATTTATGTTAAAATCGCCAGCAACTATAATTTTTTGTTTAGTTTTCACGTAGCTTGTGTAATAAAGCATCAAGTTTAGTAAAAACTACACAAAAATGTTGTAAAAAATCGAAGATACGATAATTGAAATTTTGTTTTACAAGAATACACACACCACCACGTTTTGATTGTTTTCTTGAGAAATTGGCAGCCATTTTAAAGTTTTTAAAAATTAAGTTTTCTTTATCTCCAAATTTTACAAATCTTTCTGTTTAACAAATCACGTCTATTGGTTCCTCAAAGAAATTGAATTCTGCGATGCACGCCTTAAATAATTCTAATTTTCCTAGTAATCCTGCTATGTTTTGGTGAAATAATCACGTATAGGAACTTCTTATTTTATGCATTTTAACATTTATTAAAATACCGTTTCTACAGATATCTAATGCCTCAATTTCAAAATAAACAATTTTTTTCTAGATTGGAAAATAAAATGGGATAGTTCCTTTTTTGAACTTTATATGTTCTTTAATGTCACTCATACTCTATTCTATCCCATTTTACCCAAGTTTTTTCATTTAAAATATTATGTTTTGTTTTGTTTGTGAAATAGTAAGGAATTGTGTTAATTAATTCAGAACATTTAATTACTGTTGAATGCTGTTTAATAATATTTTTAGTTGGAAATAATCTAAAAATTGTTGATCATAATCTATACAATCAATTATATAGTTAAATTTTGTACCAATGTTGAGTAGATTTTTATAATAGGAATTTTCTCTTATAAAATAATAGTTTTTATATTGACTACATACTATTATAACATTGGAATTTAACATCCCCGTATTTAAATATCTACTGCTTAAAGCATTAAAAATAACTACAGTATGTTTTCTTAGTTGTTTTAATGTTAACAGCACAGCACAGCTATAGGATTTTTAACGTTTACACAAATAATAATTTTGTATGACAAACCGTTGTCTTGATTGAGAACACAACTTTTATGTACATTTTCAGTTAATACATTAGGTTTTGTATAACCGATTATATCATATTCCTTATATTTACTATGTTCCCTCCAAAGAAGCAACGCTAAGTCTAAACCGACACGTCATTGTAGCGTTCCAAATATAAATATTTTTCTTTTTTTAATATGGCTTTTTTTTCTTTATGTATTCATTACCTTATTCTTTATTTATACAATTTTGAGCTTCACTTCCATATACTAACTTGCATTATTCTGGCTCATCCAAACGAATTCATACCAGGAGTTTAAGCATCATCAATATTTGGGTAATCAGTACAATATTAACAAAACTTAGCAACTAAATCATTCGTATTCACACGTTCGAGGATTCCTTTCTTCTATTCCTCACACCAATAACAAACTTTTTAATTTTGTACAAAGGTGATGATAACATTCTTATTAGTCAATTTTCTTTGTCCGTGTTTAACTCTCTTAATTATTTTATTCCTTTCTTTACTGTTATTTATTTATTATTTTATCTATCTAACAATACTATTATCATTTTCTCATGTATTTTCTGATACTCATTATTTTCATCGTTATTAGTGTTGTTATGATTTTTCCGACTCCTATCTATGTGACACAGGTTGCTACCAATGTGACTATTATAAGATACACTCATTGCATAACATTTTATAATATCGTATTTTTAGATATTATATCAGTATCATTCATTAGAAATGGTTAGCAGACCCTTTATATTCACTGTGTAAAGAATGATTCTTGTTATATTTAACCTATCTAGATAAGTTTGTTGTCTTTAACCTTTCAATGGGCACACGGATATTTTACAATATCCGAACATTTCCAGACTGGACTTATGGAACTGGAGTATATGGAAAATGTAAATTTAGGTACAAAGAGACAATACTTTAAAATACTGAAAGCAATATGGGGGTTTAAGCAATTATCTTTATTGCAATTTATCAACGTGATTTAAAAATTATTCAATTATTGTTTTTAAATCAGGTTTAAAAATATCGAAAAATAACGGAGCACCGAGCAGGTATAGCGATTCCGGGTTGACAGTTTTTATTTCTGGAGAATTACGATTGAAATTAGTTCTTACCATCCGTCAGGTGTCACATTCCTCTACAATATGTGTACAAGCTTGATTGTGAATGTGGTCTCTCATATATAAGGTAAACAAAAAGATCTATTAGAACCTGCGTAAAAGAACATATAGCTGATGTGAAGCATCAAGGTTTCGGGAAGTCTGCAGTTTGTGATCATATCCTAGACGGCCCCAACCATCACATCAGATTTGATATACCACAAATCCTCGCGAAAGAACACCGATTCCTACCAAGGATGATACGTGAGGCTATTAAAATTAAAAAACATCCTGATTTCAATAGAAAAGAAGGCTGGGCTAACATCGGGACGTCAATCACCTCAACCACAGATCACCTCCTCGTCGGGAATTAAAATTAAATTAATTAAAAATAAAATTAATAAAATCCGTAAAAGTAGTTTTTATCCAATAATTTATCTAATTCTAACAGAGATACTTTAATTCAAAATTTCAATCGTAATTCTCCAGGAATAAAAACTGTCAACGCAGAATCGCTATACCTGCTCGGTGCTCCGCTATTTTTCGATATATGAACATGGTATATTACTGTGAAAACTGTACAATTGTTCCGAAAACAGTGAAAAATTTGTGTTATTAGGGATATTACTAAAAGAGTCATGAATTACTACGGTAGGCTGTGAAGCCGAAATACTTTTACTATGGCAACGTTTAATGTGTATATTTAATCCACAAGTTACAATTTTGACACAGTAAGAAATCCGGATATGAATGTATCGGAGCACCAGTATTCATTGCAAAAGTTAGCAAAAAGTGAAAGATGTTAATATATATCTACAGCACTCAAAACTCTATAACTTCGCATATTTAAAATCTTTAAAATTAAAGAAACCTACTTCCCGAGCTTTGTTTGTCGCTTTAAGGCAATCCAATATTAATATTCTGTACGATGAATCACCCGGCGTTGCATCTTGAAATGGCTTATAACTATAACCGTTTACAGTTGACAGTCTCAAAGCTTCTTTAGGTGAGAAACTAAAACGCGGCTTTAGTTCTTTTTTTGGGATCAGACGAAGTGTAAGTCACATTGATTTCGTTATATTGACGTTGTTCTATTTTCTGATTTAATATTCTGCATTTCTGTCATCATCATCATTACAGCCTTTCACAAGTCCACTGCTGAACATAGGCCTCCCCCAAGTAATGCCACAAAGCACGGTCCTGAGCCACCTGCATCCATCGACTTCCTGCATGTCTTACCAGGTCGTCACTCCATCTAGTGGGGGGTCGCCCTACACTACGCCTACCGGTACGAGGCTGCCACTCGAGAACCTTTCTTCCCCATCGGTTATCGGTTCTTCGAGCTATATGGCCGGCCCATTGCCACTTCAGCTTACTAATCCGTTGAGCTATGTCAGTCACTCTGGTTTTACTGCGGATATCCTCATTTCTGAGTCTATCACGCAGAGAAACTCCGAGCATAGCCCTCTCCATAGCTCGCTGAGCGACCTTAAGCGTCCTCATACGGCCAGCAGTGAAGGACCACGTCTCAGATCCATAAGTCATCACTGGCAACACGCACTGGTTGTACAATCTAGTTTTTAGAGATTGAGGTATACCTGACGAAAAGATATGTCGTAATTTCCCGAACGCTGCCCAGCCGAGTTGAATCCGTCGATTGACCTCTCGGTCGAAGTTGGACTTACCTAGTCGGACTATTTGCATTTCTGTATTATGCTGTATTTGTAAACACAACCAAGATTTAAAGGTTCGAAGTCAGAGTAATAGTTTTCATAAAATAATTCATTATCTATACTAAAATAATGTATGTCAGCAGTATTCTTTAAAGTTCTCCCTGGCTTTAATATATCGTTATTTCGTGTCATCACTTCAGGCAAACAAACTTATAAATAAATTATCACATATTATTTTCACAAAACAATAGTTTTTTGAATCTAATTAAATTAAATCACTTTTTCAATATGTAATGTAATGAAACATGCAACCTGCCATTTGTATGAAAAATGACGCTAGTGTTTTGCATATTGGGACCATGAAAGACTCAATGCCTCGCCGCAATAGCCGAAAACTGTTTTCATTTAATGCGGGCGTGACTATCGTATATCGTATTGTAACGAGCTAAATAATAAAATATATTTCCAACAATATTGTTATCTAATTCCAGCGAGAATCATACAAAATTAATGCCCTCCGCATAGGGAGATATGTCAGTATTCATTTTTACGTCAAGCAAGTGACAATCAGACCCCCTAACAAAATGAGCGTATTAGCTCCATAAAGCTCTTAAGGGGATAATATCAATTCTCTTTTACACGCTTTCGTCAGCGCCGTACGACCGTAGTCAATATTTTTCAAAGTTTTTCATTTGCTGTACTCAGTAGCAATTCGTAAAACATGCCTTATATTTTAAATAAAATTTTTCTTTGTAGGTTCACAATTTTTTTACGGTCCCTTATGAATACATCGAAACGGAACACCAATGGAGTCATCTGTCTATTTATCACAGAGGTCCTCTTTGTAAATGTTTCACATATCATTATGAAATACGGTTGTCCAAATACCAATATAAATATTCAATTGAAAAGGAAGTTAATTTAGCAGTCAAGATAGGGAAACAAACTAGATCTGAAGTTATATTTGTCGCTTAATAAAAATTGATAAATAATAAAATTTAAAGGATATTTCACTGCAAAATTCGTGTTTGTCATAATATTATGTCTCTCGGGATAATATAAGACAATATGAACGTGTAGTGAGAGGCGACAAAGCGAAACTAAAACAGGAGATTAACAGCAGCATCTTCATGATAAAAACTCAAAATCGTTTAAAATATGTACTAATATTTATAAATAAAGGTTGTATTATTGTAAAATTCTAAAAAGGCTACTTAAATGCAAAAAGTAGGCCAAAATATATTTGCAGAACGTTATTTGCTAAACATACTATTGGCTTGCTATTCGCTCCAATGATTACGTATTGATCACTTGAAAAGTCGAGTCGAATGTGAAAATCCATTTTGCTGTATTCAGCGAGTAGAATAAATCACATTCAACGCGTCAGTAGCGTGATCTCTTACAGTTGTTATTTACATTACTTTTTTATCGACTAAGTTTATAAAATATACTCTAACACGAATTAACTAAATTGTCGTACGAGAGTTATTTTAAAGGAATGGTGCTGAAAAACAAACAAATCATCGGAAAGTAAAATAAGCACGACGAAATCTTTAACATTTTTTTCTTGTATCATCAATCCTTAAAAGTACACTACTGGACGTAGGCCTGCTCGTTAACTGGGTCATAGGAAGCAAACTTTACGTCGTATATTTACACTTTTTCATGTACATTTTATTCCTCAGACGTGCAGGTTCCTTCATAATGTATTCCTACACCACCGAGTTCGTAGTAAATCGGTAATGAAAATTCAATTTACAATTTTATTGATCCTAGCGGGGATGCGAAGTAACGTGTTACGTTATATGTTACGGGATACGGTGTGCTGAAGCTCGCCGGCTAGGTGTTTGTTGTCACAGATCCCTCGTGCTCTCTGTAACAACGATTTATCCAAGGTAAACTCTGAAGGAGGATGGTGAGATTTACCATTTAAATATCGATTTATGGATCTTTTTTCTATACACAGTGTGACCTACGGTGTTCAAATGAATTAAACTCAAATTAAAATTAAAAAAATGAAACGAGCTGAAATTCGTAAAAGTATTTTTATTCAATCTCATTTATTCATTATAGTCTACAAATAACAGTCTACAAATGTCTAACGATCCGGTCTTTTCTACAGATTGCTTCATAGGAGGGATATTTGCCATAATTGTCACGCTTGGCAGGCGCGTTTTGAACAGCAGATTCTCATAATATTGAGCTGTAATCAGAAAAATGCTGTTTCCAATCTTCTGTTTCGTTTCCATCTGCGTTTCTTGTAGTCATCCTATGTTGTAGGAGTCGACAAAGTCAAATGAAACAGAAAGGGGCCGTAATAAACGAATTAAATAAAAAGTAAAATAAAACAAACCGATCAAAAAATTATGGTTACCATTATACACATTATCGAGGTTAGATGTCGACAAACCTGCATATCTGAGAAATAAAAAAAATATTTCAAAGTCATGTGATGTTCGCCGACACGCGTTGAGGTTGTGCGATGAACATTTTCTCGTCCTAAACCCCTCTTAGAAATTAGAGGAGGCCTGTGCACAGCAATAGATAGTATATAAACTGCATCTTTAATTTTTAACTTTAAACCAAAATGTAAGAAATACGATCAAAATACTGTACAATTGCTTACTAATTAATTTTAACGATCTGAGTTACGCTGACGACATGGTTTTGCTGAATGCGTCGATCTGTGGCCTAATAAAACTGATACGCATTTGTGAGGAGTATGCGAGTGGATACGGTTTAAAGTACAATGTGAAGAAAAGTTAACGCATGGTCTTCAAGGCAGGTACTAAGTGTCCCCAGGATTTACCTCTGGTGTTACTGAATAGGGTGCCCCTACAAGTTGTCATTCAATTTAAGTACCTGGGACACATAATAACTAATGACCTTAAGGATGATTCGGAGGCGGAAGAGCGTTGTCCATTAGAGCTAACATGATAGCTTACAGGAGGTAAAAATTACACTATTTAGAGTTTATTGTACGTCACTCTATTTATCGAGCCTGTGGGCAGATTATAATAAACGAAGTAACAACGATCTCCGCGTCCTGTATAATAACGCTTTCGTGGTGGTTTTGGGGCTGCCCCGATCCTGCAGTGCCTCTGGTATGTTTGCGGAGGCGCGCACTGCCTGTTTTCACGCTACCATGCATAAGCGGTACACGTCACTGGTGCGGAGAGTGCGGGCCAGCTCCAATATTATTCTGAAAATGATATGAGACAGATTGGACTGTTCTATCCTCCGGCATGGCTGCGACAAACATGTTCCAGTAATTGTGGGAGTGACAAGGTACTAAATAATAACTATGTGTTAGTTATTATTGTGTTTATATGTTAGTTATTGTATTTTAATGACATATTATTATTATTTATTATTAATTAATGTATGTTTTTAAATCAATCAATTTTAATGAAATATTGATTGATAATAAAACTTATATATAGTAAATCTTATAAATTAGTAGTAATAAAATAATTAAATTTCCCCGTGTGGTGGTGGCGTAAGAATATCCATTGCCCCATAATATTCCGTGGGTGTCGTAAGAAGCGACATAGAGAAACCGTAATAGGAGATGGGCAGAAACAAGTCACCGATGTCGTGCTCTTCAAACATATTTTTAGAATCTATATTATGAAATTTTTAAGAGAAAACGATGGATGAGCTAAAGTGCAAACTACGTACGAAGCTCACTATATCGTTTATTATTACTATTAAATAAAAAAAATCTTAATACTTCATGTCGAATGTTTTAATACAAAACCTTTCTTTAAGCTTGTTTTCAATCTTTGAGGAGCTTAATTTGAATTTTGAAATAATCCCGATAATCCTAATTCCTAAAATAGACTTTTAACTTAGAAATTTATATGATTTTTATTTTCTCTAGAGCAATTTAAATATTACTGCAAAATTTCTCAACTATCCCACTAAGAGAAATTTAAATAAAGCACACACAGGCACAAATAAATTATTTTGTTCTTTATTTATTACAGACAGTGTTCGAAATATTTTAAGTTGCCATAATTATTTAAACAAAAAAATTGAGATTTACCAGACGTATCATAGATAATATGTTTTCTCTACGTTTTACCGCTTTCAACGCATATTGTCGCTATCCGGGTGTTTGTTATTTGGACGTCTGTCCCAAGTCACAAGATTTTATTGAGCTGAATGTTAGTTTATTTTAACGACATTGAGAGGATTCGTGAGATGGGTGATTACGATAAAACCCATCGCAAGTCCACCGCTGCATATTCTTTTTTATCATACTAGCAAACCACCCTAGGTTCTTACGGTTGATTTCATCCCATTTGTGAATCTTAACTATCCAAGGACTCACTCAAATACACAAAAAAAAAAATCATCAAAATCTGTACAGCAGTTTTTGAGTTTTAGGGAGACTAACGGAAAGCAAATGATTTTTATATATAGATATTTTATGTGCAGAATAGATCCTACGGACCTTAAATTTCTGTCAGTTGCATTAAGAAAAAGTGAAATTAAAAATAGTGAAAGTGAAAAGACAATTTTGGTGATTAAATTGTTAGTCTATGGACCATTTTATTGTATGGACTGTTAATCATTATTGTAACCTGTGTCTTAGTTCATAAGTATCATTAAAACTTATTTAATTTTTGTATTTGAAGTTCCCCTGTAAACGAGAACTTCGAACTTGAGGAGGAAGGTGCTACGGGTGTCGAGACCGACCAAGATGTCCGCATCAGCAGAATATTCCGATGATGATTGCAGACCACAGGCAAATGCTGAGTGGGCAAACAGAAACTGCCGATCTCCTGTGTGGGCTCTCATCCATTTTGTTTTAAGGATAGAATTTTAAGTTAGTCTTAAGCGAGTTCTTGTAGCGATTAAACATATTATATAATTAATTATCGGCCGGAGGACGTTTTAAAAGTATTTTTAAAACATCATCCGGCCACTGCATAACATGACTACCTAGGCCAGGTCCTTGTACACTATACTCAAAATTATGGAAAAACATTTTAAACCGTTCTATACTGTCTAATTATTTTATAATGGCTTTGTTTGCTGGTAAAGCACAGGAAACTAAATTTGAAATTGAAACACACAACAAAAACCCGTCATGGCGTTAAGCTGTCATTTTTATTAATGAGTGACCTATGACATGTTTATTTCACGTATTTTTGATACTGTTGGGACAACTGACACCTCTCTTGTTATGATCAATGGTTGCTTTATGGTTTTGCTATCAATGTCTATAAGAACAGATTTATTAAATCGATAAAACGCCATTTTGAAGGTCGATAAAAATAATTGATAATGATTAATTGTTTACCACGACAGTGTACACTTAAATTAATTATCTGTATTTTGCCCGAATTCTACATATTTTTCTCTTTTTTTTTGAGGTAGTGAATTTAAAAAGTTTCTGTCCGACACCGGCCATAAATTTATGGATACCCTATGCGCCCGAGTGACTTAATCACTTTAAAGATCACCGCCCGCGCTAGCTAGCTACACAAAATTCCAATAAAAACACAATAGGTACACATAACTTGTGATGTATACCTTCATACTTTCATCCTGGCTTAGGAGATGCAAAAATTGAGGAATTAGGGAAAAATTAAGATTTTAATAAAAAACCTGGCCCATTTTGAAACATTTGCTTTCTACTTTTTATCTGACTGAAGTGACAAAATAATAATCAGAACACCTAATGATAAGTGTATACTGTAGTTCGTCTTCAAACAAAGAAGATTATAGATGCATTGTAAACTCTGAGGACTATGATGAAATAACATACATTCTGTAATTATTCTGGCTATTTTTACCCTTCTGATCAGAACACACACAATTGTTATTATTTATTACAAATAACAAACAGAGCTCAGCAGTTCAAGCACTGCTATTTGGCGGCAGAAACCAATAAAGGGAAAATGGAACCAGACCGACCTCTAGTTTGAAAAGGAGTCCTTTAACACCTAATCAAATCCTATTATTGACTAATTGCTCTCCGCGATTTCATCCGATAGATTTATGCGCGATAGATTTCCTGAATTTTAATCTTTTATAAATTTAATGTTAATAAAAGTAGCTTAAATTACTCCTTATAAAATCACCTATCTGCTAGTGAAAGTCCAGTCAAATGCAGTCATTTCAAAGATTAGCCGGAGCAAACAGACGGACAAATTCAATTACGAAATATTTTGTTCTTGATGTTATCACTGTTACTGTGTTAAGAAAACCTATTTAGCTGTTTTCAATAGCATGCAAATATCCAAAAGTTTTTATAATATAATTAATTACTACATTTAATCTATATAAATAACTAAAACGTCATTTTACAATCTTCATAAATAAATTAATTCATATAAACAAATAAATTCATGCATCGATTTTTAATTATGATAAAACTTCTAAGTCGTTACAATTGAAAAACTCATTTACTGTATAACATGTTTTCTCTACCAGCCATCATCGTAGTGAAATTTTAAACTTATTAGTAATTAGTTACTTAATAGTAATTGTTTAATATGTGAGAATTTTTTGTTTTAAATAATATTGTACTTTGCATGGCTATTTTTTTGAAAGCGCTTACTTGTTGGAATTGTGTCAAGTACTAGTTTATGTGGGTTCCGTAAATTTATTTTTGTTGCATTTATAGCTTGTAAGAATATGTGCTTGTTTTGCATTAAAAATTTCCCAACTTCAAATATATATAGCCAGCGAAAAGAAAGTATGTTCGAACTCTTAAAGTAAGGCTTGCTTGATGTGTATGATGGGATGTTACTAATAGCAATAATACAGCGCTTTTGAGCTAAATATACTTTTAAGAGACTGTGCCATTACCCCACATTAAAAGTCCATATCTGATAACAAATTCTATATATACGGAATACGCTGTGATCGCTGTATTTGTGTTTGTTATTTGGTCAATTTATGAAACGCGTATACAAATCTTATATTTTTTAACACACTTTATGTATATGTTCTTTCCAATTTAGATTTGGGTCTATAATTAAACCTCAAAATAATATACTATTAGAGTTCCGCAGAATTTGTCCATTATATTCAATATTAATGTCAGAGCTTAAGTTATTAAAATTAATGATAATTGTTTTATTTGAATTATTGTAAATACTCGTATTACTTTTATTATGTCCATTTTATGTTGATCTAATGTATTTTTAGTAGTCGTAATCGTCATCAAGATCTCATCTGCAAATTTAGTTTTGCATTTCGAGATGTCAGGTAAATCATTTATGTATAAAATAAACAATACTGGTCTGAGTAAAATACCTTGGGTACCACCAAAATTGTTATTTTTTAATTCGGATCTGTACATCTGAGTTTCTCAGTCTCTGTTTTTAGAATTTAACTGTGTTATTTCTACACACTGTGACATATTTTTTAAATAGCTTTCTAGTCAACTTAAAGCAGGTCCTCTTATTCCATTAGCCTCTAGTTTGGTCAGTAACTGATCATGTGAGACGCAATCGAAGGCTTTAGACATGTCAAGAAACAGCACTTTTGTTAGTATTGCATTTTTCGATACTTCTACTTTAATACTTTAAGGAAGTAGGTTGGTAATGCATAACCATTTCGAATGTTTTTAAAAGGACTGCGACTAGTGCAAAAGAAACGCCTCTACACATCCTAACCGTTTGCGGACCCTTAATGCGCAAACGTAATACTCATCTGGGACACTATCTACTCCGCCCAGAAGAAGTGAAATTGCTCACGGCTAAGCAACTCCTTCGATTCATTGAATACATAGGGCTTAGCAGTGAACTATAGCCATAGCAGCGATCACAATAGATCTTATAGGTCATAATGATACTGGTCTCTTTAACTAGACCTGCATAGCTGCTCGCACATAATAAAAAAAAGTGCAATTGGTGGATAGTTGGTTATATCACTTTTAACTCCCTTCTTCTGTAACGGTTTTACTATTGTAAGTTTTAAATTGTCAGGAAAACCCCTGACTCTAGTGAGAGATTAATCAGGAATGCTAATATTTCACTTATTTCATTCTTTCAAGATTTAAGTATTTTAGTACATATGGAATCATAACCTTCAGATTTTGTGTTATTTAAAGACATTATTATTTTTTGATAATATTTTCATTTACGGCAGTCAGAAAAATAGATTGACGTAATTTCATGTCGGTTGTAATTTATATTTTATAATTTATCTTATTTGTTGCGATTATGAAATAATTATTTATAATAGATATTACTTGACCAGGTTGCGTTACCGTCTTTCCATTATTTTTAATTTTACTTATGGAGTTTTTAGTATATACACAGTTTGTCTCATTTTTGATGATTGTCGAAGTGGCTCTCACATATCTTTACTATTTACTACAAATTTATTGTTTGTGTTCCTTTTTGCAAAACATTCTTTTGTTTACCGTATTTCAAATATTTAGTTCAATCAAAAAAAAATCATGTCATATATAACTTGTACCCGAAGTTTAGGTCTACAACTTTTTTAAGCCTTTGGATGTCCATGTTAGTTTGGTAAATGTTTTGGTTTTTACTCATATTTCAGGAAAACATAGTATATAGAGTAAGGTGAATAGGCAAAGAAGAAAGAAGGAATATTTAAACCAGTCTAAGCATAAACTTCACAAAACGAAATTGATTTTGGTGTAATGTTCTTGTCATTATTTTCAGTAAACTTTAATACCTGTGCGGTATCATGATCTGACAACCACAGTGAACGCACAGATCCTTGAGATGTTACTAATAATGAGATCAAGACACGACTTGCATCTAGTCGGTTGTTTATGGCAACAAAAATCTCGCCACCGTTTAGACTTGATGGATTCGAACGTAGATAAAGATGCCTCCAACGCCTGGCTAAAACGCGGTGAATTATTTTCTGAAACAGAAGAATTCATGCTTGCAATTCAAGACCAGGTTATTGAGACAAAAAATTACCGCAAGCACATAATAAAAGAAATCAATCTACAGAACGATAAATGTTGAGGATTTCAAAGTAGTTCTGAAACCATTCAACGCATTATTGGGCATGTAAATCAATAGCATAAACCGATTATAAGCACAGACTCGATTAGGTTGCATCGATTATACATCAATCATTAAAATACTACACAGTACATAAAACAACATTAGTGAGGTTTCTTTCATCATCATCATCATTACAGCCCTTCACAAGTCCGCGGCTAAACATAGGTCTCCCCCAAGGTATGCCGTAAAGCACGGTTCTGAGCCACCTGCGTCTATCGACTTCCCGCATGTCTTACCAGGTCATCGCTCCATCTAGTGGGGGGTCGCCTTACACTTCGCCTACCAGTACGAGGCTGCCACTCGAGAACCTTTTTTCCCTAACGGTGGTCGTTTCTTCGATCTATGTGGCTGGGCCATTGCCACTTTAGCTTACTAATCCGTTGGGCTGTGTCGGTAATTCTGGTTCTACTGCGGATATCCTCGTTTCTCAGTTTATCACGCAGAAAGACCCCGAGCATAGCCCTCTCCATAGCCCGTTGAGTGACTTAGAGCGTCCTCATACGGACAGCAGTGAAGGACCACGTCTCAGTTCCATAGGTCATCACTGCCAATACGCACTGGTTGTATAGTCTCGTTTTGAGGTCTTCAGGTATTGAGGTCATTGAGCATAGTGCTTATGTTTTCCAGCGGTTCTGCCATAAGGACTATATCGTCGGCAAATCTAAGTTGAGTCATGTACTCGCCATTGATGTTAATACCGTGTACTTTTCAGTCCGGTAGCTTGAAAACGTCTTCCGTTGCAGTGGTGAAGAGTTTCGGGGATATAACGTCACCCTGTCTTACACCTTGCAGTTGTCTTGCTGTTGGATAGGTTTCAAATTCTTGTTCTGTACAAACACTAAAATGTTTGCTTTGCAAAGAACAACATTGACCTCGCCTCATGTAAGAGTTATGGGTGACTAACGGTTAAGTTTTAAGATTGTCGGCTGCTGGTAAGACCTTAGTTAGTAATAAAGGCAGCGGACCCAGAGCTTTGTGTAATGGCGATATTAGAATATCTTATATATTTTTATTATTATTATATATACCTTAAATATTTCCTAGGGTTGTGAGGGAAAATGAAACAGAAAATGGGCGACAGAATCTTTTTGATAACAACTTAAAATTGTAAAAAAAAAACTACTGCTATCAACCCACCTGCCTAGCGTAGTAATAATTGCAAAATCTACCAAATGAGGCTATTTTTGGGGGAGGTCTATATTTAACAGTGAACTTTCATAATCTGTTATGAATGAGGAGGAAGTTGCTGCTCATCTTCTGGTTTGCTTCCCTTTGTTGCCTCGTACGGGGATAATAATATGGGGTAGTGAATATTCTTACAATGGTACTCCATGAAAAGCTAAATATTAAATATTGGCGTAAATGTAATGAGACATCTTTGTGTTTGACGCCTTTTACAGTAATTTCATTTGTCATTTATTACAGCAATTGGGAAAATAAATGACACCTTTGAGAATATTATTTCTAATGAAACGTTTTTATGAACGAACGTCTAAAGAAGCATCTGATTTAAAAGAAAGAATTTAACTAAGATTGTGATTTCACAAAGCGAATAGAATAGAATAGAAGCGGAGTGTTATTGAAAATCTCTTGTGTCGGATTATACAAAACAATACTTCTATAAATCTCAATTTTGTACTTCTATTGAAAAAGTCCTCAATCTCTTTTCACGCAGAATAAGCACCGATTTCTTTCAGTAGTTGGATGAATGATGTTAAGAAGTGTATGAATATAAATGCTCTAATCCGCTACATGCATATTTAAAGTAAGCGTAAGACATTCGGTAGACGAAATATTACTTTATTAGAAATGTTTTTGGTCATTTTCAGGAAATAAAACAGTAGCCGATGAAGAATCTAATTAAATTAAATGCCTTTCATATTATCGCAATTTGGAAAATCCAAAAGTGCACGCCTCACACACTTATAAAGTTAAAAGTTGAAATTAAAACTGATGAAAATAGTGACGATAATGTTTACAAGAAGAAGAAAAAAACAGAGAATCTGATCGACTTTCTTTAAAAACCTTTAAACGACGTTGAGTTCAATAACAAAAATGATTAGGGATCGTTAGAAGATATGGAATCTTATTTAATACTATATATCTCAATCTATTGCTTACAATACTATTAGGTGAGAAGACTCACCGACACACACATCAACTGCCGGCGCTATATATATTTTCTCAATTACATTTTTTTTGTAATCTGAAGTGAATCAATTAGAAAATAAACTAATCTTATAATCCAATGTCTGTAGTTATTACAACGTTTTCTCATAACATGGATTGATGTCTAGCTAAAAGTATAAGAACAATTTTATGTAGCGAAATTGAGGTATGACCACATATCGAGAGTAGAGCACTTTCACGTTTTGAGACGTGCATTAAATTACATTCATCGCTTAAACAATGGGGACTCGAACCTCAAAGTTTTTTCCCAGCCATTATATAATTTTTATATATAAATTATTTAAAACATCCATTTGATTAAGAATTTAAATTGATATTTATATAATTTAAAATTTCATAGATGCGCATATTTTTTCCGAGCATGTGTACTATTTCAAGATGTATCGCGTGGGTCAAAATCGTCTAACCAATCCAACCTTGCTTTAAATAATATCTCTGTGAATATTAACCGATTTTAATGACATTTGTTAATTAAATCAATTTACTTCATTGTTAGCCTTATCAAGTGAAAGTTTGTTCCCTAAGGATGGAAAAATAAGAGATGATTTATTTTATTTATATGACATTATAATACAGTAATGATACAATAAACAATAACCAGAAAGGAATGCTTCGGTGGTTTGTTCATGTAGAAAGAATGAATGCGGAAAGACTGACAAAGCAAATATATGTTGCAGAAGTGAATGGAAGAGTCGGAAAGGGATGTCCTAGGCGGAAGTTTGTCGACCAAATTGGCGATATACTAAAAATGGGCCAAATTAAGAGTACCCTTAACCGACGAGCATGTATGCGTAGGTATATGGATGTGAAAGAGGCGAGAAAGGTATGTCAGGATCGTGCTAAATTGCCCCCCCGAACGGGTTCCCGCCTTGTCGTGGCGGGGGGGCTTAGTAGCCGTGGCTTGGTCGCCCGCGGTGAACAAAGAGGAACCCACGTGGCTGGCCCGAGGTGAAGGGCCGGACCGAAGTGGCCACTCCGAGTGGGCTTAGGGAGCCCACTTTGGATGTGTGCAGGTGGACTGCGGCGAGAGGGCTGTCCGCACCCTCTACATATGCAGTCGAGGTGGTGTTCGAGGTGAGGTCGGAGGAAGAGGAGTGTTGGTATGGCGATGCGCCGCTCGCCCTATCCTTCGCGACTCGAACGGGGCCGGACCGTTAATGCGGTGGCGGTGGGGCTGCGGGGGGAGAGGATTGTTGGTATTGCGAGGCGCCGCTTTCCCTACCCTCCGCAGCCGAATCTTGGTTGGCGGCGGAGCCATAGACCAGATCCGCCGCTGGGGTCAGGAAGGCTAGTGCTTCTGACTGCTCGTTTTTCCTGGCCCCATGGCCTTCGCGCACCGGACACGGGGGCGTCCGTTGCGCAGGTGTAATTGAAGGCCGTGGAGGAAGGCGCACCATGTGTTCTGGTGCGCCTTACCTGGGAAGGAGAACGGGGAGGAATATTCCTCTCCCGAGGAGGTGCTGCCGTGGGGCGGCAGGTGCTGGTAGGACCGCGGATGTGTGTGAAAGCGTTCCCGTGGCCCTGCCAATGTGCGTCGAAGGTGGAACACCATGGGGTTTTAGTCGGTGCGATTCCGACATAACCCGTCCTTGCCCCCGCGAGGCGGGTATGCGTAGGCATTTCCCCATGTAAAAAAAAAGGATCGTGCTTAATGGAAGTCTGTAGTCTCTGCCTACCCCTCTGGATGACAGGCGTATATATATATATATATATATATATATATATATATATATATATATATATATATAATACACATCAACACGGTATAGGGACATTTTTGCAACACGTGAATTCAAAAGAGTTAGTCAATATTTTGTATATTTTCTTAAGACATGTATATATTTAAGAAAACTTTATTCAATACAATTCAATTAAACTTTGACTTTAAATGTGATTTTAGATTTTTGTGCCGAAAAATGTACACCATGAAAGTTAAATTTTAAAGTTCAAAATAAGGTAAAGTAAAACCGTCATTATAGCTAAAGTTACAGCCTATATACAACCCACCGCTGGGCACAGGTCTTCCCTCAGGTTTTAGGCCAAGGTGTACGCCGCGCTGCCCAAATGCGTGTTAGCGAATTTCACATGTCTTCGAAATATTTTTGCTTTTAACAACTCTTCTTCAGTGTTGACGTTGCGTTGCAATAAAATATCAAATTATTAAAATCAACCTAAATTGAATCAAAAACATTTTTAAACAGCGGCTTCAAACAAAAATAATATAACAATTGCTCTGAGTACAAAATTCGCTCCCTCTATTTTTATCCCACAATTTTTACTGCCAACACATTTTTTTTTTAATTTAAATTTACCATCAATCTGGAAAAAAGACCAACAATGTGAAATGAAAAACATTTTAAAGTGGCCAGTGCTTTCTTAGTTAGTCAATGTTAATAAAATATCCTTAGACCGTGTCGGTGTGCTTAGTTCCAACTTTGGCTTGTGAAATTTCTTAGTCCACACATAATTGTCAAACAATTAAACTTTTAGTAAAAAGTATAAGCTGACTTCAAAGAATCAAAGTAATTTCCGGACAATATCGCGTGAAATCGGGGCTTTAATTTTTAATACAGTGTAGTGCGTTACTCATAATTTACGTGGTAGAGCCACGCTGCAGCCATATTATAAATCTCAGCTCCCCTCACATACTTTCCCTTCGATCCTTAGAAAACCTTTCCCTTCTATGTCCCTTGCACTCTTCAACCTTTTACAGTAAATTTTTTTCAGTTTTTGGAGTTAAGCTATGGAATTCCTTACCATCAACTATAAAACGAGCTCAACCTCTATAGACTCCTTTAAAAACAAGTTTAAAATCATTATCTTTCCTTCTAAATCATCCCTCCTCCTTTTATCTATTCCTGTAGTATTCCTGTAGTTTTATGATCACTAGTCGGTTAATTAAGTAAATTCCGGCATGTTTATTAAATTTATTTTATATTTATAGATTATAATATTATTTATAATGCACTCTACCCATTACTTAACATTTCACGTATTTTTAATTTCCTATTTATGTTGTCTGGAAGAAATTGCTGCATAGCAATAAGACCGCCTTTTGTTTTTCTCTTTGTTTGTTTCTTGTTATGTTGATTTTTTTAGTGTTCAATAAAGGGTATTGTATTGTATTGTAGCATGAACACGTAAATTTGACTGAAGGACCACGCTCACACAAAATATCACCATGAAATGGTTAATTTTTATTCGAGGAGAGTAGCAAGTCACTATTTCCATAAGCAAGAATAAATGCTCGTTTGTCATGTTTATTTTATATAAAAACCTTATGGGAGTTTAATCTAATGTATTTAGTGGCTTAAAATAGCTAAGTCTGGTCTGAATCGGCTTTATTAAGTACGAACCATTATCCCAATTGACATTATACAAGTCATTTCTAAGTTAAAACAACTTTAGTGGACAATTTTTTTACGCAAATTGGTTACGAGCATTCATGATTACAGATGCATTAGGATTTCACAAGCATCATGGAAGCAGAATGGAAATAAATGTAATTTATTATAATATTTTGAGTCTATTTTGGGGTGTAAAAAGAACGTAACAGCTGTCAATTTACATTTAATGACATTAGTATTATTAAATAACTTTTGTGACACATCACAGTTAAAGCTACAATCTAACGTGGCAGAGCCATTATACAACTTCATTTTAGAGTCGGCTTGACCACGGAAGGATCACGCTCTCACAAAATACCAGCGTAAAATAACAGTTTGATGCTGCTGTGTTTCTTAATTGTTGAATGTAGAGAAACGGAGAACCTTCTCACTGCTAACGAGGCATTTCATATTAGACCTCAGGGGTGGCGTCTACGTTTTGATTAATTAAAAAAATTAACGTATTCTAGGTAAAATCTGTGTCTGTAATCGGCTTTTTTCTTTGTACGCTATTAAGAACTTACTCCTGAATATGGGTCATCGCAAATATTTATTAAGTGATATTTACGTATTTCATCGGGTATTTTTTTAAATTTATTACATATTTGTCACTGTTAATTCCATTCGTGCCCATATACAGTTGATTATGAAGTAATTTATGGTCTCCATTAAACCTAATGCTGCAGAACCACACAGATGGTATCATTTTTGACTTTTAAATACTTTGTGTTAACACTTTTTCTTATTTGAGTTATTTGTTTGTCAAACAAATCGTATATTACTTTTTTCTTTCAAATAAACAAGTATAAATTTCATTTGGTTTGTTATGGAACCACAATTTATCCTATAACGTAATTTACTGAAATATAGCAAGAAGTCTACGGCTATAATGTGCCCACATCCGAAATACGAAATGAGATGCACGTGAGATCTTTCCAGCCTAATTTATGTATAGGTATTTCAGTCAGTCAAGATACCAAAGCTAAAAAAATACGAACGGCGATTGGATATCAAAAAAGAAAAAATTATGAAATATTAAGTTGATATGTATAAATATTGCATATATTATTTGAATAAAATATTTATTTGATATTCAAACACATTCTCGTATGCGGAATATTTGTGATCATAAAAAATATTTATTTAGAATTAGTTCAGGAATTTTTATGTGAAATATACAATAGATTCGTTGCGATAAGATTATAAAAATTTGTTGTTGATTATGTGAATTCCCAATCTTCGAAGATTTACTTGCCGCGTGAAGCGAGCAGCCAGGCAGCTTCAACCAGAAACTCGGAGTGACGTAAAGTCAGCAGTTCAAGTACATTCACGCGATTCACCTAGAATGCCACCTATCGATATCCCAATATTTAACGGTGATATTAAAACCTGGCCGTTATTTATTATTAGCTTTTAAAATAATTTACATAAAAATCCCTCTTTAAAAATTATATTTCTTAATTGAAAAACTAAGTGGCAAGGCGCAATCTGTGTGTAATATATTAACTTCTTTATATTTGGGCCAAATATTCGATCTTAAAGCTATGTCGTCGGCGACTTTCAATAAACTCAAACAATTTTTGGATGGATTCGCAACGTTAGTAGCCGCTCTCAAAAATCTTAAATTTGTTGACCTTGTGGACTTTATATTTTTATTTATTGCATTAAAAAAAGCTAGACCCTGCCACCGTATGTTCGTTCGAAATGGAAAATCGTACCTCCGAACTACTATTGTTCGACGCCTTGGCATCTCTCGTTCAAAACCAAATTAAAATACTACAGCGTTTGTCTAATACCAAACAGGAAGCATTCAAATACGCCGACAATCAAACGGGCGATCCATTGAAATCAACAAAATCCTCATATGTAAACCCCGCACCTTCATTTTCGCACAGCGCCTGTTTCTTATTTAAAACTAATCAGCATGGTAATTCATATAATCGTGCAATTTTACGTGGGCGTTCACCGAGCGAACGTTATAAATAGTAAAAACTAACAACTTGTGCTTAAATTGTTTGAGTAACAAGCATCGTGTTGCAATTTGCAACTCTAGTTCAGTGTGCCACAGTATTCAAACGCCGCAGCAGATATCACTCAATGCTGCAATTTTTACGCATCCACGTTAAAAAAATCCGTGAGTGACGCTTTGCATAGAGAGGTTAACGCGAACGTTTTATCTTCAATGGAGTCGAATTGTGCTAGTGTTTCTCCATTGGTGACGGACGGACGGAGATATCTTCAGAGCCGTCAGAACCATCAATATAAAGGTGATTTGAGTTTAGTTTGGCACTTTGGAATTTATTACGGTATATTAATATGGTACGATTACGAATACGCGGCGACGTCAGTGTCACTAAAATGGAGCATGTCGCTATCCGCAACTGGTGAATTAATTTTATTGTAAAGGATGTGAAATAATCCGAACACATCCTCGCTGGCCTTTTCTTGTATGCCGTTATTTTCCAAGTTATTTTCACGGGATATTTTTTCAATGGTAAACAGTCGATCATAGAGAGTATAAACTCATTTTTTTAGTTTTAAAGTCTGAGTCTGTAATTCTCTAATTTCTTTATCTTTTTGTTATACCTTCACTTTCAAATCCAAACCGCCTGTTCAGCAGCCAAAAAAATCTAAGTCTAAGTCCTGCATGAGCTTGTTTTTGAACTCCATACTAATAAGGGCTAAAGTAATCTTCAGAGATATTATTAATCGATGGCCGATAGTTTATTATCAATTAAGATTTCCGATTCCCTTTTTTTCCCACCGATTTCCTCTAAAATTGCTAGTAGTGGGCTGATCTCTCGCCTGTTAGACTCGGCACGCAATTTTACATTTAGAAAACTCGACAATTCTTCTGTTCCCTTCTCCATACAGTGCTACCGAGAATGGGAGTTTTCTGGTTACGACTCTTAGGTTGATGAATTTTACATGCATGACGTAGCTTTGCGTTCTTTGTCTAACGAAATGAAGGTTTTTTTGATTAATCGTAGCATAGTCCAAATCATATTACATTTTACAAGAACTACAACACATAAACTGTCAATAAGTTATTTTATTCTGACCAACAGCACACTTTCCAGTAGAAGACATCTGGGTTCTTTGATAATAATTAAAAATAAATCCTAAATCATTCGGTAAGCTCAAGCGATAAAAGCGCTTAGTGGGAATTTCATCACCTGTTTGGAATAAACATGTGAGCTGTCATAATTGGCCAGCAGTTGTTGCTGCATAAAATGCCAGCAAGACTGAATAGCGTTCTGTATTTAAATTTTTTACAAAATAATTTGAACCAAATACTCAACGAAACTGAGATTCCAGAATATAGAATGGCAAAAATGTGGCTGCGGCACGATGGCACTGTGCTGCACCTCATTACTCACGAGCAGTTCGAGAACGTTTGAACGTGCGCTACCTCAACCGGTGGATTGGTCAAGGTGGAGCTATTACGTAGCCAGTCCGCTCGCTCAACCTAACTCGATAGACGTTTTGCTTTGGGGCTATTTAAAAAAATGTATCAAGGAGAAAACCACAGTGAACAAGAAATACGACAAAAGCTACAAAGTAGAGTAATAGAACGACAGAGTTGCATTCCACAGATTACGTATGAATTTTACTAGGCGGTACAGATTGTGCAAATTGGTTTAAATTGGGTAAAAAGTTGATTGAATAAAAATTATTTATTTCTTAATTGTTGTTCCTTTTATTTCGTGACGACATCTGAAATGAATCTTAGCAAAAATCTTAATTTTATGTTAAATTCACCATTTTATAAATTTTCACCTTGATATGAAAAAACGATCATAAAACCAGTATTACGAAAAAAAGAACGATGTGTTAAAGCTCATTTGAATCAGCGTTTAATCAACAAGTATTTTTGAAACAGGATTACTTTCCCGTATTAAATTTTTCTACAGTGTGATTATAAAGTGAGGAAAAATTTTGGTAAAGCTTAAAAATCTTTGGAATAAAATAATTGCTCTCTAATTTGGTACCCAGAGCTGCAATGGAACTTTGTAGTAATGATATAGTATCTAATTATAATACAATACCGTTTGTGTTATTGTTTTATATCGCTTTTTTAATTAACTTAATTGTAAAAGAACTCGGTATTTTATTTATAGAAAACAAAAACATGCACAACTTTGAGGGCAATTGAGTTATGGCCATGCTTGAGATTATTTTTTTGTTGGAAATGACCTCCTGTGTCGCTCTACTTCGTTTGATTCACGACTTTCGGCCATCCTGTACATGTATGTAAATTATTCACCTAATGGTAAGTGGATGCTGCGATCCATAGACTTCTACACCTGTCATCGATTAAGAATCAAAATGCAGATGCGTTGTCACCCCAGAGGATGAAGATGGAATGCCTCTTTACCAGTAAAAAGGGTTTTCAGTTCTCTTTACTCACTATACGAAACAAAGCAGCATTAAGAAGCTAATTTGCGCTGGTATTCTGTGAGAGCGTGGTATTTCCTCGGTGGAGGCTATGTGCTAAAAATACTATTACTCGTAAGTTGTGCAATTTTTTTCAAACATAACGTAATAGTGTGGATACAAAAGAGATAATGGTAAACATTACGAGAAAAAGCTTTTTGCGAATAACAATGCTCTTTGCTATCATATTATTATATGAAATACCACTTCTGTATTATGTCACACAAGAATGTTGAGCATTATGATATGTTTTTTATTTTCTGTTCTTACTATCCGAAATAAATAATTGTTTATAGTCGTTAGGTATTTATTTTCTCGCGTGTTTGTTAATGTTTTGATATTCAGTATATAAAATATTCACATTATTATATATATTATACTTAGATATCCAAGGTTAATGGACATCGTGAGATAAAAGGCTCAAAACAATCTCCGTAAATTTAAAAAAAAGCAAGGTTGGATCCCCATTTGGCACGAGTGGTGAGCAACAGTAAACGAAAACATCATGAGGAAGCTTACATGTGAAGTCTACCAATACGTACTGAGGCCACGTGTCACTTAACTTACTTTTATTAAATACTTTGTAAATTCGACTAAGTAAACGTTTTATTTAAGCCTGGTGTAAAATGTACAGTCCGGTGAGTGTTAGTAGCGTCATAGGTGCGAGACGTCTGGTACAACGATCATAACAATGCCTGCCAACAGTAATTCTGTTAAGACAAATCCTACCTATATAGACGTATTAATGACGATGGGAGTAACGAATATATTTTAAATGTCCGATGATTTGTGGCGTGCGCTCTATCGCCCCGCGTCAGTTTAATTGGCCGTCACCGTTAGAGCCTATCGATAGACCATTGTTGAAAATAGGCCATAGGTTGCCTCATAGGGAGGATATTTGCCATACTTATCACGCTTGACAGGTGAGTTGGTAATCGAAACGAAATAGGTGGTTTGTTTTCCTCTGTTTCTTCTTACGATACCCACTGCATGATATGGAGTGGTGGATACTGTTAAAGCATCACTATATGGCTGTTATTATGCTAATATTAGATACTTTACTTTAATTTTTTAAGTAATTAAGCGTTAGAAGCTCTTGAAAAAAAAAAAACATTAGCTTAGCTCTTTGTAATATCACAGTTTTAAATAATTAATTCTATGAAATATATTTATACTTGTTTATAAGGGGGATAAGTCGCTCGCGTCCGTAGGCTTTGACTACCTATTCCTAGGCCCACCCTACACGTGTCCCCCGGGTGGTGCTTAATGAGCGACAAGCCGATAGCACAGACTCGGCTGCACGTCGTGGTAGCGGCGTAAAATATACTACCCATATTCGCACCATGAGCAACCGTATAAAAGAAATGGCCCCGAGTTCCCGGCGCCCCTTTAATGGGGCAGGGGTGCGAAGAATCTCCGGGAGGAAAACCGGCGACGAGGTTCGCCACCCGTCACGTTCTGTCTCCCAGAGAGGCGAAAAGTGGATTGCAGAGGCCCGTCTGGCTACGTTGAATGTATGTGGGGCAATGAATGATAAAATGGATGAAGTATGCGATATGACGTATGATAGAGAGATATATAAATAATAGATGTATTATGTGTAAATGAGACGAAAAGGAACGGGAAGGATGTCACTACACATGGCATGTATACCGCATACTGGTCTGGTGTAGACGAGATCGAGCGGGCATGCCAGGGAGTAGGTATCATCCTTTTAGAAAGAATGGGCCAATGTGTGAAAGAGTATGAATGTGTAAGCCCAAGACTGCTATGGATACGAATGAAAGTGGGCTTAAAGAAGTTGTTTGTGTTAGGGGTCTACGCCCCAGACATGTCTAAGCCCACTTATATCCGAGAACAGTTTTGGGAAATGGTAAGGATGGTGTTAATGAAGTGTAAGGGAAATGAAAATATTATTATGCTAGGAGATTTTAATGGAAGGGTTGGGGTGAGGAGGCTTGGTTATGAAAGGATATTGGCAACGTTTGGTGATGAAAGTATAAATGAGAATGGTGAAAGTCTCCTCACCATATGTATGGAAAAGAATCTTTTTGTGACGAACACTTGCTTTCGCCACAAGAGGGTTCATATGTATACTTGGGAAAGAGGTGACGATAGAAGCATGATAGATTTCATAATTGTGGATGAAAGATTGAGGGGCGCAGTGGTAGATTCAAGGGTTTACCGGGGTTCTAACGTGGGAACGGATCATTATTTGGTTTTATGCCGAATTAATGGTCTATTTAAGCGTTGGCGCCATCGGTCTTCTGTGTCTAACCCTGCGTTACAGCGTATTAGAACGGAAAGATTACAAGATGAAGGTGAGAAAAACAAGTTAAAATGTAGACTGAAAGAAAATATAAGTGGTTTGGATGAATTATGTATGAAGGAGTTAGACTTGGAGAATGTATGGCAAAATGTAAAGAAAGGTTTAGTGGATGCAGCTACCGAAGTATGTGGTGTTAGTAAGAGAAAGAATGAAAGGAAAAATAATACGTTATGGTGAGATGATGAGATACGTATGGAAGTTGAAGCAAAGAAGAGAGCATGGCTAGATTTACTAGCAACAAAGGCTGGTAATTCCAGCGGTACGAATGACGATATTGAAAGAAAAAAGGCAGTCTGTAGACATCTTAATAAGAGAGTAAAAGAAGTAGTTGAAAGAAAAAAGCAAGAAAGAACGGATAAGAATTATAATTTCCAGGCAAATATTAAAATGTTCTGGAAACTTGTAAGAACTGCCAGGGGATATTCAAAACAGCCTATGATGAATGCTATAAGAGACGAGAATTGCTATATTCTGAATGATGAAGTTTTGAGTTTAAAGAGATGGAAGGAATATTTTGAAAGCGTGTTTATGAGTGAGGAGACAACGTGTGTACTAAGTGAAGTAGAAACTCCGAAAGAATAGGAAAGAGGTAGCAAGATAAGTATAGATGAAATAATGAAAGCAATGAAAAGCATAGAGTTTCACTCGAAATGCTAAGGGCTGGAGAGGAAGTGGTGGCAGGCCTGCTGCACACCTTGTTTAGTTTATGCTGGGAACTGAAGCGGGTACCGGTAGACTGGTGCAAAGCCATGATAGTCCCAGTATATAAAGGAAAAGGGTCGCAGCAGGACTGTAAAAACTACCGTGGCATCAGCCTTCTTAGCATTGTGGGAAGACTGTATGATAAATTACTGATTGAAAGGGTCATGAAAGAAACTGATGGAATAATTTGGGATGTGCGAGCGGGATTTATAAAGGGAATGGGATGTATAGATCAAGTCTTTTCCATGCGCATGATCGCGGAGAAGTTTTTGGCAAAAAACTAAAAGGTTTTTTGTGCGTTCATGGACTTGGAAAAGGCCTATGACAGAGTTGATAGGGATGTGCTATGGCAAACACTGAAATCATTTGGGTTGAGCGCAGGCTTGATACAGGCATTGGAGTCTCTTTATAGGGAATCTAGTGCTAGTGTTAGGATCAACGGGATCTACTCGGACTGGTTTGACATCCATAAAGGGGTCAGACAGGGCTGTGTGGCTTCCCCGTGGCTGTTCAACCTATTTATGGACAGTTGTTTGCAAAATTTGAAAGTTGAAGAATGCGGATAAAGAATGGGTGAGTTAACCGTCAAATGCCTTTTGTACGCCGATGATCAAGTTATCCTTACATCGTCGGCGGCCGAGTTGCAAATGATGGTTACATTAATGAACAGATCATTAAAAGAAAGGGGTATGAAAGTGAACGCAAGTAAGACGAAGGTTATGGTTTTTGAAAGAGAAGAAAGTAAAACGATTTGTGAAATAAGAATAGAAAGGGAGTTGATCGAGCAAGTAGACGAGTTTGTATATTTGGGCTGCTTATTTAGCAGGGATGGGAGATATGATAATGATATAGAACGACGAGTGAATGCGGGAAATAGAGTAAATGGGGCCCTACACTCTATTGTGAAGAGTCAAAATGTGTCGAAAAAGGCACGTATGGCAATTCACAATGCTGTGTTGGTCCCTACTTTAACGTATGGTAGTGAAAGTTGGGTGTGGCAGAAGAAGCACGAGAGTAGAATAAACGCAGTAGAAATGCGGTCGTTGAGGAGTATGTTAGGGCTGAATCTGAATGACAGGGTAAGAAATAGTGTAATAAGAGAAGAGTGTGGTTTGCAAGATGATGTTGTGACCAGGATTAAGAAAGAAATGCTTCGGTGGTTTGGTCATGTGGAAAGAATGGATGAGGAAAGACTGACAAAGAAAATTTATGTTGCAGAAGTGAATGGCAGAGTCGGAAAGGGACGTCCTAGGCGAAAATTTATCGACCAAATTGGCGATTTATGAAAAACGGGCCAAATTAGGAGTACCCTTAACCGACGAGCATGTATGCGTAGGTGTATGGAAGTGAAGGAGGCGAGAAAGGTGTGTCAGGATCGTGCCAAATGGAAGTCTGTAGTCTCTGCCTACCCCTCTGGGTGACAGGCGTGAGTGTTTATGTTTATATTTGTTTATAAATTAATTAAAACATGTATTTAAATCACGTTCAATGTGGATAAAACATAAATGAACCACTTTTTCTTTTTCAGGAGAAAAGTAATTTTGTTTCGATAGAACAAATTTCGTGCAATGGCCTTTTCTTGTTAACACGTTGTGCTATTCACGATTAAATGTAATAAGGGCGTTCATACTGAAATAATGAAATTTATTCGTAATACGAGTATTAATTATAAATATATACATATTTATATTTTCGTAGTATTTGATTGAGACCGGACGTATCACGAGTTTTATATGAAAAAATTCTAACGTACTCTGTTTCTATTCATGTCCAAATCTTAATAATACTAAATGAAACAAATAACCAAACGCTCGCTTTGTCCTTAGTAGCGTATATAGCAAAGAGGTGAAACAATTTGCCACCTATCTATTTCCATTACAAATTGAATGTGTTCAAGACCAAAATTGAAGGTTTTATAAGATTGGCCTTTGTTATGCTAAGTCAGTGCATCTTGTCATCTTCAGCTGCATCACTACTTAACATCAGGTGCGAAGGTAGTCAAGCACTGGCTTATAATTTCAAAAAAAAAGATGTCGCGTATATTGTATTTTATTTTAAAATGTTAGTCATTACATATTTTAATGTTTCTTTATCTTCAACATTATTACAGACCATCAAATTCACCTGCTGAACATAGGCCTTACTATTTACTCAAACATCCAAGACTATACTGCTATACTGAATGGAAAATGATATGGCCTAATTGCGCTTGCTAGTACGAGGTAACCATGCAAAGATATTTCTTCTTCATCGGTTGTCGGTGTCAGTAGATATATGGCTAGCCCGAATTTTTATACTTTTATATGTAAGCATATTTTTTACATTTAAACAGATATTAAAATTCATTAGGTTAAGAAAACCTGGGAAATTTGTACCTCAATAATAAAAAACCCACAAAACGAATTGAAAGTTTATAGTGTTTGGATGTGCTTCATTTATTTCTTATATTTTAATGATATAAATTAGTTATAAATAGCCTCACAAAGCCAAAGTTTTAAAATAATGTATTTGAATCGTTAGGAAGCTTAGGTCTTAATAAGTTGAATTCCTTTATGGTTTTTGAGACGCTAAAAAAATCATGATTTTGCATAACGTACATAAACACTCACGCCTGTCACCCAGAGGGGTAGGCAGAGACTACAGACTTCCATTTAGCACGATCCTGACATACCTTTCTCGCCTCTTCCACATTCATATACCTACGCATACATGCTCGTCGGTTAAGGGTACTCTTAATTTGGCCCATTTTTAGTATATCGCCAATTTGGTCGACAAACTTCCGCCTAGGACGTCCCTTTCCGACTCTTCTATTCACTTCTGCAACATATATTTGCTTTGTCAGTCTTTCCGCATTCATTCTTTCTACATGACCAAACCACCGAAGCATTCCTTTCTTAATCCTGGTCACCGCATCATCTTGCAAACCACACTCTTCTTTTATCACACAGTTTCTCACCCTGTCACTCAGATTCAGCCCTAACATACTCCTTAGCGACCGCATTTCTACCGCATTTATTCTACTCTCGTGCTTCTTCTGCCACACCCAACTTTCACTACCATACGTTAAAGTAGGGACTAATACAGCACTGTGAATTGCCATACGTGCCTTTTTTGACACGTTCTGACTTTTCATAATAGAGTGTAGAGCCCCATTTACTTTATTTCCTGCATTCACTCGTCGTTCAACGTCCTTATCATATCTCCCATCCCTGCTGAATACACATCCCAAATATACGAACTCATCCACTTGCTCAATTAACTCTCCTTCTACTCTTATTTCACATACCGTTTTGCTTTCATCTCTTTCAAAAACCATCACTTTCGTCTTACTTGCGTTCACTTTCATTCCCCTTTCTTTTAATGACCTGTTCATTAATGTAACCATCATTTGCAACTCGGCCGCCGACAACGCAAGTATGACTTCATCATCGGCGTACAAAAGGCATTTGATGGTTAACTCACCCATTCTTACCCCGCATTCTTCAACTTTCAAATTTTCCAAACAGCTGTCCATAAATAGGTTGAACAGCCACGGGGAAGCTACACAGCCCTGTCTGACACCTTTATGGATGCCAAACCAGCCCGAGTAGACCCCGTTGATTCTAACACAAGCACTCGAGTCCCTATACAGAGACTTTAATGCCTGTATCAAACCAGCGCTCAACCTAAATGCGTTCAGCGTTTGCCATAACACATCCCTGTCCACTCATTTTGATTTTGCATAACTTTTTATAATAGTTAGTTACTTAAAAATTTTCTTCTCTAGTTTCTATATATAAGTTTTATTGGTTTCAAGTACTGCGGGTGGATGCAGTCACATGCGACCGTTCGGGATTTTCCAGACGCATGCGACTGCATAGGATTTTTATTGGGATTGAGGGTTTGAGTTACACGCAGAAATAATTCAATAATTCTGACGCAAAATGGACATCAATAATTTAGGGCCAGTATGACAATTCAATTTATGCTATAACTAATAAACTTGTGGCGGCGCTGTCATCGCGCCGCAAGTGAAACACACCGAAGCCAGCGCGACGACAGCGCCGCCACATCACCCCCCTGCTAAGACCGGCGGTCGATAGTGCAGCCTCGTTGCCGTCGAATGTGCAAGTGCCAATGGATTGCCTTGTAGTCTGCGGTGAGTCGAGAAGAAGGCAAGTAATCTGCGAGAGTGTCGTGAAGCAGATGCCAGCAGTAAGGCTCAGAGCCGACCGCATCGTTTTATTTGAAATGAAAGTAACGCTTTAACTTCAAATGGGATCAAGATTAAAATAAAATAAGAATATCTTTAAGTAAGTGTGTTGTTATTGTTAGTGTACGTAGAATTTGTGTAAGTATAATGAAAGTTGTGTGTGTGTGTGTGTGTGTGTGTGTGTGTGCGTGTGTCGCGTTGAAGGTGCGATAGATGGCGCTGTATATTAGTTCCTATATTACTAAAACGCGATGTTAGGATGATTTCGGAGTGTATAAGACACCTCGACGCAACGTTGTCGTCATCGCTTCTCGGCCTTTTGGCTAAGACTGGACTCCTCTCGTAGGCCGCAGGACTCCTCTCGTAGGCCGCATGGACTCCTCTCGTAGGCCGCAAAGGACTCTTCTCGTAGGCCGCAAAATCGTCGCTGTCCCACAGCAGAACAGAGTCGGTTTATGGAAGAGATTGACTCGGTGAACAGCCCCGAAGAACTGGAAGAGGTTGCCCGTAGGACCATGCCTTTCCTAGGTAGGCCCGTGCATACGGAACACGATAGTGGACGGAGATTACAGCGGCATCGAACAGACAATAGACAACCCGCGCGAGCTGTAGATCGAATGAGTGAGGCTGCCCATATTCAAGGAAAATATCGGAAAAATCGCAAAAAAACCGTGCAACAAGTGCTCAACGGGCCTGCTAGGTACTGCGAAATTTCAAAATCATCTATTGAGCAATACTTTACAGAAATGGCCGCTCCGCGAAACGGAGATCAAATGTGGCCTGATGTATTCAATCAGGATGATCCCACGAGTCAAAGCGAATTGGAATTGATTAAAGTCTTCGAAAGGAAGGAAGTAATAGGAAATTAAAATCTAAATCTAATACCTCACCCGGACCGGATGGATTAACATACGGTGATCTTAGAAAGGCGGACCCAGGAGCCTTTGTATTGACAGCATTGTTCAATGCAGTGTGGCGGCTCGAAGTAGTGCCTGGTTGCTGGAAGGACTCCAATACTATACTACTACACAAGAAAGGACCGGAGAGTGACATATCCAATTGGCGACCTATTGCGATGGGAGATACGTGCCCGAAACTCTTTGCCGCTATAGTTGCGGACAGAGTCAAGACCTGGGCAGTCGCCAATAGAAGATATAGCACATCACAAAAGGGATTTCTTCCGTACGAGGGATGTTATGAACACAACTTTGTGCTTCAGGAGACCATCCAACATGCCAGGCGCGATAAAGGAGAGGTGGTTGTCGCCTGGCTGGACTTAGCCAGTGCATTTGACTCCGTACCGCACTCGTCTATCCATAGGGCTCTTGAACATCACGGAATGCCAGTAAAAGTAAGAAAACTAATCGATTCGCTCTACAAAAACACGATTACTAAAGTTCGTACCTCGGAGGGATTCACTGATCCAATCAAGCTACAGTCCGGAGTGAAACAGGGTTGCCCGCTTAGTCCGCATATATTTAATCTCACCCTGGAGGTGGTTATCCGCGCCATGGAATCGACAGGTGAGGGTATTAAAATAAGAAATAAGTGTGTTACAACTCTGGCCTATGCCGATGACATCGCAATCCTTGCGGACTCCCCAGAAGGAATGAGACGTCTCCTCAATGCAGCTGAGGAGGGCGCTCGGTCGGTCGGTCTCGTCTTCAATCCCGCCAAATGCGCGACACTGCATATGAAGTGTGATTGTGAGAGCGCAGTACAAGACACAGTTTTCAACATCCAGGGAGATCCTATGAAATCAATGGGCCCGAGCGATTGCTATGAACATCTCGGAATACCAACGGGCTTTGACATTAGACAGACTCCAACGAGCGCATTGAAAAGACTAATCGCGGATGTCGAGAAAATTGACCAATCTCTCCTGGCACCATGGCAGAAATTGGACGCGGTCGGCACCTTTATCCTGCCTCGTTTGTATTTCATCATGGAAGGGGCTGACGTTGAAAAGGAGTACATGAGGGAAATAGATAGGAACGTTAAAAATTTTGCCAAAAGATGGTTAAATCTTCCTCAGAGAGCCAGCTCAGAATTGGTTTTTCTGCCACCTTCTATGGGAGGTGGAGGTTTAATGCCATTAAGCGACCTGCTCGACTTATACACCGTAACGCATGCTTTTAAAATGTTATGTGCTACGGATGATCTAGTGAGTGTACTAGCGAGGGAGGGATTGTTGGAAACTGTGTCGGAGAGACTTCGAAAAGTGCCTAGTAACATCGATATGGCTCGTTATCTCTCTGGTGATTTGGACCTGCCCCGATCCTCGTCGCGTTCATCGTTTTGGACCAAAGCGCGAAGTGCGGCACGAAGAATTCAAAATAAATTTAGTATCAGATGGATATGGCACCGTGAGGAAGAGGAATTTCTAATTCAGTGCGGGAATGGCGCTGCAGGAAGGATTACGCCGTCATTAAGACACAATTTATTTAAAAAAATGCGTTTACAGCTGGTTCAATACTATGCCAGTAAGCTCCAGGCCAAAAAGGACCAGGGAAAGGTGTTTGAGGTGACTCGCAAAACTGGTTTCTCAAACCATTTTCTTAGAAGTGGAAGGAATACTCGCTTCTGTGACTGGAGATTTGTTCACCGTGCGCGGCTTGGTGTGTTGCCACTGAATGCCACAAAAAGATGGCAAGTAGATATCGACAAAAGATGTAGGAGATGTGGTTGGGAGCAGGAGACCATCCCGCATGTATTGAACCATTGTGGGGTACACTCTGCAGCGCGACAGCTAAGGCACAATAATATTCAAAGCAGACTCGTTAAAGCACTGAGATGCCCGGGACTAGTCAGTACTAACCAAACTGTTGAGGGAACACATGGAACAGCAGCGTTACTGAGACCTGATATTGTGGTTAGAGATGAGATTAATAAAGAAATTAAAATTGTAGATGTGACTGTTCCGTTCGAAAACAGATCGGCTGCGTTCAGGGCAGCAAGAATGGAAAAGATCTCAAAGTATAGTTGCTTAGCGGAAAAACTTAGGGCACGAGGATATCGGGTAAGAGTCAACGCGTTTGTAGTGGGTTCATTGGGTGGATGGGATGAAAACAACCAAAGAGTTTTGGATTTCTTTAACATTGGTCGCTTTTACGCTGGCATGATGAGAAGGTTTATGATAAGTGATACAATTAGATGGTCTCGGGACATATATGTGGAGCACGTAAGTGGGATACGACAGTACACAGTGCAGCATGACTTGGATCGATCGATCAATGTTAGGTCGTCACGTAATGTCGTTAAGATATAATCTTATGTTCCTATAGGTTAAACTACTTTTATGTTCGTGTTGACTGAGCCTTTTGTTTTGTTGAATTTTTTTTTATGACTATCATTTTAAAATTTCTAACATATTATTTTATTATTATTAATTCAATGATTACTCGTATTTATTAATTGATGCTGTATTAAGAGTTCATTAATTTACTCACAAATTTATTAATTTATGGTTTATTTGATTTATTTATCAATTGGATGATATAATTTTTTTTTCCTTTCTTATAGTCCAATCTTGATTCCATTAATTAAATTATTTGTTAATTCATAATTAAGGACAAACATGATTATATGACTAAGAGCTGTTGTTCAATAAAGTAAACAAATTTAAATACAATATAAATACGAGCAAAATTACGGGATTATATCCGTTTTGATTTAACCCTCCATTGGTGGGCAGTATTTTCGATAAAAAATCTGTTCTTTTCAGCTTAATATCTGAAAGTTCCCGCACCCCGGGACCAGAATATTAAACTAATTTTTGAAAACCGACGGGATGTTCGGGGCTCGCTCCACTCCCGTCATGGGTCGGCCCGGTATTGCAGTGCCGCTGGGATCGGCCCACTTATAATTATAATAATGCTGCCCATACACGCTCCGGTGCACTCAGAACCGACTCGTCTTCCACTCGGTTCGCTACGAAAGTATCCCAATGATGGGGTGAAAAATGAACCCAAGATAAGGTACGCTTGAGCGGTGTTTACATACGTCAGAGACTTAGGTGTCTTCGATGAAGGGATGGGATCGGTAGATGGTCCGTGCACTTCTTCGCTTGCTGTTTGGCACTTGATGAACGTCGTATTACTTTGATTTGGTCTCGAACGAAACATGCCACAGATCAAAACGATGGTAATTCAGAGCCACAATTCTCCATTTCAAACGAACACACGGTGTCCGGGTCTAGCTTTTTAATGCAATATGTATATGCAAACACAAAGTCCATAAGGTCATCAAATTTAAGATTTTTAAGGGGAGCCACTGATGTTACTTACGAATTTATCCAAAAACTGTTCAAGACCACCGGTATTCGCAGATGAAATAATCTTAAGATCGAATATTTTATCCAGATATGAAGAAGCTAACATTCGCTTATCTTCATATTTATTTTCAAGCGTTTCAAAGTTCAACGAATAATTATTTGCTGTTGGTGTGGGTTTCACACAAACTCAACAGTACGGCATACTGTCCCGGTAGTGCTAAGCGAAGCTAAATCTACGCAGTGTTAACAAACTAAAGTGCATTGTCCAAGGAATTGGTTCAGCAGTTCGACTCGATCAGGCCCCAGGGCGCCATAATCCTGCTCGAAGGAACAGAAAATGTTGGAGCAATAGGGTCTTAGGCTCGATTTTCGAGTCGGGCAAAAATTATTTTATGGCGAGTGATGTTCTTGTGAACTGTATGCGTGGTTCCCTATAACCAAACAAGAGGGATGATGTGGCACGTGACAGAACTGGACGATGCACTCGCTATCACCTGATCTATTATTTAGCCAGTTTCCTGTGATGGGATTCTACTTGAGCTGTTAGGAAAAAATAACACAGTAAGGAAAATATTGAAGAGCTGAGTAAGATTTAAGGAGCACTTACCGGGTGGGGTTCCTTCTGCTGGCGGCCTCGAGGACGGTGCTCCCTGGTGTTGCGACTGATTTGGAAGAGAGCGGTGTGCGACGATAGCTTGCACTATGCGAGGCGGTCTTACTTCTAGATTTTTTCTGTAGCGCTACTGCCACTGATGTGCAATTACAACTAGCGTTGATCTACAACTACGATACGATGCAAGAAGAGCAAGCGGTGCGAGCGGGCGTCCTTTTATTGGTTGACCATCGGCGGGGCACGTTTCTTACTGGCTACAAAATCACGCCACATAATTTAGCTTCCCCCCTTTCAGTGCATGTGGAATGGTATGCGTGGATGAGACGGAGAGGGACACTGGAAAAACAATAACGAACTAAACAAAATGTGAGAGTACCCGTTATTTCCGTGCAACCAATGTGAATACGCGAGCTGTGTAGGTGAAAGAAATGATACATAGATTTAATGAGTATGTAGCTTAAATGCAATTAAATAAAAAAATAGTAATTAATAGTTAACTAAGAATAAAGTGAATTTATCAGAAGTAAAATGAAATATTGAAATGTGAAGACAATATATATGAAAATGAAGAGCTTTCTTATTGTTCGGACTAGAAAAGTCGTATAATGACAAAATTATTTAAGTGAATTAATACCTAAATAACTGAGTTAAAACGTACTTAAATTTTATTGTAAAAATAAATATAAGAAAATATTTAAATTTTTAAGTATGTAGAGGTTTATCATTAATAAACTGTGACGGAACTATGTACAAGACTGTGACCTCGGCATTAATATGGGACAGGGGGATCTTGCCACCCAACCTGACCATAGAATATATTACCTATCTATACTACTACTACCTATTTTAATATTTAAAAAATATTTATGGTACAATTAAATAATACATATTATGAGCTAAAATACTATAAACGTAAAGAAACGAATGAACTAATATTGGCTATATTCTTGATCATGTATGTACGCGAACCGTATACGTAAAAGAAATGGCACAATTTTATTTAATTAAGGAGTAGCTAAAATCCTATGAGGTGAATGAAAAATAAATAATGGTTAACATAGAATGAAGTTAATACCTGAAGTGTAATAAAACAGAGAATTATTTAAAAGTATGAGAATGAAAATATTAAGGTATTATAAACAATATCTGGACTATATAAATAATAAAATGACAAGATAGGGTGATTTAGTGACTAGCTAATTAACTGGTTCAGATATCGCACGAAAAAAATATAATTGTACACCAATGTATTCTGTAAAGTAATAATCCCTGATTTTGACAAATAAGCGTACTCACTTAACACTATAAAGGAAAAATTCCACCTCCAGAAAAGAAAAATGGGGAGAGAAATTTTAATGTATTTATGTAGACACCATTATAATTCTTAACATTCAGATTGTGATATTTCTTATTCCATTCAAAGAGCTTATATTATTAAATAAAAAAGTAATAACCGACCTTTTTAGTTTTTAAATGCTAGATTTTACTTTTTTAAGTTTAGCTATCTATTTAGAATATTATCAATAAAACCTAATAATACGATTGGTTTACGCTAAAAACAAAAATATTTACCGCACCACTTTTTTACATACATGGAATTTACTACAGAGTAAATAACGCTCTTTGTTCTTGTAATTGACTGCCTTTACGCTTACCGATGATTAACTTAAGTGATATCACTTATATAGTATACTTAGTTGGACCTCAAAGGGAATAATCTAAATAGGATTGATTCTTAAATTATTTCAGCTTATAATCATAATTTAATAAAATACAACAAACTATCATAACATTTGTTTGCGCCAAAACGCATATTTTGTAGACAATATTAGCTGCTAGTATTTCCTACCCATTACTTCCGCCTCCTTCCAGTACGAGCTTGTCCAATAGAAGGCCAGATATAGTGGCGTCTTTTTGGGCGACTAATAAGACGCGCTGGATGAAAAGTGAGAGGTCGAAAAACATGCCACCGGCCGTCCAGAGTCATTGACGTACCGTCGTCGCCGAGTAGTTGAAGACCAACGCTGGATGTGATTGTACCTCTGTGTCTGTCGCGCCACATAACAACCTAGTAGTGACCGCTTTGCATTGTGCAATTTTCGTTGCACATCACCGCAGCTGCAACATAACGCGATCAACATCAGGCCCGAATAAAGGGTCGCCAGAAGATCAACCCCCAAGTAAGTGCATCTCCTTTCTACCCTAGCATGAGCTGTTCTTATTTGTTACATTTTATTCTACAACAGCTCACGCTGCTACCCCTACCAGCTACATATAGTAAATTAGGACCCAGCAAGTGCATTGCCCAAAAACCCGGCCACGTGCCACTTCCGACATCCTGTATTGGTTATAGAGAACCACACATACAGTCCACATATAGTAAAATCTCGCATAATTAGTTTGTCCTACCCGGGAATCGAACCGGGGACATTAGCTTCACGATTCGCTGGTTCCTTCGAGCAGGTTTCAAAGGGGCAACCTGTGGCGGCACCATTTTCTGGTTCATTTAGGCTGGATTTAAAATAAGCACCCTTACGCTCCACCATTTTTAGGTTCCTTCGATCCGGATACAAGGGGAAACATAGTCACCCTAACAATTTAGTGACCATCTGTTTCCGGATTCTATATTCTTCTTTTTTTAATATAATATTAAAATATACAAGTAAAAGTAAAACTCTAAGATAATTTAAGTAAATCTCTTAGAGTTTTTTATTTTTACTCACGCAGTATAGTCACACGAGTTAAAGAAAAACACTATATTGAGGCAAAGCTTCATACAACCGCGCTATGAGAGACTAGTACAAACTTGAGGCGGTTGTGTGTTTGAGCACTGGTGGCTCGTCACATAGAAGCGGAAACTGCTTTAAACCAGCTCAGCCAGTGCTAAGACTAAGGATGATGTAAAGAATCGAAAAATGTAAAGAAGTGTCATATTTTTTTAAAGAATAATTTAAAGTGTCACATGAAATATAAAAAGGTGGTAATATAGTTCTCTGTACTATTTGTACAAATAATAAAACCATTATACAATACTAGGTAAGTAGTAACTTTTAAAAAAAATATTATTTTTGATGAGGTAGAATAGATACCTCATACATATTGAGGTGTATTATGTGATACGTTTAAAGAACACGTAGTACATACGACAAAAATTGATTTTGAGAATATAACAAAATGGGCCCATGCTAATGGCATAATTTTAAATTTTAATAAAACAAAATGCATGCATATACACTCTCCATATAATGCTGCAGCAAAAAAGACCAAATTGAATGAGATAGCTGTTATTGGCCACGGTTTTGAGTGCTTGCATAATAATAAAATTAATTGTAAATGCAAAGAAATTGAATTTGTTGAGAGATTTAAGTATTTAGGCTTAATTATTGATAAAATCTTTAATTGGAAACCTCAAATATCTGATGTATGTGCAAGGTTGTCGGCTGTATTATGTAAATTTTATTATTTAAAATATATTTTGAACAAAAAAACTATGTATCTTCTATATAATGCTTTGGTGGATTGCCTTATAACCTATGGACTTGGTGTGTATAGTCGTACTTTTTATTCCTATTTAAAGGACATTAAAATCTACAGACAAGATTTCTAAAACATCTTGTAAATGAAAAAGTTAAAAAAATTTGTAAGAAAGATTATGTTAAGTTATTCTCTATTTAATGATTTCTTATTATTTCTATATATTCTACGTGGTAGAGCCATGCTGCAGTTATATTAATAGTATAGTTGTAGCACGAATGGGTCGGCTCGACCGGGGAAGGACCACGCTCTCACAGAATACCAGCGTGAAATAGTAGCTTAATGCTGCTGTATTTCGTATGGTGAGTGTAGAGAACCGGAGACCTTTTTTGCTGGAAACGAGGCATTCCATCTTAGTCCTCACGGGTGACAACGCATCTGCATTTTGATTCGTAATCGAGGATAGATGTAGATGTCTATGGGCCACAGCAACCACTTACCATCAGATGGACTGTGTGCTCGTTTGAAACCCTATCCTATAAATAAAAAAAAATATATTTACGCGAACACTACACATGATTAAAACTACTTTACGGACTTTATCGCGTTTATTTTTGCTTTTTATTACTTTTATTTTTAATTCTCGACGTTTCGGGCGCTATCCAGCATCCATGGTCACGGGGGACTGAGATGACTGACGTCCCGATGTCATTGTTAAACCCGGAGTACCTTCAGCTTTTTTAATTATTGTTTATGGTCTGATCTATACAAAATGAACTGACTATGTCCTGAGGTCTTGGGTTTAGTTTTAATTTTATTGATTATGTGGTAGTACCCAGCCTCCTTCTCTATTGAAATTAGGATGTTTTTTAATTTCAATAGCCTCACGTATCATCCTTGGTAGGAATCGGTGTTCTTTCGCGAGGATTTTTGGTCTATAAAATCTGTTGTAATGGTTGGGGCCGTCTAGGATATGATCACAAACTGCAGACTTTCCGGAACGTTGATGCTTCACATCAGCTATATGTTCTTTTACGCGGGTTCTAATTGATCTTTTTGTTTGTCCTATATAAGAGAGACCACATTCACAATCAAGCTTGTACACTCCTGCATCTTGTAGAGGAATATGACACTTGACGGATGGTAGGAACTGACTAATCTTCTTCATCGGCTTGTAGAATGTTCTAATAGAAGCTCGCTTCAAGATATAGCCAACCTTGTCTGTGACACCTCTGACATATGGTAGTACAGCAGGCACACGCTCGACTGTGGCCGGCTTCACTCAGTCACTGTGACGTAGGCGCGGGACCCGAAGCTTGTTGTCGTGCAGAACTTGCTTGACGTGCTGAAGCTCGGCGGCCAGGTGTTTGCTGTCACAGATCCCTCGTACTCTCTGTAACAAAGATTTGTCCACGGTAGCTAACTGTGAAGGATGGTGGTGATATTCACCGGTAAATATCGGTTTGTATGGGTCTTTTTCCTATACACAGTGTGACTAATGGTATTATTAGGATTTCGGACGACTAACACATCTAGGAAAGGTAAGGAATTATTTGCCTCTAACTCCATAGTAAATTGAATTTAGAGTTTACGGAATTAAGATGTTCTAAAAATGCAGTTACTTTGTCTGATGGTAAAATTGTGAAAGTATCGTCTACTTACCGCTTGTAGATCCTTGATGGAACAGGTGCAGTAAGGAGGGCTTTCTCCTCAAAGTCTTCCATGAATATATCGGCGACAACGGGAGATACAGGTGAGCCAATCGCAACATTATCTACTTGCTTGTAAAACTCTTCCTTCCACAATAGATAGCCAGATGTAACGCATTGTCTTAGTAATACTGCATATTCTGATGGCATGTTATTTTCCTCTAGTTTCCTAGTTATAATTGAGATGCAGTCTTCAACAGGTAGGCATGTAAATAGAGACTGAACATCAAAACTGACCATGGTCACAGTGGTGACACTCCCTGTATGTGAGAGCTTAAGCGCCGGTGACCTTGAGTCGAAGCGTGTAACGCTAGGGTTGATATTGAACCGAAATGGATTATTATAGACTATAATTACCAAAGAAGATACATAGTAGGATATGTTATGTATTATGTAAACTTATGTATTTGGGTAGTGAAAGATACGTTCAATTTTAAATCAACTTTTATTAAATATTTTAACAAGTGAGGAATATTAAAACTTCCGACAAAATCAAATATGCACGACAGTTAATGGTAATCATAAATAATTAACCAACACTTAGTATTTAAGTACGCAATAATCAGTATTACCTACTATCCTTTAAAAATTAGTTTACTCTTATATATTTTTGAATTATTCGATTACTTTCATAATTTTCATTATTATGACTAACAATTGCAAAAATTCGTAGCATGTATTTTTTACAGATATATAGACAGATTACTCGGTCATCCGGGAACTAGAAAAAAAAGGAAAAAAATCGAACCTAAGACTGGACGCGAACCATGGAACTCCGATATCACGCCCGAACAACATCCCATCTGAGCTCCCTGGACACCAAATTTTATGAAAATCGTTGGAGCCCTTTTCGAGATTCCGATTATATATATATATATATATATATATATATATATATATATATATATATATATATATATATATATATATATATATATATATATATATATATATATATATATATTTATATTTGCGCGATTTTACGTGCACACATGCTTAAGTGTCGTTTCTTTTCGCGTAGTGTATATATATTCTTTGCCATGGTTTCATTGTCAGTAAGATGTAGGTCTTTTATCTCACTGACAAAATGGTATGAATCCTTAGTGTGTGCTCTTGTGTGTCATCTGAGTGGTGACAATATTTTAGCTAAGTATTGAGCCAATCTGTAAGTTGGCAAATCAATCTGACTGATTCACAATTGAAGTGTGTGAGTGAAATGCAAATACACAAACCGATTGGACGTAATGGAGCATTCGGTTTGTGTATTTTTGGTAACCCATTCTCTATTTGTAAAATTTTACCGGTAGAACACAAAGTTAACATGCTATTAGTTCTGGAAAACATTAATAAAAACCAATAAATATAGAACCAGGAAAGTTGGAGGGAAAAAAATTTTCAGCCTAGTGTTAAAAACTATTATGCTAAAATATGTTACAAAATATTTAATACCAAAACTTCTTAATGAAATATATTGGCTAAGGCAAGATAGACCTAATTGCAAATTAACAATTAAAAAGAAACTTGGGAAATATTTTTGGATAAAATGCTAGATGTATGACTACTTAGAAAACTATTATTTATTTGTAATACTTAAAAAATATATCCGGGTTATATTTACAATTTTTATTTTGTTTCAATGTTATGTGGGTGGGGTGTTGTATTTGGAATTGATAGAGTGTGGAATTTATACTATGCATGTTTTAAAATTCTAGTCGTTTGTAATATTACGTGGGTTGAGTACTTCTTTAATTTAATTATGTAATAGGATTTACGAGTGCATTTATTCGCCAACAAACTGTCTTTACAGTTTGGCGAAGTTATGAACTGTTCTGTAATGTTTTTCTGTAAATGTCATTAAATAAAAGTGCTCAAAGGCTGTCAGATGAGAAAATTTCCTTTAAGAACTTTTTGATTATAAATAAAGACAACAATATAAAATCTGAGAGGATCACTTCGAAAACTCCCGCAATAGGTTATCTAAAATAGCAACTGTAAAATATTTATTTGGAAAACTAACTTTTCTAACACTCAGCTTGCCTACAAATGACGGTGCTTGTTTAAATTCCAGCGAATGTGAGAATGTATCTGAAATGAATGTATGAATTGCTTGAGCAAAATTTTGCGAATATTTTGATCTCGGTAGAAATATTGTAAATATTGATAATGAAATATCGAAATATGTGCAAGATTGTATATTTATTATTCCATGTAAGTGTTTTCTAATATATTATTTGAAAATACTTTTTATTAGATTTAGAATTTACCATTTAATTAAAAGCCACAACAAATTGTTGAAGAACAAATATTGTAGAAATAAATACATAATGAATATAATGAAAGCTGATTAACGTTTTGTTCCTTATCTCCTCCTGTGTTAACACTATCAAAATAGGTAAAAACTTTGAAAGCTCCTTAGAAGCTTTACCTCTGTACGATTTCTTTACTCATGTGGTATAGTGCCCAGAACGCCGAATGCGTTTTCTAACTGAATGGCTATACTTAGCATTAGAGCGAGAAAAGAAGTAGTCCTATTGTTGCGTGAATAAGTCAACTAGCGCCATCTAGTGTCAGGAACGAGAGCGAGGGGAGCTTTGCAGAAAATGACATCACAAATCTTTTAACCGACAGCGCCATCCGAAGAACTAAGTTTCTAGAAAATCTACACTCGAACACTCGTCGCTTTGCGCGTATTTACTTGAATATTCCGGATGCTTCATTGCTAATTTGTATATATAGGCGCAGCAAGATGCGATCGGAGTAGTATTGGATTTGGCGAGACAAGCGAAGCTTCGGAGCGGGATAAAGTGAATTAGTGTGTTTAATTATTAGTGTTTTAAGTTTTAATTTGTGTAAAGTAAATTAAAGTGTTAATTTAGGTAATTTTATCGGCAATTTTTATTGTAACGAACCTCAAGCTCGTAACACTATTATCACCAGCGGTGACGAAAAGTTGTGCATTAAAAATTTCACCGTACATGGATCTTACGGACCAATAGTATTTACATAAAATAGAAAATATACGTAGTCCTTTTTCCTTTATAGGATAGATGGTAATGGTAAATAAATAAATAAGATAAATAGAATTGAATTGAATTGATATATGAAGAATTAAGAAAAAAAGTGACAGGTGACAACTGTCGTATATTTTAACCAAATATTTTAATTAAAATATATTTATATTTCATTCCTGAAATTCCGAAAAATAACGTTTTATGTAAATAATATATTTCAATATTAATGAATATGTGATAATATATTTACAAGTTCGTTTGCCTGAAGTGATGACACGAAATGACGATGGCCGAATACACCAAGAATATATTTTATTTTGCAACATTAATGCCAAGGAGAACTTTAAAGAAATATTAAATGAGAAAATAGAACAGCGTCAAAATAACAAAATCAATGCTCACTACACTTCTACTGATCCCAAGAAAACAACGGCCTGGTGATTCATCGTACACAAAATTAATATTAGATTGCTTTAAGGCGATAAACAAAGCTCGAGAACTAGGTTTTTCTTTTAATTTCAAGATTTTGATTTTTACTAAATTATAGACTTTTGAGTGCTGTAGATATATTTTTACATTTTTAATTTTTTTACATTTTCTATGAATATTATCGCTCCAATACATTCACAGCCGGATTTCCTACGATGTCAAAATTGTACCGATGGTAGGCTGTTTAAGGGTAAGAAGGGATTAAATATACACATTATACGATGCCATAGTAAAAATATTTCGGCTTCACAGCCTACCGTAGAAATTCATGACTCTTCTGATAATATACCTAATGACACAAATTCTTCACTTTTTTCGAAACAATTATACAATTTGTATAGTAACGTACCAGTGGTTAAAAGAATTCCAAGAGGCGCGAGGATGCAACTTGCTAAAGCGTTATCATTAACCATTCAAAATTGTCTAACGAATTGTGAAGAAAGTTGGCAAAAATTATTTACATTCGCGTATTCCCACTTTCATTTTAGTAAAACAATAAATAAATCAATTACGTCTCAACTAAAAGAAAATTCTTTTCAAAATTTGAATTACCCGATTAATACTCATTTCCCTCGACCTTATCCTAAATTTGATTTAAAAAAAGTAGTTGAATCAAAAGTAATGGACGGCGACTTAAAAAATGCATCCCGTATTTTATTCTCAGATGACATCCTCGCTCCTCGTAATGTCGAAACTCTTGAAGGCCTCCGTCAGAAACACCCTTCGGTCAATCCTTCCCAGAATTTACCGCTGCCTCCCAATACTTCTATGCAACCATTACAAGTTTCCGAAAAAGACACTTTAGACGCAATATTGTCATTTTCGAATGGCTCTGCCGGCGGCATTGACGGGATTACGCCTTAGCATCTCAAAGACCTTGTAAGCGTATCTGCCGGTGACGCCGGTAGGGTACTTCTTAATGACATAACAAAATTATGTAATTTTATGCTTTCTGGTAATGTCAATCCCAATTTCATTCCCTACTTATATGGGGCAAGATTGTGTGCCTTCAAAAAAAAGGATAACGGTATCCGTCCTATTGCTGTTGGTTCGACATTTCGACGCTTAACTTCAAAATTAGCTTGCAGGCACATAATCTCAAACCTTAAGACAAAATTTCAACCTACTCAACTAGGCTTTGGCACCAAAGGTGGCTGTGAGGCGGCGGTACATTCGGTGCGTACTTTCCTAACTAATTCCGATGCAGATGTTCTTCTGAAGGTTGATCTTAGAAATGCTTTCAACTCTATTGATAGGATAACCCTGCTGAAAGAAGTGGCTAACAATACCCCCGAAATATATCATTACGTTTGGCAATGTTACAGTCAAAATTCAAACTTGTTTTATCAAAACCATATTATTGAGTCTGCTGTCGGTGTTCAGCAGGGTGATCCATTAGGTCCAGCTCTTTTCAGTTTGGGAATTCAACCTATTATTTCAAATTTAAAATCCAAGCTGAATGTCTGGTATCTGGACGACGGGAGGTCACACTGGGAGGTAAAGCAGATGACGTCCTCAATGATCTTACTCATATTTTTCAAAATTTTAAAAATATTGGTCTTGAACCAAATACAAATAAATGTGAAATATTTATTTCTAATAATTTATCTAATTTTAAAAGAGATACCTTAATTCAAAATTTCGATCAGATTTCTCCAGGAATAAAAACTGTCAATTCGGAATCGCTTTACCTGCTTGGTGCTCCGTTGTTTCTCGATAGTATTAAACCTGTTTTAAAAACAAAATTTGATCAATTTTTAAATCACGTTGATAAATTATATATTTTAAATCCCCATATTGCCCTTACCATTTTAAAATATTGTGTCCTTGTACCTAAATTTACATACTTGTTACGCTCAAGTCCAATCTGGAAATGTTCGGATATTTTAAAAGATATTGATAATAATCTTAAAATTGCTTTAGAAAACATTCTAAATTTGAGATTAAATACAATAGCCTGGAATCAAGCCACTTTACCTATCAAATTTGGTGGAATTGGTATAAGAAATATTTCTAGCGTCGCATTGCCTGTTTTCCTTGCTACCGTACATAGTGTCAATGACCTATGTAACACAATTTTAAATAATAAAGTAGACCTATGCTTTGCTGCGGAGGCAAAGCAAATATGGCTAACGCTCTGTCCCGGCGAAAATTTCCCACTGGAAGTTAACCAACAAAAACAGTGGGATATTCCGTTGGTACGGAGTGTCCACAAAAATTTATTTCAAAATTTCCATATTCAACAAGATCAGGCTCGCATTCTAGCTGTTTCGACTAAGGAATCTAGCCACTGGTTACATGCTCTACCATCAAGTAATCTCGGCACATTGCTTGATGGGGAAAGCTTGCGCATCGCTGTAGGAATCCGGCTAGGAGTGGCTATTTGTCAACCTCACCAGTGTCCCTGTGGTAGCAGCGTCGATGAGTTTGGCCTCCACGGACTTTCATGCAAAAAAAGTGCAGGTAGGTTTTCCCGTCACGGTTCTTTGAACGAAATCATCCGAAGGGCTCTTGTCTCTATAAATATCCCCTCGGTTTTAGAGCCTTGCGGGATGTTTAGAGACGATGGCAGGGGACCCTACGGTATGACTTTGGTCCCTTGGGAGAGAGGTAAAGCCCTAGTGTGGGATGCTACTTGCGTTGACACTTTGGCGGCCTCTCATCTCAAGGGTACCTGTTTTAGAGCCGGGGCGGCATCAGAGGCAGCCGAATCTAGTAAATGGCGCAAATATGAGTCTTTGAGAAATGACTACATATTTGTGCCATTTGCTGTAGAGACTATTGGTCCGTGGGGTCCACGTGCAATGAAGTTTCTAAAGGAACTGTATCCACGACTGGTCGTCGTTGCTGGTGATAAGAGGGCTGGTTCTTTCCTCGCTCAAAGGCTAATTATAGCTATTCAGCGAGGAAACGCAGCCAGTGTTCTTGGCACTATACCACGGGGAGCAGGTCTTTTTGACGATTTAAATTTTTAGTTTTAGGTTTTCTATATTATAGTTTCTTCTTTTATATTGTATATATAATTAGTTTTAATCGTAAATATTATAATTTTAAGATAAATAGTGGTTGCTATGGCCCATAGACATTTACATCTATCCTCGATTACGAATCAAACTGCAAACGCGTTGTCACCCGTGAGGACTAAGATGGAATGCCTCTTTTCCAGTAAAAAGGGTCTACGGTTCTCTACACTCAGCATTCAAAACACAGCAGCATTAAGCCATTAGTTTACGCTGGTACTCTGTGAGAGCGTTCTCCACCCCGGTTGAGTTGGCCCATTCGTGCTACAACTACGCTACTAATAAAAAAACAGCATGGCTCTACCACGTGTAAGTCGATAATAAATTGTAGGAAATTTTACAATTTATAAATAAAATATTGCCCAGTGGTGGTGCCGTAAGGGAATCCATCACCCGATTTTGTTTCGTGGGTCATAATAGACATGGAAGATACCTAAGTCATCTCATTTCTCTCATATCATGGTGATTTACCCATCCCTTTTATGTCAGACGTTAAATACCCAAACAGCAGGCGGCAGGAAGAAGGGAGTCGATAAATGCAAGTAGCTACAGACCGTGCTTTGTGGGGGAACTTTTGCGGTAAGTCTATGTCTAGACCATTTTCGAAAAACTTAACTCTCCGAACTTTATACCAAATTAATTTAAATTATTTTTAGCGCTCATTCAAATGAACACTAATAAAACAAACCACAACCCAAAACTTGAAATGAACGTCGAGTTCATGCATATTTAATTACAATATGCAGACGCTGTTAAAATTGATTCAAATTTTAATAACACGCAAATCTATGACTAAACTATGTAAATATTTTCTTTGACAGCATGTAAAATCTACGGGTGTCAAAAAGAAATAGTTTATTTCATTCATTGGTGTCCTTGTACTATGAATTATTGTCATATTTCGTTGCTACAGTGGCAAAACTAGATACATAATAAATACAATGAAACTAGAAAGTGTCGCTCATTACCAGGTTTTATTAAATTTCTTTCTTGTTTGTTTGTCTATCTGTGTGTGTCTGACACTCCAAGTGGAATCTCGGAACTCAAATTTCGAGCACTTCCCGAAGAGATAGAAATTTAGGCTTTAAATTATGAACATAGCTCAGAATTAGACGACGACGACAATGTAGGAATTTGAAAAAAAAACGTAGTATATTAATTTTTTTACAAAAAAAAATTTAAATAATTACTTGTTAACACAGTTTTATTACGACTTTATATATCTATCTATGTAACGGAATATTTAAATGTAATTTTCACCAACTTGTAGAATACAATAATTTAATAACTTTGAAGTTAGTTAAGTTTAACTAAGTTATAGTATTCTAGCAGGGATCACTTGAATAAAATAAAATAATTTTCAGGATCACAATAGCTCATGATTAATGCACATTGCTAAAGTTTTTTTTTTAAACTCTTATATTAAATAAATACCTAGAAAACCAAATTGGAAATGACAATAGCCTTGGTGGCGGCGTAAGAAAATCTACTACCCTATGTCGTACCATGGATACCACAAGAGGTGACAGAAAATGAAATATTAGCATCGTCACAAGATTTAAACTAGTTTTTACGGAATTTATCATGTATTTTATATTCCCGACGTTTTGAGCACTTGCACCGACCCAAGCACATAACTGCAAGACTTTAATATACTATAAGTTAATACTACGTAGATCGGAACCAAAAATTAATAATTTTACTACCCACATATAACGGCTTACGGCTAAAATGAAGTTATATTAAGCTATTATAATACCTGTTATGCTTTATGGTGTAGAAACGTAACGCTACTAAAATTCAGATATAAAAACTTGGCGCTTTTCACCTGAGATATCTGAGGACGATACATATGGGCACATAAAATGGCAAGAACGTGACTCATCTTTCGTTGCGTCGGGATACGAGATTCGAGGAGTGAGTCACTGATTATGAAGTACTAACTGAGAGTGGCCACGTCGTACGTATAGACAGTAGTAGATTTCCAAAGGTAGTAATCCACTTAGAACTCTTATACAAAAAAATTTACAGTACCTACGTTATGAAGACATGCACAAACTCTACCCCACCGACTGCACCATACCAAGTTCTAGATGGGAAAAAAGTTCACTAACTTACCTTAACAAAAGCGTTTTCATTTCACTTTCGCTCAAGCGTAGCCTAACTAAAATGTACTCATGATATGAACTAAGTAATCTAAGGCATTAATATTGCAAGTATAACAAAACTATATTACGTAGTTATTAACAAATGACCAAATACTGAAAATAAACGTGAAAAAATAATAAAACACAATAAATAACAAATACAGATAAGTTGTGAACTCTCAAACCGTTACAGACACAAAAATTCGGGAACGAAGGTCGGGGCAAAGGCAAATTCAAGGTCGCATGTATTCCGAATAAATGAAACAAGTACGTAAATGTATATAAACAACACTCGCCAGAGATAGCGAATTCTTGGTGCTATGCTTAGTTTTTCTTTTTTGTTGAACTCATTATTTTTTATGTCATTTTATAAAAAAAATCTGTATATCGATAATACAATATAGGAAGTGCCAGAAAGATTTGATAATCAGGCACTTTCCATACTTGCATCTGATGGCACTAATGTGGCGATATTATGGTATGATGGATTTACTAAGGCTGCCACCATACCGAATAATTAATAATAGTTATCTAATAAAACTCATTCCCAAGAAACCGTAAACGACAAATAACAGGGTGCGTATCGACTAAATTACAGAGCGCATTAAGACAGACTGTTAGAGCAGAAAATGTCTACGTTCATTATTTTCTCACGTCCGGTGAAACGCTGACAATAGAGAAACTGAACACAATTCCGATTCAAATGTAAAATGGAATGAAGTAAAATCAACCGCCGTTTAATTTTAAAGGGTAAAAATTTTTACTCCTTATTGTATAGCCTGATGTCAACTTTGTTAAGACTGATAGTCAGTTCTATTTCACTAAAATCATTCATATTTAAACGTGTAATCGAGAAAGGGTTTTAATTAAAATCGAAATATTCATTTTTGTTTGAACCGTGGTGGCTCAGGTGTTAACCCCTCGTCTGTACAAACGCCATATTCTGGCGTCTCAAATAATATGCGCATCTGTCGAACATCATAATATGGCGTCGAGTGATAACCAACAACATATATTTATATCTGTTATGCATAATCTAATATCTTATTTTATAAGGTTTCCATTGCTATATGATTTTAATATACTTACTTAGTAAATATATTATATACTTAGTATACTTGTTATATACTTAATTAGTACTTCGAAAAGTGCTCGAAAGATGCGCCATATTGGCCAAAATGACCCCGACATTCGAGTGGTTAAGTGCTCGCGGTATATTTCTCCGGTTCGATCTCCGTCAGGACCATGGAAAATTTTATTAGAAATTTTAAGTGCTTACCTCGGCAATGGAGGACCTCGGCAATGGTGGGAAAAGCTGCATATTTGAAAATAAAATATTTTGAAAAATATGTGCAGTCTGCTATAACGCACTGAAGCAGCTTGACAGATTATTGCAGATATTATTCCATAAACCTCTCAGTATAAGAGGAGGTCTATGACCAGCTATGATGCTTATATGTGAGTTGAGTAATCACCACAGCCTTTTCACTTTTCAAAAGTCATAGGCCACCCTTATGGAATGCCATAAAACAAAGTCTTAACGCAAATGCATCTATCGTCTTTCTGCACTGTTCGGCGATGGCTAAAATTTAAAAAGTTATAATTACAACCTATATATACAAACGCTGGGCTCAGGCCTCCTTTTATTTCTAATAAGTTTTATAAGTTATAATCCCAATTACAAAATCAACTCAAGTGACTTCTAATTCACCTTCGCTGGAATGTTCATATACTCTCTTTACTTTTTTTTTGTACTGTTTGATCCGAAAGCTTCAAGGTACCAGGAACCATTTCATTATCATGAATGACATGAATTTCATGACCGCAATTAACTTGGGTTTTAATACTTCTTGCAGTGTAACTTCATTTTGCAATAAGTAATCTACTTCAAAAGCAATCCGACTTTGGAATTCATTACCACTTAAAATTCAGCAAGCGCAATCTTGTAATCTTTAAAAAAATTGTAGTCTTTTAAAAGATTACCTAAAGAATATTATTTGAAGTTTCCGTCATAATAATAAATTATATGTATTTCTTCTTTTCGTTAATATTTGATTATTTTTTGTTTAAATTTCTCTGCACCGTATGTATTACGCATATATTTACTTTTTCCTATTTTACTATTATTTTCTAATTTACAAGTTAACTTAACTACTGCGACAATGTGGGTACACAGGAATACTAGACTAGTCAACTTATTTCTTTATTTATTTTTGATGTTATAGGATAAGGTGACAAGCGAGCACACAGTGCACCTGAGGGTAAGTGGTTGCTGGGCCCATAGACATATACATCTATCCTCGACTACGAATCAAAATGCAGATGCGTTGTCACCCGTGAGGACTAAGATGGAATGCCTCGTTTCCAGTAAAAAGTGTCTTCGGCTACTATTTTACGCTGGTATTCTGTGGGAGCGTGGTCCTTCCCCGGACTTACAAACTAACTTAATTACTACTGGGCTGTCTTAATAATTATACCTTGGTTTTTATACCATTTAATATGCTCACGTCACGTTAGTAAATTGAGTAAATCTTTAAAAACGTGCTGGTGTTTTCTTAGCAGGCGATGCTGTACGGTAGGTGCATTCCTGATTGCTTGCAAGGTCTCGGTAGACATATATAACTCGCGTCACTCGATTTCCCCCACCGCCCCAGTACTCGGCTGGTTTTGCAACGAGTATAAAGCGACCGCGCAGCGGCGGAGCGGGTAGTCTTGACTCTGGCTTGACTCGGTGTACTGGATTTTACTAAGCTAGCTTGTCCAGACGCTTACGGAAAATTATTTGTCATAATAAAATAGTTCTAGATACACTTACAACATAAGTATTTAACGAGACTGATGACTAACAGTTTATGTCGACAAAGGCAGATGTGATACATGTGTACGAAAAAAGTTTACTTGCAAAATGATCTTCACATTGATTTTCCTCTGTATTTGAACGAAATGTTGCAGTATCACGTTCCTTTAGAAGTTGAAGAGCTCTCTCTGCACATTTTATGTGAATATCCTTTATCTCTTCACTTTCATGTTCACAGGAGGGTCGACTAGGCTTCGCTTTTGGCTTTAGTTAAGGAGTAGCTGAAAAAATTTTAACAAAAGATTAGGAAAGATTAAGTAAGTTAAACTTGCTCAGTTATCAATGTTAGGATAAATAAAGTGTCTAAAACAGGCATAAACGTAATGTTATCTAGAAATATTATTACTTAGGATTTTCTGTATTTGGTTCTTTAGATACCGCATAATTGTCAGGGTTGACATGTTTTTTACAAAAACTCAAATATTTTGAATGGGTGTAGTTGTCCCTGCGAATCACTACTAACCACTGCTTTCAGATAGATTTACCCTTCGGTAACTTATGTCCTCCATTTTCTTTTCAATTGAAATGGGACTGCGCAACATTGCGGCATGCTCACTGTTTTTAGGTACCGTTTAAAGGTATTAAATATGATTTAACCTTCGGTAGGCAACACTTTTTTTGCATACTCAAATGGCAACAGGGGTGACGTATCACCCCAATTTTTTAAATTCAAATTACTCTGCAATATTTGTGAGAACCAAAGTTATTTATTATGATATCAATTGCTAATATAATTAGGAATATGAAAAAAGTGTTTATTACAGCACCGATGATTTGTTTTTTTTTTTTGCATTAAATGCAGATCAAGCAAATATCTTCGCGGTGTTCAGAGCAAGCGGGCAGAAGGTATTTTTGCCAAAAGTTTTTAATTTTTTGTCCCGTTTTCTTGGACACCGTGTAAATCTTGCTTATTTCTGCAACTTTGCACGGGGCTTACCTTCAGGAGGGTCCTGGATTAAATTTCGAATATCACATAAAGTGATCCCTATTTCTCGCGGAAAATTTGTACTAAAACGATCCCTCATGTGCGGTTGCGCCATTTGTAAACCTAATTTTTTTAAACAACTGCTACGGAACATGTTGGCAGGAGCGTTCTAATGTTTAGCGTTAATATAAAGCAACATATAATTGAGGCCAGCCTGATATCAGCATACCATAGAGTTATCGAAGTGACCTACGTCTGGTATTGCTAGCCGAACTATACGTATACACTATTTTGTTGAAAGTATCGACTCCACATACAAAGTACAAAATTGCAAATAGTTTTAATATTTTTCATCCAAAATCGAAGCCATTTTCACCTCAGAAACCAAACATTTATATCAGTATCACAAAAAAATTAAACTTACGCAAGAAGCAACAGGGGTGACTAGTCACCCCACCAATGTCAATATAACAAAAATAACAAGTTACTGTGACACGTTGACATATGTAATTGATTGCACTCACTCCAATTAGAGAATAGATCGAGCATTAGAAACAGACAAAAATAACACCAACAAAATATTTAAACTTTTTTCGAGTAGTGTGGTGACGAGTCACCCCTGTCGCCTTCCTAATGTTAAATGTAAAACTTTGTTTTCGCTCCCGTGGTAACAAACTTTGACAATTATACTTCAGGAGCTTACCCGCCACCGGCGCTAACTGGTGAGCACAAATAAGGTTTTAAGGTAAGGTACAATTGTGGCAATCGCTTATCGGCAGAAAGAGTTAAGGGGTTAGCAGACCAAGAGATTCTAAGGAATGGAAGAACCTACAACACTCTTATAAATGTCACACACGCAAGCGCGGCAATTTTTTGTCAATTTTTGTACCTTTATAAAATACCATTTTTTAAATTATTGACTGAGTTACTTAAACGATTAACAGACGAATGACGATTTATCTGAAATAACTGAACCGATTTTAATGACTTTTTTAATTTGGCTTCTTTTTAATTTTTTTTTAATACTTCGGTGGTGACAGATAAATACTTAGGAAAATAATTTTCTAACTGTGAAGAAAAGAAGGGATAAACTTTTTAATATTACTGTCTAGACGACAACCAAAATAAAACTTTTTTTTAAAAACCAACTTTAAAACCACTACTTCTATACTACTATTATTTATTTTAAGCTTCTATAGATTCTGTTTTAGCACTACACCGGTACTTCAGAAGACTCAGAAGCTATTGCTTATACGCTATTACCGTTTGGCACCGGACTGGTGCTAATAGCGGTAATAGATCGATAATAGGTGGTAATAGCGTAAATTTTTTTCATTCTTACGTTTGAAGTCAGTTTTTACCTTCTTTATATAGAATTTTCATACAGGTGTACAATAAAATAAAAATAAAATATAAAGTATAAATAATAACATACTTTTGACGTAAATAAATCAAGGAGGACATGTCGCCAAAATTTTCTGTTTAGTTAATTATAACTAATAAGACTTGTTGTCTAACAAATTTTAACAATATTTCAGCATCAAAGCTACAAAATCATATTTTGTGAAACTTGATAATTCTATTATAGCGCTCATAATAAATTAATCAGTGACAAGTTACCGTTTCAAGTTTTTCCTTTAGATACGTTTCGTTTGAGTTTATGCCTAGTTTTCAGTTATATATTTTCAGTATTTACATAGCATTAGAGTCAAGACTTGATAAATTATATATAAAATACGTAAATAAAAATTATACTGCCATACCGACCATGTAATTCAAATTACCGAAAGACAGTAAATAAATATATAAAATGATACGACTTAGTTACCTTCAAGATAAGTGCTTTCTCTTTTATAAACGACCGGCAATGCTTCTGAAATTCCCCTGGAACGTTACGTTAATTGTCGTCTTCATATGCCTTTAAGGCACATGCAGGCTTCGGGCCTCGGGTAAGCCCCCATTACCCGTGCTATCCTCGCGGTCCACCACTATGGACCGGTCCTGGGAGCCTTCTATTGGCATTGTAGGTGTCACTTACGGATTAGTCCGTGATCGGTTAATTTTTTCGTAGTCGGTTAGACTACGAAAAAGAAGGGTTATCTAGTAAAGTCGGAGTTGGCCTATCAGCGGCATTGTGTATTGTTACTCGACTCTCTAATCGATATAGAGAGGAGTTCTCTTGGATAGGGTCGCCCGTCCGGAGGGCGCGCATGTAGCGGCGCTAGGTTGTTCAGATGTATATGTGGCCCGTTGTCTGCACGGTCGAACAGTCCGCGCGCCAACCGGGGCACAAATTCCTGTATGGTGTCTATCTTCAGGTTGGCCGCTATAACGTCATTCCGGACGTAGCGACCCGCACCGACGATGGTTCTTAACGCCATATTTTGCTGGGCCTGCAGTCGCCGCCTCAGAGGCTCGCTCAGAAGCGAGTACCAGGCCGGAGCAGCATAGGTGATGATTGATCTGATATAAGTTTTATAGACACGCACTTTGGTATTAAGTGGTAACTTGGATGCCAGGACCGGACGTAGCATCGCCCGCGCACATCGTGCTCTGCGGACAACGAGGTCGACGTGCGCAGTCATGCGCAGCGCCCAGTCGATCCGGCACCCAAGGTAGGTCACGGCCTTCTCGTACGCGATCTGCTGGCCATTGAGGGTTAATTGAGGTGGTAGGTTCATGAGGCGACGAGTGAGCAGAGCGGTCGTCTTACCACCGTTGACGACCATCCTCCACTCATCTAGCCATGGTGGCAGCAGGTCCAGGAGACGTTGCATCCTGGCAGTGGCAATGTGGGCTCTTCTGGACGAGGTGAAATAAGCGCTATCGTCCGCGTATAACGCCAATTCCACGTCATCCTCCCACTCTTGCAGCCTTCCTGCCAGGGTAGGGATGTCGTTGGTATAAGCCGCGTACAGGACTGGAGACAAACAACTGCCCTGAGGAACGCCGGCTCTGATGGTTCTGGTTGCGGACTCGGCGCCCTCTACGCAGACGTAGAACTTCCTGTCTGCCAGGAAAGACGCTACTAGCCGCAACATAGCAGGAGGGACACTGGTCTGTTCTTCTAGTTTATAAAGTAGTCCAGAATGCCACACCCTGTCAAACGCCTTCTCAATATCGAGAAAGACGCCCAACGTAGTGCGGCCACGGTTGTATTCGGCCGCAAGCAGGTGCAGCACTCTGGTCAGCTGTGTTGCTGTGGAGTGACCCCTCCTGAATCCGTGCTGCTTCGCCCGAAGTTGGATGCACGGGCGGAGGCGTCTTAGCAACAATCTTTCAAGCAGTTTAGCTATGTGTGGTAGCAGCGTGATCGGCCTGTAGCTGGCAGCTCTACGCCTGTCCTTCCCGGGTTTCGGCAAGACGATTATTTTGCCTTTCTTCCAGTCCTCCGGGAAGTGGGATGTCCGCAGTATCCCATTGTAGAGTCGACCAAGCTCTACCAGGACTCTATGGGGCAGCTGTAGGAGTGCAGCGTTGGTAATCCCGTCGTGCCCCGGCGCCTTCCTCGGTTGCAGGCGGGTTGCTGTCCACCGCAGTTCAGCGGGGGAGATGAACCACTCTCCTGCAAGAGGCGGCGCGGGCGACGACAGGACCTCCTGTACGTGACTCTCCTTTTGGGCATGAAGCTCCAAGAACTCCGCACATATATAGCTCCTCGAAGTGCTCGACTAGGATTGTTGATGATGTAGGCCGCTGGTGTCGTCTGGGAGAAAAATATACTAAAAAAATTTGGTGAGCGCGTGTACATCCGCGGGGAGGGAGACATAGGTGTCACCTCGTATGATGTTCTAGTGCAACTAACTTGAAACGCGGGATCATGTACTCAGCGGTGCAACACCGTTGTTGCAAATATACCTTCACCCTACTGATAAAAATCGCGGTAAGTGCCACCGTCCCCGTATGCACACGTACTTATTTATTATAGAAAAACAGCAAGTACATTAGGTAAGTAACAATGTTTTATGAGTATATTTTTTTACATATATTATTTTTTATTGATTAATATTATTTATATTTCAGGTGTTCGAGAAGCAACGTGAGCGTCGTCAACATCCTCCCCCCAAGTGTCGGTTCGCCGACACTCATCATCAAGCTGGAGAAAGGCCACGCGAGCAGCTGATCGCTTCATCACTCCTGACTTAGTCCTAACGTCAACTACTCTGACTCTGCCGTCTGAACCTGGATAAACCTTTTCAATAATACCTATTGGCCAATAGTTTCGAAATAATGATGGATCGACTACTACTACAAGATCTCCTACTTTTAATTGCGGACCTTCCCTATCCCATTTACGACGAGGAATTAGCTCTGGCAAAAACTCTTTTACCCATCTGCTCCAAAATAAGTCTGTCAACCGTTGGGCAATACGCCACTGTCGTCTAACATACATGTCGCCATCATCAAAGACCCCAGGTACAGGTAAGTTCGACGAAGATCCTAGTAAAAAATGATTTGGAGTTAATGCCTCTTTACTTTGAGGGTCCACCGAAACATGGGTAAGCGGTCTACTATTAATTATATTTTCGACTTCAGCGAGAAGCGTTAATAAAACTTCTTCTCGAGGAGCCCTCTCTCTAAGAACGACTTTCAGTGCCGTTTTCACACTTCTAATCAGACGCTCCCAAGCTCCCCCCATATGAGGACTGGCCGGTGGTATAAACTGCCAGGAAACTCCTTTGTTTAATGCTTTGGCTATATTTAAATTTGTCGGCACATAATGCCACTCATCAATCTTACTTAACTCATCAATTTCACCTAACCTATTCGCAATAAAAACTTTGTAATTTCTATGCTCGTTACGTATCCAATAAATAACAATCATTGAATCAGTCCAATAAAAAACACGTGATGGTTTAATTCTATGCTCCTTTTTTATAGTCTCTGCCAAGCGACATGCTAATAGCGCGCCTTGAAGTTCGAGTTTAGGCATAGTTAACGGTTTTAACGACGCAACGCGACTTTTACTCGCAATGAATGACACCTGCACGCCGTTACTGTCTTGTTTACGCCAATAAGCAACACATGCGTATGCGCATGGAGATGCATCACAAAAAATATGCAATTGCAACGACGTCTCATCGTCATTTACGGTGTGGCCGCTCTTCTCATTCACACCGACAGAATCGTTGCTATAGAAATACCACCGCGGGATTCGAACGTAACTCATTTCTTGTAACTGCGAAATCCAATCTTTAAATAAAACAAATAAACTATCTGTTATTTCCTGATCCCACTTTATACCTACATTCCATATTTCGCGCATTAAAATTTTGGATTTTATCGTAAAAGGTGCTAAAAAACCATGAATATCATATACAGACATTATAATACGAAGAACTTCACGCTTAGTCGGTTTTCGTGATAGTTGTAAAATATCACTCGGTATACGCTTTAACGAAAGATCGAACCCGAACATATCACTCGCGGGAAACCACAAAAGCCCAAGCGTTCGTTCCGGCTGGGATTCAACATTAAACCGTATCGCCATGTCATTTAAAGTCTCTTTTGGCATATCATTAAGAACATCTGACTTGTTACTTAACCAGTTACGCATCACGAAACCACCTTGCTGATTAATATATGAAACATCTTTTATCATTTTTGTAGCAGTAGCGACGTCTGGTAAACTATCGATAAAATCGTCCATATATTGATTTTTCCTAATTGCATTAACCGCATCCGGCATTTTATTCTGAAAACGCAATGTGTTTTTATTTTGGTTAATATATTGTGCTATAAATGGGGAGCAGTTAGCGCCAAAAATTAATGACGTCATAACATATTTCTTAACAGGATGTTGTATAGGTAATTTTGAACCTTTGTTACTACTTCCGAAGCCTAATTGTTCATTTTCATTGCTTAAATAGATATCTTTCCACAAAAAACGCAAAGAATTAACATCTTCTTTTCGTACATTAATCCTTAAAAACATATCTTTTATGTCCCCTATGATACCTACGCGGTTTTCTCTAAATCGTAACATTATTCCTAATAACGATTGTAACAAATCAGGGCCTTGTAAAAGAAAATCATTTAAAGAATAACCGTTCGACTTTGCTGCCGCGTCATAAACTAAACGCAGTTTTTTCTTATTTGGATTATCTACACCAAAGTGCGGCAAATACCATATTATACGTTTATTAGAGTTTTCATCGGTCTCATTAAGTTCTCTAGCATAACCATTAGAAAATAAGTATCTCATTCTTTCACAATAACGAGTTGCATACTCTTTGTTGAGCAAAAATTTTCTTTCTATTGACTTTAGACGATTAAAAGCGTTAGGGTAAGAGTCGGGTAAATGTAATTCATCGTATTTCCACGGTAAGCCGACATTCCATTGACCATTTACTAATTCTGCAGTGTCATCTAAAATTTGTAAAGCGCGTATTTCGTCTGGGTTGCGGCGCGGCTTCGAACCTACACCAATAGACTCTAACGCGAAGGATCTACGAACCGCATCGTGCAATTGCGCGCAGGTGCATTCACCGTTATCGTTATCGAGAGAGAGATCGCTAGCAATCGATTCTACCGTGTGTAAGTGAAAGATACACTGCGACTGTCCCGCCTTTTCGCTGCAACTATTAATGAAAGAGACAAAGCGATCAGTGCAATTAACATCACTTACCATATGTCCGTGCACACACCATCCAAGCGCAGTTTGAGTTATGTACGGCTCACGCTGCTTACCACGAACACAACGAATGGGAGAAATTAAATGATGGTTGTCCTGACCTATTAATAATTTTGGCTTAGCGTTACAATTACATAACATAAGATCTTCACTTAACAATCCATAATTATTAAAGTCCATATTCGGCACTTTTTGTGTTGGTAAATTTAATTCTTTAATTTTACGCGCACGGAAAGTAAACATTTCGTTATACGAATGAGTAACACTAACACTCACTACTTGAGATTCACACACAAGCTCGCCCGAGTCCCATGCGCTGCGCGCGCGCAATATCACGTTTGCACCGTATAATCCGAGCTCATCTGCGATATCAGAGGATATCACCGTCACGGTAGCTCCATCATCCAGTAGTGCATGCGTATGCAAACTGCCATTCGGTCCGTGAAGAGTGAGCGGCACCACTTTCAAAAGCACCTTGTGACAGTGGGATGCCACCGTATGAGTCACTGTTTCATTGGTGCTGGGATGCTCATCCTCACTTCGCTCCACAGTTTTTAAGCTTTCTTCCAATGGTTTTATCCAGTGCAGTAAACGATGATGCGGTTGATTGCAGCCGTCAATGTCGCAATTACTGCCAATACAAGACATACCATTCGTATGGCGGGGGGCAAGACATTTGAAGCAAAGTTTATTTACGCGTACAAATCGCCAGCGATCTTTGCGTAAGGCGCGCTTAAACTGTGAACAATCTGCGACACCATGAGCCCATTTTCGGCAAAATTTACACTTTTCCGCGTTTTGTAATTGATTACTATTTGTGTACAACAACGAGTGTGAACGGTGTTTACGTTCATCGGGCTTCTTTAAATTATATTGAGCGTGAATATGACTTACTCCTGATGCAGCTGTTTTAGTGGCTTCCTCATATAAAAAATCACTAAGCAATTCTAGCTTCGGTAAATTACACTCTCGCTGTTCATAAACGTAGTCGGTCCATTTTGCGACAAGCAAAGTTGGAAGCTTAGATACGACAATCGATACTAACTCCGGGCTGCGAAGATAATCACTTTGTTGCATTGCTTTGGCAGCAGCCACATAGTTCTTTATTTTTATTGCAAAATTAATGATATCATTATGATAAGTTAACGGCAACGGACATAGTTTTTTAAGCTGTAAAACTATTTTACTCATAATTGTTTCTGGTTTGCCAAATCGAAGTTCTAAGGTGTCAATTATTAAATCGGGTGTAGTTCCACCAATCAAGAGTGAAGTCACTGCTTCTTTAGCATCGCCACGAAGACACTTACGTAGCCGCCATAAATTCTCTGTGTCACTATATTTGCATAATTGGGTAGATTCTTGGTACGCCTGTTTAAACTGCAACCACTCCTTTGGATCTCCAAAAAATAAAGGCAGGTCTTTAGACGTTGCTAATCTTGTTAAGAGCTCCTGGTTCTGTATTTTATATGATGAGGCAGCCACTGCATCATTCAAGGCATGTGCTAGCTTTTCTAGGCCGATTTTTTCACAAGAGTACTCTTCTCGGTTCTCCTCATGCTGGTTTCCTGGAGCATTCAGCCAATTTTCAACTTTGCTGGTCGAAGATTTCATAGCCGACTTGTGGGAAGAGCGTGAATGAGACTCCAATTCTGCCATCTCAGCTGCAAGCTGTTTGTTTAGCAGCTTCGACTGAATATTTGCCTTAAGCTTGGCAGCTTCTGCCTGAGCACTCTTAACTTTGGCTTCTGCTTCAGCTTCAGCTGCTTGCACTTCAGCTTCCGCTGCTTGTATTTCCACGAGAGCCATAGCTTTAGCGGTTTCGTATTCCAATTGCCGTTTGCGTGCCGTACTTGACGACGTGCCTGCGGTCTTTGATGACTTTTTACTCTTACTAGAGGCACTTAGCGCATTTCCAGGTTTTTCCAGCACTTCATCCTTTAAGCTGAACGATGGTAACACATCTTGGTTGTTCTTGCACTCCGATTTTGCAGCGGTGCCACGTGGTCGTCGCTTTTTTTGCGGCGTAGCCGGCGCGTGGAACATAACTGGTACTTATTATTATTATATTTTTTGCAGACGACGTAAGGATTCGGCCGAAGGACCACTATGTTGATGATGTAGGCCGCTGGTGTCGTCTGGGAGAAAAATATACAAAAAAAAAATTTGGTGAGCGCGTGTACATCCGCGGGGAGGGAGACATAGGTGTCACCTCGTATGATGTTCTAGTGCAACTAACTCGAAACGCGGGATCATGTACTCAGCGGTGCAACACCGTTGTTGCAAATATACCTTCACCCTACTGATAAAAATCGCGGTAAGTGCCACCGTCCCCGTATGCACACGTACTTATTTATTATAGAAAAACAGCAAGTACATTAGGTAAGTAACAATGTTTTATGAGTATATTTTTTTACATATATTATTTTTTATTGATTAATATTATTTATATTTCAGGTGTTCGAGAAGCAACGTGAGCGTCGTCAACAAGGATATCCGCTCTACCCTTGGCATCGTAACGACGTTCGCCCGCGTTGTTCGTCAGCGGGCAAACGGGAGGTTTGGCTTTAGTTAACTGTCGGTTTAGTTTATAGAGCGACGCATCATGCTCTTCCGCCTTCCATATGCGCCGCTCCCAGGCATCTCCTCTGTATGCCTGGACTGCAACCGACAGTTCCTCCGATAAGGTGTTCAATTTCGTCTTGATTGTCGGGCAGCGAGTACGCGCCCAGAGTCTCCTTAAAGCCCTTTTTCTCTTGATCTGCACGCTAATGTGTCGCGGCAGATCATCCCTTCTGGTAGACATCGGGACGATCGTAGAGGCAGCATTGAGGGCCTCTTCAATTGCCTTTGTCATGTTTGTGGCAGCGGCCTCTACGTCGTCCGCTGTGTTTAAGGGGTGGTGTGCTGGAGGTCTCTCCTGCAGGTGTTTGTGGAAGAGCCTCCAGTCGACACGTGTCTTTACTGTTCTGGGCGGCGTAGTCACCGCCTTTAGGCCAAGGGTAATTAAGATCGGGAGGTGCTGTGAGTCCAGGTCGTACAGCACCACTACCACTATCGGGTAGTTGATGTTCCTAGCGAGCACGATGTCCAATACATCCGGACGACCTCGTGAATCCGTCGGAATATGAGTGGGTTCTTCGGGACCTAAAACGTCATAGCCGTGTCTTTCGGCATCTTCAAATAGTGCATGAACCGGCGGGTTGATCAGTCTGGATCCCCACGCCGGGTGTTTCGCGTTTAGGTCCCCGGCGATGATGGTCGGTGTTTCGCCTTCCATTATCGTCCGGACGTCTGAGGAGCAAAATGGAGTCCCTGGCAGGCGGTATGCTGCGTAGATCCTAAGTTCCTCGCCCGCCGCCTCCATTTTTATGCCGATAGAGCGCATAGTCTGGTATTCCGGTAGGTCTAGTTCTTGATGGACGATGTCCCTTCTCACTAGGACCGCTGTCCCTCTGTAGGCGGCCTCTTGAGAAGTGACCTCGTCCCTCCTATACAGACGGTAGTTAGGCAGCTTTATGCGTGTGCTCGGATTTAGTTTCGTCTCTCCCAGCAAGATGACCTGTTCGTCTTGTTGTTGGGCGACGGTGCGGAGTTCTTGTAGCTTCTGCTGGATTCCACCTGGGTTCCAGTAGAGGAGGCGCAGGTTAGATTCCTCCATAGTGCCGAGCCAGGAGGTTTGCCAGCGCCTTCATGACTGTTGTGATAGGGTCGGTCCCGGCTCTGATGTCTGCCAGGACGGCTCTGATGTCAGGCCGACTTCGATTGCGATGCCAACCAGACGTTGGATGGTATCGGCAGTCTCGAAGCCGGCTGTTGGTGTTCTATGTGTCTGTGCAGTTGGTGCTGGTCTCGGGAGTTGGTGTACAATTCACTGTGAATGATTAGAGGGCGCTCTCTGTGCAGAGCGGGCTCTATTTTCTGATAGAGCCCTTTCTGGCACTCTACCCATTTTGGCTTTCTTGACCTCCTTGGTAACCTGCGCCTGGGCTATCGTTACCGCTGGGGTTGGGGTAGAGGTTGCTGCCTGAGGAGGAGGCTGCACCTTCTTCTTCTTCCTCCTCCCCCGCTTACTCCACTGAGTGGTTTGCCGCTCTAAGGCGTAGTTAGCGGGGGGCTGAAGAGTCGTCCCGGTGGTTGCCTTCGGAATGGTAGTAGTAGGCACGGCCATTTCTGTGGGTGCCGGGACGGGTGGGGGGGGCGTCTTCCTGGACCATGGCCCTGGGACGACTTTGGGGGACCCTCTTGGGCTCCTCTGGGAGTAGTCCCGGTAGAGTAATCCCCTGCTTCCTTGCAATCCTCCTCAGGACTGGGCAGCGATGATCATTGGCAGTGTGGTTCTTAGCGCAGTTTGCGCATCGCGGTTCCTCATCTCTACCCCTTGGGCAGTTACTGGCGATGTGGTCTCCAGCACAGCGAACACACTTCACTGGCCTGAAGCAGTTGGTGGATGCATGTCCAAAGGCCTGGCAGCGGTGGCATTGTGAAGGGCCTGCTATTCCTTGCCAGGCCTCTATGACGACTCCTCTCATGAAGAGGAGCTCGTCGACTTGGTAGAGCTCGTTAAGGCGCTCCAGGCTCAGGTGGTCCAGCTGCGCGAAGTAGAGGCACCCAGGTCTGCCTCTACGGGGGGGATCCCTTTGACGTATCTAATTGGGAACCCCTTGGCCCTGATAGCCCCCTCTATCGCGGTTGGATCCGTGCCCACTGGTAGTCCCCGTTTGCCCACTTTTGTGGGCTTGTCCTCTTCGGGGGTGTAACAGTACCAGGACATAGCTGGTACTTTCTCGGTGGTCTCTATAAGGTACTTTTGTACCGTCCGGAATTCTTCCGGACTCTGGGGGGTAAATCGGACCCCCTTTCCGAACGGACGAGCATTCGGTGGGTGGCCCAACTTCTTATTGAGCACTTCGAAATGCTTAGTCCAGTCCGGCAAGCACTCAGCTATAGGTGGGTATCTCTTAGCAGATTCTTCCGGCGGCTTTGGTGTTTCGGCTGTCTTAGTCCTTGGTACTACCGGGGCAGCTACCAGTTGGGCATAGCTGGTCGAAGGCCTCTGACCATCGTCCGATGGCCGGCCTAACGGGTTGGTGGTAGGCGCGGACGGTGAGTGTCCGGCAGATGTGCTCGGCGCTAGGGTCGCATACGTGGTGGCACTCCACCCGTATGACCCCTCTCCTCCCTGTTCCAGATCAGCAGCATCCATACTGGTGTGTTGTTCCGGTGTTCTGGGGGGGGGGGTTTAATCGGCGATGGCGATTTGGGTGGTGATCTCCTCCTCGGTTTCTCTGGTTGGTGATCTGATTCACCCTCGGATGTTGAATAATCCGAGGAGTTGGATGAACCGAAGCATCGCCTCTTTTCCTGGAGGGATGCTGCTGTCTCTGGAGGTGTGTGTCTCCTCAGCGTCTTCTTGGCCCGCTGAAGTTGTGGGAACGGTTCCCGCCCAGTCGTACCTTCAGGTACGATGGGCGAGAGCGCGGTCCTCGGTGCGGGCTCCTTACCCGGTGAGGAGGCTTTCCGTGTCGGGATCTGGGAGTAGGAGAACACTACTCTAGTCCTTTCAGGGTAAAAGATATCGCGGTATGCGATTGGCCGATCTAGTACGCTAGGACGGTCGGGTGGTCTTCTTGGTTTCGGCTTGGGTGGGGTTCCCCCTTATCCTTATTGGACATATTGACAACCTGCTTAACAGGTAATCTAAGTTACGGCCCTGTCTACAATATAGTATATAAAATAGTGGCTTTCCACACTTGGGGCACTGCCTACCCCTTTTGTAATCAAAAGGGTTGGGGGAAGTGCTAAGGTGGCAGTTTAAAACGTGACTAGGCACGAGATGCACGAAGCGCATAAAGTGCCAAGAATCACCTAGGGGCTGGTGACCTTGACGCCTCACGGAATCACGGGACTCAACGTTCAGCGGAGTATGTCGTACCGGCGGTCATTTGCAGCCACTGATAACTGCAAGCGACGCACACCTAGGAGATCCATGATATTCCCGCTGGAGTTGCAGTTGTTCATGGGCGGCGGTAGTAACTTACCATCAGGTGAGCCGCATGCTTGTTTGCCCACTCTCATATGAAACAAAGCTGATGGGTGACAATAACGCTTCTTAAGTGGCAACCTTTTACTTGTAAGTGAAGTGTAGCAACCTCTTAACCCTACAACCCTAGGAAGTGACGACCCGGTAAGTCGACGAATGCGAGTTGCTCGGTATCATACTTTATGGCCTTCCTTGAGGAATGCCTATGTTCATGATCAGACTTGTGATGGGCTGTAATTGTGATGATAATGATGAAAGTGTTTTAGTTGGTAGTATGGCACAACTTCTAAGATCATCATTATTACTAATGAATAGATCGAGAAAATATTAGTAAGTCACATAAATAAAGAATTCGAGGTTAAAATCTTCGAACGTGCATTGGCTAAGAACCGTGTTCAATAAGAGACCTTTGTCTCATAGTGTGACGCATTCACCATTATTACAGCCCCTCACGAGTCCATTGATCAACATAGGCCAGCCTAAATGAATACTCCAAAGCATGGTCTTGAGCTTCATGCATTCATCGACTTCTTGCATGTCTTACTAGTTCGTCACTTCATTTAGTGTGAGCTGTCCTACACTTAGCTTAGCACTATCGATAAGGCTGCCACTCGAAAACCTATCTTTCTCATCGGCTATCAGCTCATAGACTTATCTGCATTTCATTATTTATCGTGTGAATATAATATCAATCACTAGTGTCGCTAGTGTCGAGACAGGTAGATTATTTTAGTTATTTGCATAGCATAATGCCACATGGGATTTTGCTATGGGGAAATGCGGCTAATTTAGAAACTATTTTTGTTTTGCAGAAGAAGGCCATAAGCTAGCAATAGCTATTTACAACCTTAAACCGAGAAAGTCTCTTAGAACTAAATTTAAGGAAAGGTTATACAAATATATTAACTTTAGCCTCTCAGTATTTCTACAAAAATTTAATGTCACAAAAAAGGTAGTTTTAGTAAAAAAAAACACTAGGAACAAACACAAGCCAGTGATAACAGTTTCTCGACTCCATAGAGTCAGTAATTCATTCTTGGGGCAATGTATACGCTATTACAACAAAGTCCCAGAAAGTATACGAGGTCTCTTTACCAAGTTTAAATATTTAATAATTAAACTATATAAAAGGGTAATCGTAATAAAAATGGATGGGATAAATGGATGGATGAATGGATGGACTTTCAATAAGAATTACAACATGTAATCTATATTGAATAAAAAATTATTCTTATCTATTCTATTCTAATAAATAAAGTCATTATAAATAAAAAAACTAACATAATTTCACTTCTTTTTGTTAAGTATGATGGAAACTTTTAAAAGAACTAAGTGCGTGTATTTATGTTTACTTCCGTGATTTTAAGCTTATTTCTAAAGCGTTCATATGTTCATTCCCTACCGCCTATCAAATTTTAAGGCCATTCCAAAGATTATATCTTAAGGGCGATATTTGCTATAGTTGCAACGTTGTGCAGGCGGTATGCCAACCGCAGTTTTCAATTTTGTAGTTGTTATTAGGTAGATATGTTTATTCTTACCTTTCATTTTACCTATTTAATCTTAAGGCCATGTATTCCTACAAAAGTAGGCATTTAGCGCTGTCCCGGCCGCGCACGATTTATTTCGCGCGGACTCCGCGGCAGTGAACTTGCATGACCCCACCAGTGACACAGTATAGAAATAAGCAGTAGGATGACTTTTTTATTTGACCTTACAAATGCATTTTTTATTATCAAACTTTTTTATTATTGCGATAAATTAGAGTTACATAATAAATAGAAAATTAACAACCAGTTCGCTTTTGGTATGGAAACTGTATGAGTAGAGAACTGTTTTTAAGTTTAGTGTGAACACACACAACGCTAGGTAAGAAAGTCAAACTTACAGTGAAATTCATTATAACTATTAAAACCACAGGATTTATATTTATAGCACGCAATATTTAGTCTGTGAAACCACATTGCATCTAAAAACATGGGTCTCAATATCTACTCTGCCCCCTTAGGCAAGAGGTCGTTATGACCACATGATTTATGCATTTGAAATGTCATTTAAATACACGTATTACGTTTCTACTAGCGTTTACGATTGTAGAAAGACATCTTGGCTAAGGGGGCAGATTTGTTTAAACAGTCACAGTATTTTTTCTTCTTTTACTTACAGTATGTTTTATTTATCCCTGTAAAAAACTTTATTTTAAGAGAAATAACTTTATTTCAAAGACTGCTTGGCATAAGAAGAATAAAGGATTACAAATAAAACAATTTTTTTTTTAAATATTCTTCCTTAAAATCTCAAAATTCTTCAAAATTTATTTCTCGTGTGCTTGTATCCGGTTCCAAATCCGATGGTGGCTCAGGAGATGATAAGGCTATGGACTCTAAAGAATTATTTCCCGTTTGTGGTTCAGGTGATGGTAAGGCTGGGGAGTCTAAATAATTTTCATTTTCGTTGTCACCTTGTAAGGACAGCAGTCTTGTCGGCATTCCCATTTGTGGTAAGGCTAGGGAGACTAGATAGTTTTCATTTTCCTTATCACCTTGTAAGGACAGCGGTCTTAACGGCATTCCACGTGCGTGTCTACTGTCTACAATTTCCGGCATTAAACATTTCATGTAAAATTTGACCGATTTTGGCTCCATTTGCGTTTTCTAGAAATTATCGTCTCTTTCGATGCGTTTTGTAAGCAAGGGTTCGTTTTATCCAGCCCAAATACCGAGCAGACATAGTCGTCTTTCAGTGACGTGGAGTCCCCCTGTATTTGATATAACCAATCAGATTTTTTATTTATTGTGCTGGTGCAAGCTTTTTTGTCATATTTTATAATTTGAATTTTATTTTGCTGTATTGCATTTGTAAGTCAATTTTTTGCTGCAGTTAAAGGGCACTTGATTTCGACTAGCATATCATCGCCTACTAATCCGTCTGGAGTTGCTCCAATAAATGGATAAGTTTGAGCTATGAACAAACCGCAAGACATAATATTTATATTTTCTTGTTTTTGTAGCTATTGAAGTGCTTGCTTTTCGTGCTCTATTCCGTGTGCAACAGCAACTACACGTAAAATTTTTTGATACAGTATATTTTTCACCAAAGGCGCATTATTTAGATAAATTTTTCTTTTACATATTTGCCCAAAATTAGATGCGGTGATTAGGTTTTTTCCGTATTTCAAGCCATTCACTATTATCTCGTTGCAAAACCGTAGCTCTCTCGATAGCATGTCTATCAGAAGTAAGCATTTTTAAATTATTTAAAAACTCTTCTTCCGCTTTCTTTAATTCATGGGGAGACATATCTGGTGCTGAGCTCGCTGGACCATAGCCATGTTGTTTCTGATTAACTTCTTTTAATTTTCGTATTTTTTTTACCGGATGCTCCAAGTTTAACTTTCGTTTTTGTGCTCTTCTTCTTTCAATTATCTTTACCCTGCCTTTAGGACTTTTATTTAAAAAAGCTTTTTGGATGGCTGAAAGTGCGGATTTGCAGTTGAACGAAACAACAGCTGCTGAGCACCTCCCTTAGTAACCTCCTTTCAGTGCGTAATTTGTTCTTTTCCCACCAATAAATTTAGCGATGACACTATTAAAACTCTCAACAGTGTTTGTGTCAACGTATTCCACTAAACTGCGTGATTTTGCAGCAACGTTAGAAATAATTGCATTCATCCTAAATATGAATGTTGAATTCTGGATCTTTTTGAGCTCTCCGTTGTCATTTATCTTTGGTGCAATAATATTCCTGGCACATTCTATGGTCGCCAAAAGCATGTGCTAAACAGTTATTGTGAAGACCTAATACTGCTATATTGTGAGGACTGGCAGAAGATTTGTGATGTTTTATACATTGTTATATGTTTATACATTGCAAAATAGATTTCCGCATCGTCATAATTTTGACATTGCTGAGCATTTTACGGTGCGCTAAAACATATTTTGTTTCTGTGGTCAGACTACGTAGTTTTTTGCAAAAGTTACGCAGTATATGATTCCGACGTTCAATTTTTTCGACTGTCACATTTTCGGTCTCATACGGTCTGGCTTTGAGGATTGCAGCGTAAGTTGAAGCATCTCCGTCTCCTATCATTCGTTCATATATAACGCCATACATTGGGATCGACGCCTTGAAACCTTCTACAATTATTTCGGTTTCCATGGAGCTAGAAGAACCTGCATAATTTAAAAAAAAATGTGTGGCTTTGGTGACATACTTTTGTGCTCAGCTCGAGCGCGCACTAAGCAATATTTGTTTTTTATTCCAATGTCCAATGCCGTAGGATCTAGCACACCATGAGCTGTCAACGTAGACATCTATCACAGGAATGCCGTTCTTAGTTCGACCTTCGAATAACGATATCCTTCTCCATTTGAGCTGCAGCTTCCATGGAAGCACTTGCAGTCTTTTTCCATTTTTCAAATACTTCATCCTCTAATTTCAAATAGAATTTTGAAATGAAAACTGCAATGTCCATAGCTGAACATAATTCTTCCAATTGAGAGAAGCCGATACCGGAATCCATAATTCCAGTAGTAGCAGCTATATTTAGATTTACTTGTTCTTTGTCGTTATGGTCTTCAGAGTTAATCAAAAAAACTTGTTTGCACATATTGCATTCAAAACGATAAACCGATAAAAGTCCTCGACGTTTTTCACTAATTAAACGGAAGTTACCTAATGTGCAGTTATATAGATCGTTATGACGAGCTTTTTCTTGTAATTCTTGTAAAATATAGTTTATATTAATAATTCGCCGTCCCGAAACAGGTTGAAATTCATCTTCTTTGTGTTTATTCTCTACGATTAGGGGATTTTCTATCTCTTCAGTATCTCTGAAATAATGGACGCATAGGGTACATCTTTTAGATCAAGTATTATTATACCAGCTTTTGCCCCCTGCTTCGCTCGCGCTAAAGTTTATTTTTCTATCCCTCAGTAGGGAACAGTATCTTTTTCCTGGACGGATGGCGTATCCTTTTCTGCACCTACTATATGAGGTATAAATTTTTAAAAGTTTTTGATGTACTAAATGTAAAGTTATTCACTGACAAAGAAAGATAAAAATATATTAACATAAATGTTATCGTACAAAATAATTTCATAACAGCATATTTTATTATATTTTAGTAACATGTTCAAACCGGCCAAGTGCGAGTCGGGCTCGCGCACCAACGGTTTCGTACATACATGTAGAGCACACCTCTAATGTAAATTAGTATGTATGGGGACAACAGTGTTCCTACTGCAGTTGTTTGTAATTTTAAAAAAATATTTTTGAGGAAATTTCATTGAAAAAAAACGGATTTTACATTTTTTTGTATTTGGTGGTAAAATATACGTAATAATAAACATTACCAGTAAATTTCAAGTTCAAAAGCCAATGAAAAGTCAAAAAGTTGTTCGTTATAAAATTTTGTAAAAAAAAATAGCCTACTTTGGTGGGTTCTCATTTCTTTCTTTTGATTATTATTTAAAATAAAATATGCAGTATTCATTTACTTAACGAGTTCTAAACAACGATACCCCAGTCGATGGGGTAGATCACAATATTTTGTTCGCGACCCCCTTTTAGCTGTATGGAGGCCCCCTTAAAAACATTTAAAAATATTTTTTACTAAGTAGTTGTTTGGCTTTTGGTCAACAAGATGCTTATACTGTGAACATTTGTAGACTGTAGCTGCAACCGTTTGGGTGTAAAACCTGTGTGACAGACATCAGACAGACAGACAGACGGATGACAGAATGACAACAATAGGGCTCCGCCTAGACCCTTTGGGTACGGAACCCAAAAAAAAGGGGATAGTGTTTTTAAAAAACACAGGGTAAAAAACGGGACCCTATTACTAAGACTTTTCTGTCCATCTGTCTGTCTGTCACCAGGCTATATCTGAACCATGATAGTTAGACAGTTGAAATGTTCACAGATGATGTATTTCTGTTGCCGCTATAACAACAAGTACTGAAAACTAGAATAAAATAAATATTTTAGGAGGCCCCCAATTGGTATTGGACGGAATTCTTCGTGCGCGAGTCCGACTCACACTTGGCCAGTTTTTTAATCTATGGTAATTACTTACCTATTTTCAGTGGTTTCGGCAGGTAGCAGATTTATTTCTGTTGCGGTATACATTTCAGTATATTGAGGCTGTTCCAATGACCTACAATAAATGGTAAATGGAGTACCTATTAGTTTTAGTAAATATTAACTTTTCGTTTGCAAACTGCAGGCAGTGCTACCGATATAGACAAAATATGATTTATCAAAAATCATAGTGATCTTCAGTAGTCTTACAGATATTCTGACGCACAATGGCACTATGACCATAATTTTAGGCATGATATTTTTATAAATTACCAATTAGACATTGAAGTAAAATAAAATCTAACCTAAGGTAACTAGTTACATTTTAGTTTGTGAACGACTAAATTAAATAAATGTTTACTTACTTCTTTACATATCTTTGGAGTGCATTTTTTTATTCGTTATTTTTATGGCTTTGCACGACTTTTTTCGCTTCCGTTGTTTATTGCCCATTATGAATAACTAACAACAACTATATGAACTCGTCAAAAACTGATTTATTGGTGCACGGAGAAAACTTACACAGCTCCGTCGTCCATAATGGCCAGCGCGCGACTGGTAAGGCTTGCCGAGCCGCCGCGCTCGCGCTTTTAGCAGGTATCTAAATATAGTAATTAACAGAATATTTATATGAAGTCAAACTCTGCGAATGTCTCTGAAAAAATTAAGTGGCTTTAATTGAGTACAAAATTTAAGTGTAAAAAGTTAGTAGTTTAGTCATAATATTGAAAAAACAATACAAAAAGGGGTCAATTCGGGATTTTTTTCTATCGAGTGAAGTTCTTTAGATTTTGTAACTGAATGCGATTTTGACTAGACTAGATCCTTTAGTAATACATATATTTTTATCAGAATTTAAAACACTAATTTATATGCCTCAGATGGTTTAAAAGAACTCAAAAGCGCGGCCTCTGCGAAATACCTAGCCTTAACATCGCACAAAATTTAAGTTTAATCCTGAACGCGCCTAAAAGTATTTTTCCCAAAAAATTCTACACTAATACTCTATAAACATTTTTTTTTACTATGAAACGCTTAAACTTCTCGAAAGTCAGCTCCGTCAATTTGTCTAGCTAAAGGGCTTTGTTGAATGTATGTAGGGAAAAAAGACAATAGTCCTTTTCTTGCTCCAGATATATTTTTTGTAAATCTTTTACGTCTTATGTAAGATTTTATATTGATAAATTTTCTCTTATGAAATTTTAATTCCTTATCATATAATAATGGATTTATAGATTGGAGAGGCAACTAGTGTAAAATGCTCTTTTTCTGATCTTATGGCATCCTTTAATAATGTCCTCTAGGCCAAATGTAGGTCACGACACCTAGTCTCACAACCTATCCATCTGCGCAGGATAGGTTACAGTGTGTACGCGAAAGCAGGTGCACAGCTAGTGTTCCTATTAATACAACATAATATGTTTTTCCGACGCTCATTTTTTATTAATATAATCTCTGCCTGGCTGCTCAAATTAAATAAATAAATAAATAAATGTTTTTAAGACCGAATTTCGGTCACGGCGGCCAGTATGTGCGAAGACCAAGCATCAGTGCAGGACAGGATTATAGTGCCTAAGTGTATGCGCAAACACAATTGCACTTTCTATTCCCTAACTTTCATAGTCCAATGAAGCGGTAGTCCAACACGACCGGCGAAAGACTGCTGCTAAGAATTTCTTGAAAGAAAATTAATAATTTTGGCCCGTCCTGGGTCCGAACTCCGGTCCTGGTCCTGGTTTGAAGCTGAGACCGCATAATCAGCAGTCGCATTTACGACGTTCCATTAATAGGTATATAATATAGACTAGTTGTGGCTCTAAAATATTTTAAATTCATTACGTAATTTTTACTAATCGTCATGTACACAGTTTTTCCATACATAAGCGCAACAGAGAAATTTTATCTTCATTCGCCGGAAATATGACTTACATCCATTACTACTTACTGCGTTGTGTCGTCTTTTTAGGGGTATATTACTAAACCTAAGAACTTTTATTTAAAATTTAAAACGTAAGTAACGTAGTAATAATGAAATTACTTTTGCAAGAGGACGTATGTACTTTAGTATACTTACTCAGTAATAATTACAAACTTTCGCGAAAAAATTAACAATAGTATTATATTTCAAGATCCATTTGTTACCAATATCTCGTTACTAATAAATACCGCTTAGTATGGTTTAGATTTCTTGTCGAAATGGTTTTATGTGTAACTAATAAACACCTCTAGGAATACTTTAGACTACCCACCGAGATGATTTTATACTAAAGAATTGAATGTGGTTACCTCTGCACCTGTATTATAGTTGCAACAAGAATATATAGGATCGACCGGGGCAGGACCACTCCTCAGAATTTATGCGTAAAACACCCTCACAGTGCTATTATGTTTTATATGGTAAGTCATTTTAGTCTTCAGAGTTGACAACATGTCTAGATTTTGGATATTTATTAAGGATAAATGTATTAGAACAATAAAAATGAAAAGGGGGATAAGTCGCTCGCGTCCGTAGGCTTCGACCACCTAATCCTAGGCCCACCCTACACGTTTCCCCCGGGTGGTGCTAAAAGAGCGACAAAGCCGAAAGAACAGACTCGGCTACTCGCCGTGTGGTAGCGGCGTAAAATATGCCACGCCCTAGTTTTCGCACCATGAGGCAAAAAGTAAAAGAAATGGCCCCGAGTTCCCGGCGCCCCTTTAATGGGGCAGGGGTGCGAAGAATCTCCGGGAGGAAAACCGGCGACGAGGTTCGCCACCCGTCACGTTCTGTCTCCCAGAGAGGCGAAAAGTGGATTGCAGAGGCCCGTCTGGCTACGTTGAATGTATGTGGGGCAATGAATGATAAAATGGATGAAGTATGCGATATGATGTATGATAGAGGAATAGATGTATTATGTGTAAATGAGACGAAAAGGAAGGGGAAGGATGTCACTGCACATGGCATGTATACCGCATACTGGTCTGGTGTAGACGAGATCGAGCGGGCATGCCAGGGAGTAGGGATCATCCTTTCAGAACGAATGGGCCAATGTGTGAAAGAGTATGAATGTGTAAGCCCAAGACTGCTATGGATACGAATGAAAGTGGGCTTAAAGAAGTTGTTTGTGTTAGGGGTCTACGCCCCAGACATGTCTAATATCCGGGTATTATGTCTAATATCCACTTATATCCGGGAGCAGTTTTGGAAAATGGTAAGGATGGTGCTAATGAAGTGTAAGGGAAATGAAAATATTATTATGCTAGGAGATTTTAATGGAAGGGTTGGGGTGAGGAGGCTTGGTTATGAAAGGATATTGGGAACGTTTGGTGATGAAAGTATAAATGAGAATGGTGAAAGCCTCCTCACCGTATGTGTGGAAAGGAATCTTTTTGTGACGAACACTTTCTTTCGTCATAAGAAGATTCACATGTATACTTGGGAAAGAGGTGATGATAGAAGCATGATAGATTTCATAACTGTGGATGAAAGAATGAGGAGCGCAGTGGTGGATACAAGGGTTTACCGGGGGTCCAACGTAGGGACCGACCACTACCTGGTCTTATGCCGAATTAGGGGTTTATTCAGACGTTGGCGGCATAGGACATCTGTGTCTACCACTGCGTTACAGCGTATAAGAATTGAGAGGTTACAAGATGAAGATGTGAAAGACAAGTACAAATGCAGACTGAGAGAAAATATAAGTAATTTGGATGAGTTGTGTGTGAATGAGTTAGACTTGGAGAATGTGTGGCATAATGTTAAGAAAGGTTTAGTGGATGCAGCTACCGAAGTATGTGGTGTTAGTAAGAGAATGAAAGAAAGGAAAGACAATACGTTATGGTGGGATGACGAGGTACGTATGGAAGTTGAAGCAAAGAAGAGAGCATGGCTAGATTTACTAGCGACCAAAGCTGGTAACTCTGGCGGTAAGAATGATGAGAATGAAAGGAAAAAGGCAGAGTTTAAACGTTTAAATAAGAGAGTAAAAGAATTAGTTGAAAGGAAAAAGCAAGAAAGAACGGATAGGAATGATAGAAGAATATCGGATAACTTCCAGGCAAATATTAAAATGTTCTGGAAACTCGTAAGAAATACCAGGGGACTTTCAAAACAGCCTAGATTGAATGCGATACGAGACGAGAATGGCTGTGTCCTGAATGATGAAGTGTTGAGTCTAAAGAGATGGAAGGAATATTTTGAAAGCGAATTTATGAGTGAGGAGAAGTGTGAACTAAATGAAATAGAAATTCCGAAAGAAGATGAAAGGGATAAGGAGATAAGTATGGATGAAATAATAAAAGCAATGAAAAGCATGAAAGTAGGTAAGGCAGCCGGATATGATAGAGTTTCACTCGAAATGCTAAGGGCTGGAGAGGACGTGGTGGCAGGTCTGCTGTACACCTTGTTTAATTTATGTTGGGAACTAAAGCGGGTACCGGGAGACTGGTGCAAAGCCGTGATAGTCCCAATATATAAGGGAAAAGGGTCACAGCAGGACTGTAAAAACTACCGTGGTATCAGCCTTCTTAGCATTGTGGGAAAACTGTATGCTAAGGTACTAATTGAAAGAGTTATGAAAGAAACTGATGAAAAAATTTGGGATGTGCAAGCGGGATTTAGAAAGGGAATGGGGTGTACAGATCAAGTCTTTTCCATGCGCATGATCGCGGAGAAGTTTTTGGCGAAAAACCAAAGAGTTTTTTGTGCGTTCATGGACTTGGAAAAGGCTTATGACAGAGTGGACAGGGATGTGTTATGGCAAACGCTGAACGCATTTAGGTTGAGCGCTGGTTTGATACAGGCATTAAAGTCTCTGTATAGGGACTCGAGTGCTTGTGTTAGAATCAACGGGGTCTACTCGGACTGGTTTGGCATCCATAAAGGTGTCAGACAGGGCTGTGTAGCTTCCCCGTGGCTGTTCAACCTATTTATGGACAGCTGTTTAGAAAATTTGAAAGTTGAAGAATGCGGGGTAAGAATGGGTGAGTTAACCATCAAATGCCTTTTGTACGCCGATGATCAAGTCATACTTGCGTCGTCGGCGGCCGAGTTGCAAATGATGGTTACATTAATGAACAGGTCATTAAAAGAAAGGGGAATGAAAGTGAACGCGAGTAAGACGAAAGTGATGGTTTTTGAAAGAGATGAAAGCAAAACGGTATGTGAAATAAGAATAGAAGGAGAGTTAATTGAGCAAGTGGATGAGTTCGTATATTTGGGATGTGTATTCAGCAGGGATGCGAGATATGATAAGGACATTGAACGACGAGTGAATGCAGGAAATAAAGTAAATGGGGCTCTACACTCTATTGTGAAAAGTCAGAATGTGTCAAAAAAGGCACGTATGGCAATTCACAGTGCTGTATTAGTCCCTACTTTAACGTATGGTAGTGAAAGTTGGGTGTGGCAGAAGAAGCACGAGAGTAGAATAAATGCGGTAGAAATGCGGTCGCTAAGGAGTATGTTAGGGCTGAATCTGAGTGACAGGGTGAGAAAATGTGTGATAAAAGAAGAGTGTGGTTTGCAAGATGATGCGGTGACCAGGATTAAGAAAGGAATGCTTCGGTGGTTTGGTCATGTAGAAAGAATGAATGCGGAAAGACTGACAAAGCAAATATATGTTGCAGAAGTGAATGGAAGAGTCGGAAAGGGACGTCCTAGGTGGAAGTTTGTCGACCAAATTGGCGATATACTAAAAATGGGCCAAATTAAGTGTACCCTTAACCGACGAGCATGTATGCGTAGGTATATGAATGTGGAAGAGGCGAGAAAGGTATGTCAGGATCGTGCTAAATGGAAGTCTGTAGTCTCTGCCTACCCCTCTAGGTGACAGGCGTGAGTGTTTATGTATTTATGTATGTAAAAATGAAAAGATCTCCGCTGGGAAATTATGATGTAGGTATGTACCGTGTTTCAGTTTCTGCTTTTTGTTAAGCTAACTTCAGGAAAGATCTGTGAGTATCGCATGGTTAAGTTTTTGACTAAAATACTCAGAGTCCGTCTGAATAGGTTCCACTATCTTATATTTCTGCCACCAAACAGCGGTGCGTATACCGCTGTATTTCGGTCTGAAGGCTAAAGAAAGCCAAAATTATAACAGGCTATGACGCATTCCATATTAGTTCCCAGAGGTGGCAACACAACTGTAGTTTTCTTTGCTTGAAGTTGGCTTCTAGTGTCCATAGATCTCAGCAGGTACTTAACATCGGGTTCATTACAAAATAGTCTATTATTTTGTTTTATTTTGTTTTAAAATGCAAAAATCGCTGCTACTAATTGAGTAAAAAATATGCTACGATTATCTTAATAACTGATTGATTATCCTCCCAATTGATTATTTTGTCATAACATTTAGGATAGATATGAATAGATGAATAATGTGATCATTTCCATTAAATTCAGTAGATATAAATGTGTGTTCCCCGCTGACGCGTTCACAATAAATAAATGTGTACGAGTTTGCGAAACGGAACAGGCAGCAAATTTATCTTTTACGCATAACCCTGATATACCGGGTACAGTGAAGTCAAAATAAGAAAGTCATAATGTTTTTGTGTCCTCTGGGGCGATATAACACTTGTCATACCCTTATGAAGTTGTGGCAACTTCATAAGGGTATGACAAGTGTTCTTTGTTTTTTAAACTGAATTATCATCAATTATCAATACTGTACTATCGAGATTTCTTCTTAGATTCGGCAATATTCCGTATCAGTTGTGACCTGTAAATTTTTTTTTGTTTTTAGGAGAATATGCCTAATAAACACAAAAGAATAGAATTATTGCCATAAAAAAAAACAAAATGCCCGCGGAAACACCGGTCTTTTAATGAATTGCCGTCGTCGCGTAAATAAATATTATTAAACAAAAAAGTACCTAGGTACTTAAAATTTAACCTTCTCTGGCTTTTGTTATTTCACAGAAGTTTTGAATAATCTCTAGTATTTAATTTTTGCTACATAACTACATTCAAATAGTACAACAAATATAATATGATTGATAAATTACAATATACAATTATAATATGTATAACAAATAGGCGTTTTCCGGCACTACAAACATTGACATCGATTCACTCACAGTCACACTTTTATGTCCAAAATCCCGAAAACAAATTAGTAACGTTTTGTTCTTGGTATTTGTATTTATCTTCTCGTCTGTCCAAAAACTTCTAGAGGTCGCTATTAAAAAAGTATGCGTCTGTCCACAACCTATAGAAGGTTGCAATTTACTTATAAACTTCAGACACGAAATAGCCGTAGTAAATGTATCTGTCTCCCTCTAACTCGTACAATACTGTTTTAATATCATTAACCTACTTATCTCGGTATGGAGTTGTCACTATTGAAGTACAAAATGTGCCTTTTTGTGACTGTTTCGGGTCATCTTAAGTGGCCCACATTATTGTTAAACTTGTGGTGTAAAAAAAATGTAGGCAAAGTCGTGTTTTTATACTAATTATTGTAAAGTGTATTAATCTTATAATAATATATAAAATAAATATTTATTAAAATATTTTTTTACATTTTTTATTCACCAAACTGGAAAAAATCGCTTTTAGCATTTTTACAATGGAATTTAGAAAATGTAAAAAAGTGAATGTACACATTTACACATATTCTATTAGCTTACTTAACACGTTAAACGCCATTATAGAAAAAAGTTTTTTGTAAAAAAAAAAAAAACTTGTAATTTATGTATTTAATCAAGATATGTATGTATACTGTTTTTCATAAGAATCTGCCATAGGGTTCCGTAAATATAACAAAAAAAACCCTTGAGGTCACCGGTGCCCCCCATGGCGCTATAAAGTAATAAAAATAGTTTCCGTTACGAAGGCGCCACGCCGGTCACCGCGTCGGCCACCCACCCGCTCAGTACTGCGCTAGCGCCCATGAAGAGAAAACGTGAGTGTTCTATGTTGCTGTAATACTTTTCGTCAAGTACTTAATTAGTGTGATATTGTGTGCAGTGAACTTGAATATTATGAACATTGCAATAAATAATTAAAAATGGAAATATTTAGCAGTAAAAATTTTGAAGAAATACAGGTGGACATGGAAGATTTTGATTTTACACAGGAAGATTTGCGGGCATTAACATTACTCGAGACTAGCATTATACAGCAGAATGAACAAGATAATCAATCAGATCTAGAGTTGTCGGATTCAAACGAAGAACAGTTGCATATTCCGAAAAAACGAAGACGTTTAATCATCCAAAGCGACAGTGAGAGTGAGTCTGATTCCGTTCGAAATTATGTGACAGCCAATATTACCGCCTCAGATCGTGTGTCAAAGAAATGGTCACGCCCTAGGCGTCAACAACCATCTATTATACCATTTACCGAAACTTCAGGTATGAACAAAGAATTTTCTACTATATTAAAAGAAGCAGACCCGGGAGCTTTTTATAGTCTTTTAGTGTCTGATGAAATTTTCGATATGATTGTAGAGCAGACCAACTTATTCGCCTTACAATCCTGCGAATCGAGAAATGTAAAACCTTCATCAAGATCTCATGCTTGGAAGCCAACAGACAGACATGAAATTAAACGTTTCTTTGGACTTATCCTATACATGGGTCTTGTGAGACTCCCAAAGTTAAGCTATTACTGGAGCAAAGATAAAATCTTAGGACAAACATTTCCACGTACCGTCATGAGCCGCAATAGATTTGAAATAATCCTACAGTACCTACATTTTAGTGATAATGAAACCGCAAATAAATCTGATCGAATCTCTAAGATAAGACCGATTATAGATATGGTCAATAATACGTTTCAAAAGTATTATTCACCGAAAGAAAACATCTGTGTCGACGAAAGTCAGGTTCCATTCAGAGGGCGGATTGTATTTAGACAATACAATAAAAGTAAACGCCATAAATATGGTTTAAAGCTATTCAAACTATGTACTATTCCCGGGTACACCTGCAAATTATCGTTGTATGGCGGTAAAAATATCGATACCGTAAATACTACGCCTACATCAGTGGTAATGTCTCTTTGTAGCCAAATATTAAACAAAGGCCACACTTTGGCAACTGATAATTGGTACACCAGCTTAGAGTTGGCTTACAATTTACTGGAACATCAAACGCACTTGATTGGGACTATTAGGAAAAACCGAAGAGGTTTGCCTAAGGATGTAGTAGAAGCCAAACTTCAAAAGGGAGAGTTCATGGCCATGGAAAACGAGGATGGTATAACAATTTTAAAATGGAAAGATAAGCGGGACGTGATGATGCTTTCTACTAAACATTCTGATAAAATGTCAACAATCGCCAAAAAGGGCAAACAGATTACTAAGCCGAAAGTGATTTTAGATTATAATAAGTCAAAAGGATCTGTCGATATGAGCGACCAAATGTCGTCGTATTCTTCTCCCTTACGTAAAACTATTAAGTGGTACCGGAAACTTGGTATTGAGATTTTGTTGAATACTGCCGTAGTAAATGCATGGATTATGTTTACCGAAACTAGGAACACAAAAATGTCAATCGTAGAGTTTCGGAAATCTCTAGTAGACTATCTAACAAGCTCGTCAGATTCTCAGCAGACTGAGTCAGGAGTAACGGTATCAAGACCCAAACGTTTGAAGCACGAGTTGCTAACAAAAACTGGGACAGTGAGAAATACTAGACGATTTTGTGTACACTGTTACAAAGATATGGTAAAGCAGTTTGGACGAAAATTGGCGAAAAATAAAGCTAAAAAGGTTAATACTTTTTGCGCTCAATGTGATGGAAACCCACATATCTGTTTATCCTGTTTTAATAAGATCCATCGTTATGTTTAGTTCTTTCTAGTCAATTATTGATTTAATTTTTTCTGATTGCATTTTTATTTCAATGGTAATTTTTGTAGCATTTCCTGGATTTTTTCCTGTGTAAGAAGACATTTTTTTTAATTTGAAGTTTATATTGTTTGTTTTATATTTTTAATAATGTGCATTGTAATAGCTTTAAGATTTAATGTGATTAAAAGTCATGTATCATGAAATTAGTCGCTTTTTTATTTTATCTACAAAAATCGTAAGGATATTGTACATATTTCCTAAAATTTTCTAAGTAGCCACGTCCCCTTGAAAAGGATTACTCTATAGCGCCAAAGCGGTCACTCGCATACACGAAATGTACGACACGCGTGACCGGCGGCCCAAAAATACATTTCGAATATGCCTCTCGCTTGAGGTCACCGGTGACCCCCATGGCGCAATAAAGTAAACCAGATGAGGTCACCGGTGACCCCCATGGCGTTCAACGTGTTAACAGTAGTTTTAACAACATATTATTTTGTAGAGTTTCCATTAATTATTACTAAGATATTGCCATTTAATGTGCGCTATAACAGTATGCGCCAAAGCGACCATTTGATTTTTTTTTTTTATAGAAGAGGGGGCAAACGAGCATGCGGCTCACCTGATGTTAAGTGACTACCGCCGCCCATGATCAACCGCAACACCAGGAGACTTGAGGGTGCGTTGCCGGCCCTTTAGAAAGGAGTAAGCTCTTTTCTTGAAGGTCCCCAGGTCGTATCGGTCCGGAAAAATCGCCGATGATAAACTATTCCACAGAGAGGTTGTACGTGGAAGAAAACTCCTTGTGAAACGTACAGTGGTGGACCGCCAAGCATCCAGATGGTGTGGATGGTATCGGGACGTTTGCCGTGTCGTGCGTTCACGAAATTTGGCGGCTGGGATTAATCCGAACAATTCCTCAGAGCACTCCCCGTGATAGATGCGATAAAATACGCAAAGAGATGCAACATCTCTTCGCAACGCCAGTGAATCGAGCCGATCGGAAAGCACTCGGTCGTCGACGATTCGAGCCGCTCTGCGCTGGATGCGGTCAAGTGGAAGGAGCTGGTACTGGGGAGCCCCAGCCCAGAGATGGGAACAGTATTCCATGAGCGGCCGAACCTGCGCCTTGTAAAGTTGCAGGCGGTGTGCCGGCATGAAATACTGTCCCGCTCTGCTGAGCATGCCAAGCTTTTTAGAGGCCAATTTGGCCTTCCCTTCCAAGTGACCACGAAACTGCACGTCACTCGATATGTCGACGCCGAGGATTCCGATACTGGCTGAGGCAACAAGGGGAGTGCCTTGAAACTGAGGGGATACGACAAAGGGGTTCTTTTTAGCGGTTAACGCGCAAACTTGTGTCTTCTGGGGGTTAAACTGGACTAGATTTAGTCGTCCCCAATCCGAGACTCTGTTCAGCAAAGACTCGACTTCAGACACAAGTTTGTCCCGGCACTCGGAGACGTTTTCCCGAGAAATATTGGCTCGGCCGGTGTAAAGAGCATCACCAGTGCTGTCATCTGCATAGCAATGAATGTTACGGGTATGCAACATATCATTGATATGCAGAAGAAACAGCGTTGGCGATAGCACGCAGCCCTGTGGAACACCAGCATTAATAGGCTTGCAATCGGAGCTTGCACCGTCTACAACGACCTTGATGCTCCGATCTGCAAGAAAGCTGGTGATCCAATTGCACAATTTCTCGGGAAGCCCATAGGAAGGGAGCTTCGAAAGAAGCGCTTTGTGCCAAACCCGATCGAAGGCCTTCGCAATGTCCAAACTAACGGCCAATGCCTCCCCCTTGAACTCTACTGCCTCCGCCCATCTGTGAGTGAGGTAGACCAGAAGATCACCAGCTGACCGACCACGGCGAAAACCGTATTGGCGGTCACTAATCAGCTGGTGATCCTCAAGGTACCTCATGAGCTGGCAGTTTACAATGGACTCCATTGTTTTGGAGAACAAGGAGGTGATTGCGATTGGCCGGTAGTTGGACGGGTCTGAGCGGTCGCCTTTTTTAGGGATCGGGTGGACGAAAGCCGTCTTCCACGATTTTGGGACTACGCCTAGGGAGTAGGAGTACCGGAAAAGACGCGTTAAAATCGGTGCCAACTCTGGAGCACACGTCCTCAGCACAATTGGGGGGATTCCGTCAGGCCCACTCGACTTGTGGATGTCCAGGGAGAGGAGTGCTTTGCGAACCGAGCGCTGTGTGAACTGCACTTCCGGCATGGAGCACTCACACCGCGGGATGGTCGGCGGCGTACTCCCCCCGTCATCGAGAGTCGAGTTAGACGCAAAGAAGGAGTCTAGAAGATCGGCTTTCTCCTTTGCAGTATGGGCCAGTGAGTCGTCCTTCCTGTGCAGAGATGGAAGAGATGGCTGACAGAAATTCCCCTGGACAGCCTTGGCGAGAGACCAGAATGCACGGGTTCCAGAAGGAAGGCGAACTAGTTTCTCGCCAATTCTGCCTATGTGCTCTGACTTTGCCTTGGCAATGACTCTTTTGAAGGACCTAGAGGCGGAATTATACTTCTTTTTTAGAGCGCTGGTGTTTACACCCCGGGACGCTGATGCATCAACCCAGGCTTGGTAGCACTCCTGCTTATAGCATGATGCTATTTTACAGGAGCGACCAAACCATGGCTGAGATTTGCCTCCAATGGGCACCACAGAGGAAGGAATAAAAAGTTCCATACCCTGAAGTACCACATCAGTAACAGAATCCGCAACAACGTTGGGATCATCCGGCGAGAAGCAAACCCGCCCCCAAGGGTAGGATGCAAAGAAAGACCGCATCCCATCCCAATCGGCTGACCTATAGTGCCAAACACGGCGGCAGCCTGCAGAATGCAACCGCGATTTCAGCGTGAGTGGCACAACACTCCGGATCAGACAATGGTCCGAGGAGCCTAAAGGGGCGTCGACGGAAATCTGATATCCGTCCGGGTGAGAGGTCAGCAGAAGGTCCAACAGGGAAGGTGCATGATCCTCCACATCTGGAATCCGCGTAGGCGAAGTAACCAGTTGTGTCAGACCATATGCCAAGGCAAAATCATGAACAGATCTCCCCGCATGATCGGTTAAACGTGAACCGAGCCATTCGGCGTGATGGGCGTTAAAGTCGCCGAGGATCACGATCTCTGCGGAGGGGATCTGCTGTAGCAACGAATCTGCAGCCATTTGGACGTGGTCGAAGAGTCGGTCTGTTTCGGCATTACCGCTGTGGGACCTATAGAGGCACCCGTAGACGCGCGGATGGTCGTCGCTGTCTACGCGTAGCCAAAGGATGGACAGGTCCGAACCTTCAAGTCTGCCGAGGCGTCGAGAACAGATGTCCTCTCTGACGTAAACGCAAACTCCAGCCCGAGGCACAAAGGAGTGTTCCAGTTTGTACCCCGGGTAGGAGAGATACGAAACATCAGCCGGAGAGGACACCTGCGTCTCGGTCAGAAAGAGCAGAGCCGGCCTCGCCGTCTCGAGATGGTAGTGGACGGCGTTTAGGTTGGAGTGAAGTCCCCTGATATTGCAGAAATTCACGGACAGCGTGGCAGGGGTCGCCTTGGTCTTGTTGCTCCGTTTGCCCCGAGCAGTTGTAGTCTTGAGCGGAATTTCGCCCCCCCCAGAATACGCGGGGCAGCCTGAGCACCCACGCTCAGAAGTGGAGAAACATGGTCGTGGATGCTCAGCGAGGGATTCTCCAGGGGTGCTGGTACCCTCCTGGGGTAGTCTATCTTTATTTAATTCCGCTACCATGTTGATGGGGGGGGGGGGGGGATTTGGGCCTTGATCCGGGACAGTTGAGCTTATACCAATGTAGATTGCAAGCACAGCGCAAGTCGCATTTCTTCCCTTTGCAGGTCTAAACAAGCATCCCGGATAAGCGGGAGCACGGATGACACTTGGCAAGTCTCGATATGTGGTCGGTCTCACTTGTACTATTATATATTGTTCTATTCAATTCTGTGTTTGAATTGAGTCTCGAATATTTTTGAGTAAGTACCTAGTGAATGATGCTACCTACCTACGCTAATAGGTAAATCCGAGCACAAATTTTTGTTCTTTATTTTGAAAACCAGAAAATTTTTCGTGGACTCCCCCTTACAAATTGTCAATCCCATTTTTCTTTTCACGTCTACGTGGACCCCTGTGTGGTCTCCTTTGGACCCCTGGGACACTTGGACCACTTTGTGAACCAAAAGTGTTAAGATTGCTTATATAAGGAAGCTGCCGGAGACACATATCCACCACCCCATATATACTACACTATATATGGGGTGGTCGGGTGACTCCACAGAACACTTAATTTCACTATATTAGGTGTTCTGTGGGTGACCCACTACTTGCAGTACTGTTGCACAAAGTATAGTCCTATATTAGGGACTCATTATAGTAAGGTCTATGATACTAAAGCATCATTATAGAAGGACTCTATGATGCATAAGCATTACAATAGTAGAGTTGTAGGTTGAAGTCCCATATTATATTAAAGACATATTATAATGGTGAAGTCTACGATACAAAAGCATTATTATAGAAGGTATATTTGATACATAATCATTATGGTAGTAGAGTTGTGGACTGAAGTCCTATATATTAAAAATATATAATAGTAAGGTCTATGAATTGAAGCGCATATGTGGAACGTCCCAAATATGTAAAAGCATTATATTAATAGAAAAGGGACTTGAAAAGATTATTATATGTATAGTGGCATGTAGACTACTTCACAAGAGTCCGAGATCGAGGTAAACTTGGACTCGCTAACCGATGTGTCCTAGACATATCATCTTAGTTTGGTAAGCGGGTTGGTTGGAGCAATACAAATTGCACATCCATAACGTTTGTGTGTGGCGTCTTATTGTACAGCGTTATGATAATTATGTCGGCTATCTTTCGGATTGGGATGAGTGTGTTTGGTGGCACTTTTAAGTGAAACAAGCATACTCAACTTCATGTCTTAGTGCATTATAGCTATGATACGTAAAGTATTTTGCACTGGCGTCTTAGAAGCGTGCTTCCATAATACGTCGGTGTTGTTTGTAATTAACAACAACACAATATTTTTTACCAATGTCGATATGGATCATGTAGGTGTATTGCGAGGGGGCCATTCGTATGATAGTTTCGTTGATGCTTACCGCTACTTGCGTTATTGCGTCTTGTGACAGATCTGCGGGTGTGCTGCGACGCGTCTTGTGGTGATGTGGTGCGGGTGGTGATGTCTGCTGGGATTTTATTGGGGTCCTTGGGATGGTGTAATTCCGCGATAGTCGTATTGAAGCTTGTTGCGTTCTACAGAATTGGGTCTCTGCGATGGTTGTTTAGCGGGTTGCTATTATCAATGCCACTCTCTGCGTCTTAATTTGACTCACACTTAAATAGCTTTGCTCAGGTCAAGTCCCTTCATTACGGGGCTGTAGACTGTCTGACTACCATGAAGTTTTATATAACAACATAATACTATAGCTTTGTTACTTTCCCATCTTTGAATGATTGAAGGCAACTTCTTGGTGGGTTAGACAAACATGATCGAATATCCATATGCTCAACGTTAATGACTCAAACCCTTTCCGATGGCAAATCGTTACTATTATCATATAACTGCCTATTGACTGCATCTGCCGTTGTATTGGTTGGTGGAGCATATGTGTCGAACTCATGTGTCCATATTTGTAATTACGCTTAGTGTGAGGGAGGATCCGACTAGACTCTCAAGGCTGCCGCCAAAAGCAGACTCTTGACACGCTCTACGGCTCGTAACCGTGCTGATCATGCAATCGGTGGTGATGCCATACACTTACATTACGATAACCGAGAGTTTACGGCTAGTGTACCTATTTGCCTTAACCGTGTAACGTACATTCACTGTGGCTGGATTTGTTCGTATTCTGTACGGACAAACGCGACTTAGGTCCATATTTGTACTTACGCACTACCAAGGGCCTAGACTTTTTTTTACTGGTTTGCCGGTTATTTTGCTATAGACTATGGTCCAGTTCTCAACTTAACGCCCCCTTCAGGGAGAGCGCGTTAGCGCTCGCCGTACATGGCGTGTTTGGAGCCGTGTGGCTCACCCACATTTTTTAAATGTGGGACCGTGAAACCCTTGTATCGAGTATTTATATATATATATATATATATATATATATATATATATATATTATTTATATATTGTGAGCCTGTCCCAAGCAGAAATGGATAATTAATAATAAATTAATAGTGTAAACCTGTTACAAGTGGAATAGAAAAGTTTTATTGTTTTTAACATTTCTCGAGTCCTGCCTTCGTGAACGGCGTTCACTTAACCTACAAGATAATACCAATGGCTTTCAATCACTCTAGTGAGTCTATTCATTCTTCCAAAAGACACCTAAAAGAACTAAGTTACTAAACAAAGACGCCGTAAATAAAGGTCCTAACTAAGACGATCACGCCATAAATATTACAAACCGCCTATTATTAAACCTTTAGAAAGATGAAAACATATTTATTTATCGTGGTCACATATAAAGATATAACTTATATAAAAGGGTAAATAATATATCACAATAACATATAGAGAGCCCCCCCCCCCACGTTACAGCGTGTTTGAGTTTACGAGCAACTCAAGTGCGATAACCATCAGCGCCAAAAAAACGTATAATTGCAACATAAAGTGCTGGCTGATGAAGGAAAATTATTATCAGTAATTAGAGATGACCTGTCCCCAGCAGCGAAACGTATAAAGTCAGTTAAACTTATCTTTAGTTTACTTCTATCCCTTTTTACCCTTTCCGAAGTCAGATATCTTTTTGTACAACTTAAAGAAAAAACAGGCCACTCTATGTTTAAGCGATAAAACATTCCTCCTATAACTTTGACAGATGTTGAAATAGGTGGCACTTTTGTCGTGATCCAGAATCACCTGTTCGGTGCCTTAGTGAATCGCTAGAAATATTATAAAAATAAAAACAATGACGAAAGAGGCAGTAAAATTTTCTCATCATAGTAACCACTAGGTTAAGGGTTGGAACTGCAAGCTCAGGAAGTCAAAAAATGCCACAAAGCACGTTCCTAAGCCATCTGCATGTAAATTCTTCCTGTATCACTTACCAGTCATGTCAGATATCTTACGTCACTCCATCTAGTAAGGAGCTGATTTACGCCTCCCTTGCCATTATTTTAATAATATTAGTTCTGAATAATATATTTAATAATATTTCTTACGCCTAGGCCACACATATCGCGATAGAATTCCGGCGATAAAACTTCGCCTTCGGACTACGGACAAAATGCCTGGCCACACTGTGCGTTCTAAAGCCCACGCTAAACCCAAAATGGGTGCCGCGATCACTTTATAATATATGGGATAAAATAATTATTTTTACTACATACGACAACAGGGGACTGCTTTATTTATTTACAATGTGTCATAAAATTATTTATCTTTTCATTACTTCAAAAAAATCGTCACTGTTCAAAATACGTCGTAAATCCTTATTTAAACCTTAAGTCTGGAGTGTGGTCGCACAAACAAAGTTCGTCGCGATAAGAAAGTTTGATGCGCGAAAGTTTACCGACAGCGAAGCGATATGCTTGCAACTTCACGCGAAGAGACAAAGTATGACCACGCACATCGCGATAGTGCTAATATTCGTGTTATCGCGATGTGTGTGGACGCGGCATTATTAATATGTTTTAGCAGCTACTGGAGTATGTATGACTATTTATTGAATAGAAAAATATTGGGGCAGTGCTGTTCAAACATTATACAAGTTGGATATGTGTATGAGAGTAATTTCCAGAAAGATATCGACACCAATACATAACATAATATAAACACTCACGCCTGTCACCCAGAGGGGTAGGCAGAGACTACAGACTTCCATTTGGCACGACCCTCTCTCGCCTCCTTCACATCCATACACCTACGCATACATGCTCGTCGGTTAAGGGTACTCCTAATTTGGCCCATTTTCAATAAATCGCCAATTTGGTCGATAAATTTCGCCAATTTGGTCGATAAATTTACGACACCACTACGTGATTAGAATTAGCTTAAACAACAAAAAAAAAATAGAAAGTGCTTCTTTTGCCTTATTTTTCTTCGTAAACTAATGTTTATAAATGAATTTAATTTACTTGAGAAATAAGATATCCACCAAGGTCCCTTATAGCGTAAGTACTCATAGATCCATCGAGTTCATAAATTTTAATGCTTAATAAATTTTCATCAATACTGTATGACCCTCCCAAATACCTTGCTTATTGCTTATATAATCATTATTATCATTACTGCCCTTCACATGTCCACTGCTGAACACAGGCCTCCCCCAAGGTATGCCACAAAGCAAGGTCCTGAGCCACCTGCATTCATCGAATTCCTGCAAGTCATAGCAGGTCGTCACCCCATCTAGTGGGGGTCGCCCTACACTACGCCCACCGGTATGAGGCTGCCACTCGAGAACTATTCTTCCCCATCGGTTATCGGTCCTTCGAGCTATATGGCCGGCCCATTGCTACTTCAGCTTACTAATCCGTTGGGCCATGTCGGTCACTCTGGTTCTACTGCGAATATGCTCATTTCTGAGTTCATCACGCAAAGAAACCCCGATAATCGCCGTCTCCATAGCTCGCTGAGCGACCTTGAGCGTCCTCGTACGGCCAGCAGTGTAGGACCACGTCTCAGATCCATAAGTCATCACTGGCACCACGCACTGGTTGTACAATCTAGTTTTCAGAGTTTGAGGTATACCTGACGAGAAAATGAGTCGTAATTTCCCAGACACTACCAAACCAAGTTGTATCCGTCGATTGACCTCTCGGTCGAAGTTGGACTTACCTAGTCGGACTATTTGTCCCAAATAAACGTACTTGTCAACAACTTTATGGACATTAAACATGATCTTTGTTTTGTCCATGTTCATCTTAAGACCTATCCGTTGGGATCATTGGGCATAGCGCTTAGATCCTCCAGCGGTTTTGCCATAAGAACTATATCGTCGGCAAGTCGAAGGTGAGTAATGTACTCGCCATTGATGTTAATACCGTACCTTTTCCAGTCCAGTAGCTTGAAACTATACTTTTATTTTTTTTGTCTTCCAATGCAGTGGTGAAGAGTTTTGGGGATATAACGTGACCCTGCCTTACACCTTTCTGCAGTTGGATGGGTTTCGAATTCTGGTTCTGTACTCGGATAGCCATCGTAGCCATACTGTTCAAACATTTCAGCACGTCGATATACCGACAATCAACTTGGCACCGCTGAAGGGACTTGTAGCTCCGCCTAAAATGTCGACGGAATCAAAGGCTTTCTCATAGTCCACATACGCCAGGTAATGTGGCAGATTGTACTCTGCAGTCTTATGTACAATCTGCCGCAAGGTATATATGTGGTCTATGGTACTGAAGCCTTTTCGGAACTGGCTTGTTCGGGAGGATGGAAGTTATAGATTCTCTTCGTGCGAGATGATTCGTAATGAATCTCGAAAACAGCACGTAAACGCGGCTCAGAAGGGAAATCGGTCTGTAGTTCTTGAAAAGAGCGTTATCACCTTTCTTGAAGGACAAGACTGCCGCACTTCTGCTCAACGCCTCCGGAGTAGTGCCACCATGGAGGTCGGAATTGAAGAGCTTCTGAAGGATTTTATGTACTGGTGTTCCACCCGATTTCAAAAGCTCCGCTGTAATTCCATCCTCGCCCGGGGACTTGCCATTTTCAAGGTGCTGGAGATCCATTCTAATGTCATTCAGACTGACGTTCGTGATATCATCGGAATAGTGTGGGATAAGACTTTCTCTTGGATTGTTATTCACACTTGCGTGTGAATCCAATCACGATGTATACAGGTGCCCGTAGAATCTCTCAGTCTCACTCAAAATCTCAGGTATTCCGAAAACTATGCCGTCATACTCAGTCTTGAGCTTTGATAGTTATCTCTTATTGGCAGACAGATCTCTGGCAACGACTGTGGAGCCCTGGTTCTGCTTGATCGCTTCATCAATACGCGCAGTGTTAAAGTTGCGTAATTTCCGCCGCATGTATTTGGAGATCATTCGAGATCTGTCTGTTCAGTTGCCTGTATGCTGCCAAATCTGCTGAAGACTGCAGCTTTATTTTCCGTCTAACGTGTGTTCTTCTGCGGCGGGTCTTGCAGAACTTAGCTCCGACCGCAAGGACAGTTTTTACGAGTTTCTCATTCATATCGTCCACTGCATTGGAATCTTTTAGGCACTGAAAGCGGTATTTTTGGATTAGAGCACGAGGGTGACGGAGCATTGACTTCATTAGACGAGACTTCTCCAACTTAACGTTTAGGTTAATTGTGCCCAACCATTCGGTGATCGCTGCCAGTTTTCACCCTTGCAATCACTGAGACACCACTGAACAGTTGCAAAATTGATTATATGGCCTACAAAAATTACTGTACCAAGAATAGTTATTGGTCCATATAAAATTTTACCTGCAAACGGCTTTATACCCAAAATAAAATCCCTTTGTTAATATGAAATTCATCACATTATCATTTTTAACAGCCTTTTAAATTTCCACAGCTCAACATAGGTTTCCCTCATATATTGGCCTCATAGAGAGGAATTAACCATAGTAAAACCGTCAAGCAGATGAGTCGGTAAACGCAGTTTTTTTATTTATTCAGTTGCTATCACGACGTTGTTGCTATCTGTCTCCTGGTTCAAATGCCTTCTATCGCCTTTCAACGGTCTTTATTTTATGTCTCGCCGGAATCAAATGCGTTTCATATACGGTAGACGAAGTGGCAGATTGTACCAAGAATCTTCGGTCTTTTGTAGAATTTTCCGTTTAATATATATGTGTGGTCTGTGGTATTTTAATAGTATAAGGATGAAAAACGAGCACATAGTCCACCTTATGATAAGTAGATGCTGTGATCCATAGATATTTACAACCATATTAGATTAAGAATAAAAATGCAAATGCGTTGGCACCCCTCAGAACTAAGACGTAATGTCTCGTATCCAGTAAAAATGGTCTTTTTTATAGAAGAGGGGAAAAACGAGCATACGGTTCACCTGATGTTAAGTGACTACCGCTACCCGTGAACAACAGCAACACCAGGGGAATTGCAGTTGCGTTGCCGGCCCTTTAGAAAGGAGTAAGGTCTTTCCTTGGTCTCCAGATATCTACAGTAGTATGAAGCTGCTATTTTACACTGGTATTCTACGAGAACGTGGTCTAACCCCGCTTGAGCTGACCCATTTATACTACAACCATTATATGCCTGCAGCATGGCTCTACCACGTGTGAAATGTGGTAATCTCTTCAGAAACCGGCTTGTTTCGGTGATTGGAGATCGTCAAATCTACGCGCAAGACAAATTTATGGACCATTCTCAAAGATTGCATGTGGATGCGCTTTAGAATGTATATTTACTTTATCCGAATAAAATATTTTTTAAAGAATAAGAGTGACAAAAGAGTACAAAGTCGTCCAGATGGTAAGTGCATGCTGTATTAACATCCACATCTAGCCCCAATTAAGAATCAAAATGCATATTCGTTTTCACCGCTGAGAACTTAAATAAAGTGCCTTATTATCGGTAAAATTCTTATCACTCCACGCGTCGACTGGTCTGGCATTAAATCTGCCATTTTTATTATTTTATCATAAGGAATTCATTAAAGAAGAAAGAAGAAGAAATAAAACATTAGAAGCTTAATAAATTATTTATAAAACATCATAGTAAACTGAATTTCACAGGTTGCCAAAATTATTCATTTACGAAATAATTCCGTTCTAAGCAAAATAAATGGTGCATTAGCGCCACAACGCGCAGTTCCATTATTATTAATTTATGCAAAAGTAACTGCGAAACTTGCGCGAGTTTTCACGTAATATTTAAAATGTTAAAAACGACTCATTCGAAGAAATGAGTGTGAAAAGTTTTAACCTAACAGAAATATTATTTTTATTTTCAAAAGATTTAAAAGGATGATTGTGGTGACAACTTTCAGTACTTGATGAACAGAAGTTTTCAACTTAGCAAGATATACGAGTGTCACATATCAACGGGCTCAATAGAATCCCGCGGTTTAACAATGGCTTTATAACTTGTAAGAAATACGACGTTTGAAGCGTCACTTTGATAACATTCCCTTAATCACCACGCTTACACGCACGCATTATGAATTTGATTGCGTTTAATTTAAGCTCTTTATTTTAATTCCCTACGTTTCGGGCGCTTTATAAAACTCTTAGTACTGGGGTATAAAACTCTTAGTCTTAGTACTCTTAGTACTGAACTGAGACGTTTGAAATTCTGATGTCTAGTTATCGAACGCAGCCTTCAATTTTTAAATATAAGTTTTTGATCCGATCTTTTATATCTATTTGATAGAATAATAAAATGTCAAAGTTAAATAAACTTTTTTATAAAATATTTTATATTACCGAAATATATTATATGTTAAAAAATTGGTTGCCTGTAAAGTCGGTATACGGGCGAAAGTTTTACGTGACAACGACTTTGAGTGGTAAAATAATTTTAATGTGAATATTCATTCGTATAGTAGGAAGAAGGATGAAATAACACTTTTTATGTCTGTCTCTCTCGCTCTTAGGCGGGCTAACCATGCCCGAGTGGAAGGGACGCGTGCCTCTCACTCGCTCTCATTGTGAGCGCATAACGTGAGCGGAGCGTAACGCAGTTTCTTGAAGTGTCACCCGGCAAACCAATTTATAAGACGTTGTCACGTCAATATATTATACTATCGAAACAGTCGCATCTACTCTAATAATAATGTAATATAATGGTCTAGTATTTTCTTTCACGATAAAGAAAAAACAATCAATTTAAAAGAATTAACGATTTGTATTTTTGTGTAGAACTAAGGATAAAAACGAGCACCATCTGGGCCTTCAGATGGGCCATCTGGACATCTATATCTAAACTCGATTGTAAATCTAAATACAGAGACACTGTCGCCACTGAGAAATCAGTGGAATGCCTCGTTACCTCTGAAACGGTTTCAGATTCCCGTCACTCACTATTCGAAACATAGCAGTATGTTGCTGTTGTACGTAATTATTCTTTAGAAGCGTATACCTTCCTCGGTCGGGCCGACCCATTCATGCTACAACTATAATATAGCTGCAGCACAGTTCTACCAGGTATGGAGAATTTAATTTATATTTGTTTATTTTATTAATTTTTTTTAACAATTTATGTATACACAAAGTAATGTTACAATGAAAAATAAAAAGATATTTTGTACAAAGGCACTGCTTATTTTACATTGAAATTTCTTCCAGCAGGCCTGATACTGGACAGATTCAAAGAGAAGCAGATTTAGTGTACACTCTCGTAATAAATTTTATAATATTAACATACTTAATAAAAAATAAATATAATAAAAACATATCCATACATCCATACATACAGACATACATATACCTAAATACTATACTGTTACGAGCTTAGGGTTCGTGACAATAAAAACTGCCGATTGAATTACCAAAATTAACACATTATTACCGAACACCAATTAAAACTTATAAGACACTAATAATTAATCACACTGATTCACTTTATTTCGCTCCGAAGCTTCGCTTGTCTCGCCAAATTTAATACTGCCCCGATCGCGGCTTGCAGTGGCTTAATATAGGGCTCTTCCAAGAAAACATCCAGAATATTCCAGAATATTCAAGTAAATAAGCGCGGCAACCGACCAGGCGCAGAAAGTTCGAGTGTGGGGCTTCCAGAAAGCTTAATTCCTCTGTTTGATACTAGATGACGCTGTTGGTCGAAAGACAAGATTGACATTTTGTGGGAAGCCCTCCTCGCTCTGGTCCCCGACACTAGATGGCGGTAGTGCCGGGTACAAGACGTCAACTTAGGTGCGCAACAATACTATATACATATTATATAGTATTTAGATATATTGTTATACTTCATTTGTTGATTAAAGTACAAACAAAAACATTGATTACAGGCACAAAACATTAAACATAAAACGGCTAAATATGGGACTTTGTACAAATGCAATCTAAAACTACACAAAAACAGATATTAAAGTCGGCGCGTTTTCTAAGGACATCTGCACTATTCGTCGAAGATTTTTTTTGGACACGCCATTGTTTTAGTTTGTAGCGCATTCTGCACATCTGTACTTGATGGCTATTTAGCAGTGAGCGGTTCTAATTCTGCCATGGTTTCAATTTTCCTTCGAGATTTATCGGGAAGAATTATTATTTTCTTGCCTTCCGATGACCAGCATTGTTTTATACCAAAATATTTAATAATAATAATAATAATAAAATATTTATTCATTGACCAAAAGTAATAAAATATTTAAAAGTTAAACTAATACAAAAATAATATTTTTAGAAGGACAATGAAAGGGTTCTGACTCAGCATGTGTTGCAGAGAGTCTACAACGCTGTTATTCTGTCAGCACCCATATACCTACTTAGTGAGCTAAAGTATAACAGTACGCGTACATCACCGATTATATTACAATTAGCTTTTAGTGTTAAATTATTTATTTATTCATTCAGCCAGTACAAGAACTATATAATTAACCAGTACAAGTTATCATAATATTTCTATTAATAATTTGATAATTAATATACATGTACAAGAGATAAAACATAATATAAACAAAATATAAACGTAATATAAACAAAAACATGAAAAAAAATAATAGTATTAAAAGTAAGAGCTACAGTAGTGTTTTATTTATTCAGACTAATTATAATAATTATGCTAGAACAACGTAATGGTTATTAAAAAGAATATTGGTAGTAAATGTAAGTTTTACATAATTGCATATATTCAGCCCCTGCCGATTTTTTTTATATTTATGACATTTTCTGCGTACTTAATAAATACTCTTTGTATTTTCTCTTAAAACTGTTCTTATTTGTTATGACTCGTAATGGTGGTGGAAGATCATTCCAACATTTTGTGGCCATAAATTTGTAACTACCATGAAATGCTGATGTCCTATGTTGAGGTATGCAAAGTACTTTTGCACACTTTCGGATACCGTACATATGTTGATTTTGTCTCCACTGAAGCTTTTCATATAGGTATTCTGGTTTCTTTGTTTTTATCACTCCAAAGAGCAGGGAGGCATAAAATAATTTGAGACGTTCCTGCATTTTAAGCATATTAGAGGCATTAAGGTAAGGTGTAACATGTGTTCGTCTTGGGATGTAAAAACAGTAACGAGCGCAAGCATTTTGTACCCTTTGAATTAAATTTTTTGATTTTTTAAATAGGCAAGGTCCATACAAAGTTATACAATAATTTAGTTTAGACAGAACTAAGGTTTCACATAATTTAACACGTAAGTCTACAGTGATAAACTGCCTGATTGAATATAAAACTTTCAATCGGAAAAAACAGCTTTTTACGATATTAATTACTTGATTTTCAAACTTTAAATAACTGTCCATAAGAACCCCAAGATTTCGTACTTCAAAAACTCGTTCAATGTTTTTCCCATCAATACGTACGTTAGGATCAGTAGAAGTTATGTCCTTTATCTGCTTTTTAGTATCTATAATAATAAACTTAGATTTTGTTGGATTAAGGAGCATGGAGTTATTTTGTGACCAAGAACTAATGCGTTGAAGATCCTCATTTAACTTATTCACCGCTGTATTTACATTTTTACTATCTGCACTAATATACACCTGTAGCTCATTGGCATAAATATGGTATTTGCAATTTTCAAGACATGCTGTTATATCGGAACTATAAATGATAAAAACAAAGGGCCCAAAATAGATCCTTGAGGGACACCTTTATTGACAGGAAGAAGTTGGGAAACATATCTTTCTCCATCATTCCTGTCAATTATAACTTGTTGTAGACGATTTTTGAGATAACTCTTAAACCACACCAATGCCCCGTTATCAAAACCGTAATATGATAGTTTATCTATTAACAAATCCGTATTTATCGAATCGAATGCTTTTGAAAAATCTAAAAGAGTAAGGATCGTGCCTTTGCCAGAATTCGAAAAAGATAGCACGTCATCTACAACATTTATAAGGGCTGTAGCTGTCCCATGACTCTTCCTAAACCCTGATTGTAACTTAAGTAGTATTTTATTTAGTTCACAAAAGTATACTATTTGAAAGTGTACAACTTTTTCCAATATTTTTGATAAATATGGTAAAATGCTAATAGGCCTTAGGTCGCTTAAATCAACTGCATTTTCTTTTTTTGGTACGGGACGAATTAGTGCGGTTTTCCACTGAGAAGGAAAAATTGATTCTGTGATAGACCTATTGATTATTGCTGTTATAACCTTTAATGTTTGTGGCAGTGTCAAAAGTATCATTTCCATACTAATTCGATCAACCCCTTGTGCGTTCGACTTGATAGCCATAATAACTTTTGCGACTACACTTTCATGGACTGGCATTAACTTTAATGTGTTTGAGTTATATTTAGAACTTTTAAAGAATTTAGCATAAGACGAACCAGTATTGTTTATGTCTGGAATATTAAGAAAGTGGTGGTTACTTTTATCAGGATCATTAAAATGGTCTGATAAGTTGTTAGAATGTTTAAATGAAGGTAATGCAACCGATTTCAAGTTTTTTCACAAAATGTTTGCTTTATGTAGGTTCTGATTAATATCATAGTCAAAATATGCTTTCTTCTCAGTATTAAGACAACTATTAGCAAGTCTTTTAAGTGATTTGTAATGAGTTTTATCACTTTCAGCTTTTGTTTGTCGATACTTATTATGAGCGCTGTCACGCAGTTGCATCATGTACCGAACATTACTAGTGAACCATGGCAGTTGTCTTTTTTAAACGTTACTAATTTCTCAGGAGCATGCTTATCAAATAATTCTAAAATTTTTTTTGGAAAACTCAGATACCATTTGATCGACACAGCTAAACCCTATGATAGTATCCCAATTTATAGCTTCGAGATCTGATAGAAAAGCAAGCATATTGATACTTTTAATAGGTCTTATAATTTGTTGTATTGGTGCTATCTTAGGTTTTTTAAAATGGAAGTCAACCAATATAAAAGCGTGCCCTCCTAATTCTGGTGTATATTTAACAAATGTATTTGTAACACGTGCATCCGTGATAACTAAATCAATTAACGTAGCACTGTCTCGTGTGAAGTGTGTAGGTTCTGAAATACAGTTACTTGAATTAGTATAGGTGAGAAATTGTTTAAGACGTAGAGATTTAATGATTTCTTAAATTTACGCGAACACTACACATTGAATAAAACTAAATTTACGGATTTTATCGCGTTTATTTCACTACTTTTACTTATTTTTAATTCCCGACGTTTCGGGTGCTTTACAGCAACCATGGTCACGGGGGGGACTGAGATGTTTGACGTCCCAATGTCATAGTTAGTCCGGCTACCTTCAGTTTACGTAGCTAGAGTACGTAGAGTACGTAGAGATTTACTGTCATTAGTATCCAAAATGTTAATGTTAAAATCGCCTAATAATATAAAATAATCAAAGTTGGATTGTGAAGTTAAAGTGTCGGTGAGAGAATCAAGAAAATTATCCACATTGACCCATTGTGGTTGATATGCTGTACCAATTAATATTCTAGTCCTGTTTATGGTTACCGATATCCATTGTGCTCAACTTCAGTAAATGTGTTGATATGTGGACAGGAACGAGCACTTACCCCTCGTCTAATGTAGAAACCTACACCTCCTCCCCTTGTTCTTGACATGTTACACGATAGAGGAATATGACGGAAGCTATATCCAGAAACTAATGGGGCACTTACATCGTCACCTGTCTGCAACCATGTTTCGTTAATTGCCATAATATCAGCAGAGTCACGTTGTAAGGCAACCTGAAACTCATCTATTTTGCTCCTTATTGACCCAGCATTATAGAGAACAACTCTAAAACTTTTATATCTAGCCATTGTTATATAATATAATGTATTCTCTTAAATTTTGAAACAAATTAAATAGAAAATATAGGGAAAAGTAAGAACACAACAAGTTATAACTTGTACTAACCAACATCGAAATAAAAACAACGCGTATACACAATATTAAAATGGATTTCAACAGTTTAGCAGAATGTAGACAAAAGATTGAATTAAAATAGGGCACAATGGGATCCCTAATATGAACAGCAAAATATTTTTTTAGCATTTTTACTGTTATCAGAATATTAATTAATACAACGAAATAATATTTGTAGTCAAACTGTTCTAGAACTAAGTTGACATTAAAAGTATAACGAATATTAAAACTTATATACAACAGACCGAGTAATAACAATTTACGCGATGAAGTGAATACTTGATGCCTAGTCTTAGTTAAAAACTCGGAGATGGTTATACCGGATGGTTATAATTTGGCCATTGCTGACCTTTACCTTCTTGTAACAGTCAGCAGAGGCTTTCCTCCCTCCTCCCACATTCCCATGGAACCCGAATGTGACTTTTTCGCCTGACACCCTTTTTAATAGGCGAAAGCGATTTTGCCTTCATATGTAACATAACCCCCTTTTAGGGGGAGGTTCCTACCAATTTTCTTAAAGCCTAGTCGCAATGTGCCTAAGGTGGACCAGATTGTACCAGTAATAAACCAGATATTGTGCCAATAGTGAACCAGTAAATAAAATGAATGCTTAAAGTCCGGTTTTACTATCATATACTAACTGTCTGTGTTCGGTTTCATAAAATCTAACTAGCACAAGTCGGGTTTTATTTTGTGATGTTCCCAATCGATGGCAGACCTTTTAGCAATCTTTTTCACCACAGACAACTGCAATTGGCTGGATATTAGTTCATACACTTCATCAATAAGATTCTCATATTGTTTTTCGGGCAGCCCATGAAATAAAAACACTTTTCTTCCCATAGCCGATTCATGTCTATCAAGCTCAAAGCAGAGTAATTGGATTTGAGTTTTCATTGCCGAAAGTGATTGTCAAACAAAGGGTTTAAAGTCAGCAAACTTACGTCCTAGTCCTTAGTCCTTTGCAACTGCTTTTCATATTCACACATTCGGGATCCAAACATTTTCTCGAGTTCAAAGAGGTTATTTGCCAGTTGAACATCCATTGTTGACATATAAATAAGTCTTCCAGATATATTTTAATTATATGTAAATTACTTATATTGCAAGAAATAGATAGTGCACAAGTGCACTTTGTATTCCCTTATTCTAAAAATTCGATGAGATGGAAACGATTTTCGATGGTTATCTGCCATTTGAAAATCCATTGTTGAGATATTAATAAGTCTTCCAGATATCTTTTAATTATATATAAATTAATTATATTACAGGGAATAGATAGAACACAAGTGCACTTTGTTCACCCTTATTCTAAAAGTTTGATAAGATGAAACCCGACATGACCAGAGAGAGATCAGGCGCAGCATTGAAACGCAGTAGTATGTTGCTATTGTATTTTAGTATTCTGTGTTCTTTCTTTGGTTGAGAATGAACATTTCTTTACAAAATCAGTTTTAAATATAAAAACAAAAATACATCACGTTTTAGGCCTATTTTTTATAGAAGAAGGGGAAAACGAGCATGCGGCTCACCTGATGTTAAGTGACTAACGCCACCCATGATAAACATGCGTTGCCGGCCCTTAAGAAGAAGTAAGCTCTTTTCTTGAAGGTCCCCAGGTCGTATCGGTTTGGAAAAATCGCCGGTGGTAAACTATTCCACAGAGAGGTTGTACGCGGAAGAAAACTCCTTTTGAAACGTACAGTGGTGGACCGCCAAGCATCCAGATGGTGTGGATGGTATCGGGACGTTTGCGGCGTAGTGCTTTCACGAAATTTGGCGGCTGGGATTAATCCGAACAATTCTTCAGAGCACTCTCCATGGTATATGCGAAAGAAAATGCAAAGAGATGCAACATCTCTTCGCAGCGCCAGTAAATCTAGCCGATCGGAAAACACTCGGTCGTCGACGATTATATAAGAGAGGAGTGCATTACTATATCGAATAGCATCAAATGTTAGGGGTATTTACCTAAGAACAATATGTGGTGATGAATCATTTTACGCCACCACTCTAATGGTATAAAGAACAATGAAGTGCATTTGTATACCACCTACTTTACTGCGGGAAGGCATTATTAAATATGATATAGGTAGTGTAATAAATTCCTTTATGGAATTATTGCAACTTTGACTGGCTTTAATTTTTGACTGATATTAATTATATTTACACATCATAGGCATTAAAAGATTTTGAGTGAGTATTAAAAGAAAATAAATTTAATGAATACATAATTCACACGCTCATGAATTCGAAACAGTATAAAGAATAAAGCTTCGTTTTAAATTCGTTTCGTTAATGACTTTTGTTAATGAGTTTCATTACTTCGTCGATTTTCTTTTTAATTGGCATTTAAATAAAAAAAATAGTTCCATTTTATCACCCTTTTTTAATAGAAACATTTGCAAAAACTAGTATTAGTCACTACAAGTATCTATTTTGAAATTATTGTAAAAAGTTATATAAATTTATCACATTTCATGAGCAAAATCATTGGCCTTGCTCATGACGTGTGATTTTCTGGAGCAAAGCAAGTATTCTGCATTTGATAAAAAATACGCGTTGCTATAGTATAGTAATATATATCATTTTTTTTAAAAGTAACTACTATATAAAAGAAAATACGCGCGTATACAAACCAAGTCTTGTAACGATTTCAAAGCATGCGCTGTATAATATTCGTATATTAAAAATTTTGAGAAAAAAGCATTTTCCTTTTTTGTTTAAAGTTTTTACTTAACTTTATTTGTACGTATGTCAACTTGTATGTGTGTTACTTCCACTGAAGCTATCGGGCTAAAATTTTGTACACATGTTTGGTTCTGAAAATAATGCACGATTATTTTAAGTGCACCATTTGAAACCAATATGCCCAGCGTTACAAAATAGCCATTTATCATTTCCACAGCAACTTTTGTTATAAGAATGTCTAATGAAGGGCTTGATAAAAGAAACACAACAAGTAATGTTAAGTTATTCCAAATCCAAGACGGTGGACGTCTAATGGCCCGGTTACACGCCCCGTCTTGCCTGTGAGCATGCCTCCAAACTACCAGTTTGCACAGGTAAGCGCGTGCGTGTGAACGGTAAGACGGTGGCTCACGCAGGCTACCTACGTGTTCGTTAACGTGCTGAAGATTGGACTGCGCGGGCTTGGTTTGCACGGTTTTGCCTGCGAGCTTACTTGAGCGTTTGGCTGGTTCAGTCCGTCTAAATTATTGTTGACAACACATGTTATGTTATAAAATCTTAAAAATGAGTGATGTACGCAATTATTGCAGGGATTTTTTAATTGCATTCAAAGATTTCTTATATTTACGCGAATACTACACATTTACTAAAACTACTTTTACAAATTTTATCGCGTTTATTTTACTATTATTTATACATAGGTGCATAGATCGGACCATAAACAATAATTAAAAAAAATAAAAAAGCTGAAGGTACTCTGGGTTTAACAATGACATCGGGACGTCAGTCATCTCAGTCCCCCGTGACCATGGGTGCTGGAAAGCGCCCGAAACGTCGGGAAATAAAAATAATCGTAAAATAAACGCGATAAAATCCGTAAAAGTAGTTTTAATCAATGTATTCATAGAATTGTACAAATCGTTGCCGGCGTTGTGGAAAATTAAAAGTAAGGAATATTCCGACAGGAACAAAAAAAATGAAGCTTATCATTTATTAATTGAAAAACTAATATTCTTAATTGTTGCTTTTTTACAAGTAAACAATAATATAAGGCTCCGTTTAAAAAAACCTCTTCTGGCCACATCGTGACGTGATTAGCTCTCAAAACACTTTGAGGTTTGCACAGTCCAGGTTACACATACTTACCTGCACGTGCCATTGTACAGTCACGACTGCACAGGCCTGGACTGTGCAGGCAAGACGGAGCATGTTGCCGGGGCATAAAATATATAATTTTCATAATAACCCCTATGATATGAATATCATATTATGAAAGGGCTTGATAGGCAAAACACAGTAAAGTGACGTCATTTTAAATCCAAGACGGTAGACGTCTAATATGAAAACATTATAATGACATATTGTTGATCTAATGATGAAGCTGGAATGTAACCAGGTATAAAAAAAAAACTACTAATAAACTACCATACCAATTTTAAAGCGTTATGACTCGGCAAAGATTAAAGATAGTTTTATTTATGATTTAGCCAAAACAAAGGTTGTAGGCAGAAGGGTCAACAGCTGGCAAAAAATCAAGGTGGCTTATCTAATTTGGCAATTAAGAGCTTAGTTGCTCCAGTTCACCCGTAATTTTATTTTCCTGGGGTTTTTGGAGTCCCGGATTACAATTTTTCGAATTGTTAGCGTCACATTTTGCAATTGAATTTTAAGAGAACACCCAACTTAGTGACGTCAATATAAATTTAGCATGGAGAACCAACCAAGAAGACGGAACCTTTATATTCCCCAATAATATGGGTATTGCAAAGGGTTTTCTGGAAAGAATACGAAAGCTAAATTGACATCACTCTAAATCCAATGTGTTGAACCCTAAAAATCTCGAAATATGTGATTATTCACCTCGTCATATGGATATCAAATGAACTTATGGATTGAAATGACTGAACTCTTTTTTGAAAAAAAAACACAATTTTTTAAAAAAATATTCTTGATCAAATGTTAATTTTTTTAATGAAAATAACTTACTTCATAAAAATTAATTCGGTTTCACAAGCGGTCGCTCAACAATTGATGCTGGTGTTGAGGTGATTAAATATATCTTTATTACGTGGGAGAATTCACAGGGTGCTTGATTTGACCAATACACATGACCTATCCAAAGCCTTCGATTGTGTTGACCATGAAACATTAATCAGGAAATTTCAACACTACGTTGTAAGAATTGGGCACGCGCAAGTGTGATGCTCTTAAAAAAATTATTTCATATTTAAGTAAAAGAAAGCAAAAAGTTGTCATTAATAGTATTAGTGGAAAATAATGTGATTATCAATAAGTATTTTTTAAAATCTATATTGAATAAAAAGATTCTGTTTCTGTTTCTGATCATGATAAATTCTTTGTCTTATTCGCTGTAAATAATGTGAATAAAATCACGTCCACGTTCAACTCTTTGAGAAGATGGTGTATTACTGTCCGGCTACACGGCAAGACTAAGTAGGTTCGTTTCTTTACTAATATCGAACCACATAACGGAAAAACTCTAGCGGTCATTGAAATGAAATCAAAATGCCGGAATACAAAATGGCCGCCATACCAATTTTATAGACGTAATTCGGCAAAGGTTAAATGGTTTGTTGGTTCTCGTACAAATGTTGTAAAGACTGAAAAGAGTCAGATACTAACGATAAAAAAAATTGAAGATATCGGATCTAAGATGGTGATCAAAAACCAACCGTGACTCGTTAAATAAAATAAACAGAATTTTAATGAATAGACTAGATAACGAAAAAATAAAAATGAATTAAAGGTAAAAAAATTTAAATAATTAAAAACCAGCTTTTATTTAAAGGTTTAAAAAGAAGAAAATATAATTTAAATTAAATCAAACCCATGAATTTATTACATTTCACAATTTATATGATAATATCGTTTCGCGAGATTTACCTGTTTACATAAACAGGAATACAATATATAACTTGATACATAAGTAGATAATTCTAAGAAAAAAAATTGTTTGACCCTGCAGGCCATCCTTCCCGCTAATTTAAAATGCAAAGCACTCCTAATTTCACCATATTATGCTGCGAAATATTGAAGTTATGTTAAAAAAAGCTTTTTTGTCAAATTCTTTCTACTTCGATATCTCACGAACGAATTAAGCGATTTTTATTTTCCAAACGGTGTTGGCGACGCGCCTATAAGAATATTTCAATTTATTAGTTAACCGATTACGAATAGCTTCTAAAAAGCAAATTATCAAGCAACAGTATTCCGAGAAGAAAATGCTTAGTTGAATCTTAAAGAAATATCGAATTAATGATGTGAAGGTCTTGGGTTCGACTCCCAGGCCGGAATGGTTTATCGTTTTCTTAGTAATATCTTTTAATAAATTTATATAGGGAATTTTTAAGATATAAATTACGACGTCCGTGGCAACGACAAGCAACAGGACGGACACCAGTGGTACGCAGGCCAACACCGCACAACAATCCATTATATCCAGGAGTGAAACGGTAGTCGAAAAAGTAGGACAAAGGACCGAAGAAGCGGCATCGTCAAGGACAGTAATCGGGCACACTAGTGACAAAGGGTTACAGAGAGGTAGTAGGTCATCGCGATCGGCGAGGCTGAAAGCCGAATTAGAGGCGCGGATTAAATTCGAACGCTCAGAGCTCGAACGAACACAGGCAGCTGCTGCCTTAGCCTAGTCTCAATTGGAGTTGGCACGACTCCACCGAGAAGAGGAGATCGACTCGAGTGAGGATGATGAAGAGCGGAATACTCAGGTGGAACCTTTCGTAAGGAGTTGGGTTCAGCAGACCATAATGAGCGCGCTGGATAGTGTAACGCAACCCGATATTACTGATAAGGAAGCGTGTAAAGGATCACGCCGCAAAGGGGCGGAGATCGAGCGCAACCAAGGAAATGCACAGAAAACACACGCGAGTGAGGTGTCAGAATTAACCGAAGCGATTGTGAGTGCAATAAAGATAGCGGGAAAAGATAAGTCTTCCCAGCTTCATTTCCTCCAGGAAATACCGGTGTTCAATGGAGACCCGGGTGAATGGATAATTTACAAAACGGTGTTTGAAGACACGAGAAGCCAATTTTCAGGGGTGCAGAATGTCGCACGCCTTAGGAGGGCATTAAAGGACACCGCTAAGGAAGCGGTTAAGTCATTGTTGTTTACTTTGTGTGAACCTGAAGAAATAATGAACGCTCTCGAAAGAAGATTCGGTAGGGTTGAGATGCTCATTCTAGCCGAAATCGAGAATGTAAAGCGTATGCCAAGTTTGGCAGAAGATTGCCGGAATATAGGATCTTTTGCAGGTCGTATTACGAACGTGGTTGCCACAATACAAGCGTTGAATCAACCACAGTACTTATACTCACCGGAGATAGTCAACCGCATAGTAGAAAAACTTGGAACTATGATTAAATTTAAATGGTTTGAATATCGAGCTCAGCATCCTTTGGAGCCGTAGTTACAGAAGATGGCCAAGTTTTTAAATTCATTGAGTGAACAATTTGGAACGTCCTTAAGCAATGAAAATGTGCCTGAAAAACAGAAGCGTCCTGAATTCAGGAAGCAAACTGTACACACCGCAAAGGGGTCTGTACGCAACCGTGTCAAGAGCGAGCGCTATGCGTGCCGAAGTAATACGAGCGAGCGTCTAGAACGCCGAAATAATAAAGGGCACAACCGACAAGTGCTTATGATAACCCAGGATAAACCTGTAAGTCGGGTAACACATAAGTGTGTTATATGTAACAAGGAGCACTATAGTGAGTTGTTACAAGCTTAAGGACATGAATAATCGCGAGAAATGGGACGCGGTTAAAAAGCGAAAGTATGTTTCCAATGTTTGTCACCTAACCATAGGAGGTTAGAGTGCAGAGCGAAAAAATGTGCTGTAGAGGAATGTATAATGTCACATCATCGGATGCTACACCGATACCCCAATGAAAATACCTCGCCGCAAGGGGACGAGGGGGGTAAAGAGGCTCAAATTACAACTGTTAGTACAGTGAATGCACTGGCATGTGCATACTTGAAGATTATACCGGTCGAGTTGTATGGACCTAGAGGAAAGGTCAAGACAACAGCTCTTCTGGATGAAGGATCGACCATGACACTCATAGAGGAGTGGATGGCTCAGAAGTTAGCGCCTCGCGGACGTAAAGAAGAATTACGTATTGAAGCCGTGGGAGGTAAACGAATTAACGACGACAGTTTGTATCGCTTAAACGTTAAGATAAAAGGCATTTACTCGAACGACTTAGAGGAGATAAGTGTACAAACAATTAAGTCACTTAACCTTTCTCCGCAGTCAGTGAGCTGAGAATTATTGCAACGGTGTTCTCATTTGACTCCGATTAAGGACGAGTTGATGTATGAGAGGTCCAGTCCTACCATATTAATTGGCCAGTACAATTGGCATCTCATAGTTACTCGTGAACTAATTTCAGGAGGTAAGAACCTACCTGCAGCATCGCTCACCAAACTTGGATGGGTTTTACATGGTCACATATCGGGTGGCATCAAACCAATCAAGATTGTTAACCACATTTCCACCTAGAAGGAGGAGGACATGGATAAGTTAATCAAAGATTATTTTAGTTTGGAATCTCTGGGAGTGTCTGGGAAAGCCCGCGAACGACCCAGAGGAACGAGCTTTAAATATTTCGAGCAAAACGGTACGTCGTATAGCTAATAATAGGTACGAGACAGCTTTGTTATGGCGCACAGATAATGAGTGCATGCCGTCGAATAGAGCGCAGGTTGAAAGTCGCCTGTTTAATATCGAAAAGAAGCTCGACAAAAATAGCGAGTTGAAAAAGGAATATGAGAAGCAAATTGAAAATCTCATCGTTAACGGTTACGCAGAGAAAGCGAACCATATTTCCATTTCCCCACGCACGTGGTATCTTCCTCACTTCGCAGTGACTCACCCACAGAAAAAGAAAATAAAAGTAGTTTTCGACGCCGCCGCTAGTGTAGGTATCTTGAAAATAAATTATAATTTTGCATGCAGGTATATAATAAAGACAGTCTTGTCTCAACTCGCGTGTTTGATTGCCGCATCCTAACAATACAAAATTAACATGGCGCAGTCGGTACATAAATTTTACAAATAATATAATATATAAGTACTTCCCATTGAATAGGATGAACTGTAAAAGTGAGAGTGAATTTTAGGAAGAAGTTGAAGATTCTAACGTAACTGCAATTGAATCAATCGTCCGGACAATGGAATCTGTATTACAACCACCGCCACCTTTTATTTTCGAAAATAATTTAGTAAATGTGACTTCGGGAAATTTATGCAAAGAATGGGAAAAATGGAAAAAAGCATTCTTGATATATTACGAGGCATGTGAACTAAAAAAAAAGGATGAAAAAGTACAAATTAACATTTTATTACATATTATCGGAAACAAATGTCAGGAAGTGTACGAACAACTATTATTGGAAAATGATAAAAAGGAATTTAAATCGATTAATGAAGTATTTTTGAAATTTGATACATTTTTTCTTCCACAAAAGAATGTGACGATGACACGACACATATTTTTCACTCGTGATCAACGGGAGATGGAGACAACCGAGCAATATGTTTTCGAATTAAACAAGATGGCGGCAAGATGCGAATTTAAAGATTTATGTCAAGATTTGGTACGAGATAGACTCATATGTGGTATACGAGATGGATGTATGAGAGAAAGGCTGTTAAGGGAGCCTGACTTAACGTTAAAGAAAGCAGTGGAAATTTGCAATGTAGCCGAAATGTCGCGAGCCCAGGCCATCAATATAAAGTCAGAGAAGTTGGACCACCACGTGCATGAAATAAAACTTAATTCCGAGCAAGATGAACGTGATGCAGAAATTAATTGGGTGAACCGTCAACGTGTCACGCCCCCGCACCACCAGCGCCAGCAGCGAGCGCGTGGCGCCGGCAGCGTAGGTGTGCGGATGCCGCGATCCTCTAAGTCCTCAACCCACCCTCTCGATCAAGGTGGGCACGCGCAAGTGCATCGTCCCGTCCCGTCCAGGTACGATCGCAGTTGTTGGAACTGCGGTTTGTCACACGAGAAATACAGATGTCCCGCCTATGGTCTGCAGTGCCGGAAATGTCATCGGATGAATCATTATTCGCGGATGTGCGGAGTTTATGAAGTAAAGGAGGACTCCACCGATCAGGTAAATATCAATTACGGTAAGGACTGGTTGGTGAAGTTAAAGATAAATAATAATTTTCTAATGTTCAAGCTGGATACTGGGGCCGATGTGAACGTTTTGCCCAAGAAATATATTCAAAAAATTAATATTACTGAATCAGAGTTAGCACGTACCGCATTAAAATTACAAGGTTATTCAGGCAATAATATTGAAGTTATTGGTAAATGTCACTTAAAAGTGAATTATAAAAATGATGTTTACATTTTAAAATTCATTGTTGTTGATGTAGATTCACCTCCTATTTTAGGCAGAACCTCGTGTGAGGAATTAAAGTTACTAAAGAGAGTTTTTCCTATTAGGGAGAAAAAAGAAAATGAAATAATAAATGAATTTTCCGACGTATTCGTAGGTATGGGATGTTTGCCAGGAAATTACAAAATTCAGGTGATACATGATATTAAACCCGTAATACATGCTCCGAGAAAATTATCGCTAGCCCTTAAAGACAAAATTAAAAATAAATTAATGGAAATGCAAAAAGAGGGCATCATTGCAAAAGTAGAGGGACACACCGACTGGGTAAATAGTATGACTGTTGTTAAGAAGCCTAATGGGGACCTTGGAATCTGTCTTGATCCTAGGGACCTTAATAAGGCAATTAGGCGCGAACATTTTAAGCTTCCTACTCTGCAAGAAATAACTGCCAATTTATCGGGGGCAAAATATTTTAGTACTCTCGATGCCAAGCAAGGATTTTGGCAATTAAAGCTTCATGAGTCTAGTACAGACCTTTGTACATTCAGTACTGTATTTGGTCGATTCAAGTTTTTGCGCATGCCATACGGTATATCGTCGGCATCAGAAATTTTCCACAAAAAATTGTATGAGCATTTTGATGATATAGAAGGAGTTATTTTATTTGTAGACGATTTGTTAATATATGCAAATTCTAAAAAAATACATGATGAGAGACTTCGGTCGGTTTTACAAAGGTGTCGGGAAATTAATATTAAATTAAATTTAAAAAAATGTAAAATTGGGTTAATGGAACTCACATATTTGGGCCATAAAATAACAAAGGATGGAACGTATCCGGATGATTCGCACATACTAGCTATTAAAAAATATGCCCAAACCAACCACGGTAAAAGATGTCGAACGGTTCTTAGGTTTAGTTACGTATGTGAGTAAATTCATACCGAATTTCTCGGAAAAAACATCTGTGTTGCGTGAACTGTTAAAGAAAGATGTAGCATGGCATTGGGATAGTAATCGCGATCAATGTTTTAAAGAAATAAAAGAAAGTCTAAGTAAACCTCCGCTTTTAAAATATTATAGCTTACAGAAACCAGTAAAAATTTCAGTGGATGCAAGTAAAAATGGATTGGGAGCTTGTTTGATGCAAGACGAGTTACCGGTGTGTTATGCTTCTAAATCACTAACTAAAACGGAGCAGTCATACGCGCAAATTGAAAAAGAGCTGTACGCATGTGTTTTTGCTTGTGAAAAGTTTTACACGTATATTTACGGCCGCACGGACGTTACTATAGAAGCAGACCATAAACCGTTAGTCATTATTATTAATAAACCGTTAGCAAGCGCTCCTGCAAGGTTGCAACGAATGCTTTTACGCCTCCAGCCGTATGAATTCAAGTTGGTTTATAAGCCGGGTCGCTATATTTACGTCGCAGACGCACTATCGAGGGCAGTCGCACCGGACAAGCATGAGTCGACACTGCCGCGCGATTATCTCGACGCGCAAGCGCAGGTGTGCGCGCTCACTGCTAGCAATCCGTTGACGGACTCGCACTTCTTATCTATACAGAAATGTACCCAGGAAGATATAGAAATGCAAGAACTTATTAAAATAATAAAACGAGGTTGGCCCTGTCATAAAAGTAAAATAAAAGACATAATAAAGCCTTTTTGGGATAGTAGGGATGAATTATCAGTTAACTTTGGTATAGTATGGAGGGGTAGCAGGGTAATAATACCTAAATTCATGAGATACGAAATGATTAAAAAGATTCATTTGGGCCATCTAGGGATTGAAAAATGTAAACTCAGAGCTCGAGAAATTATGTACTGGCCTAATATGAATACTCAACTTGAAGATTATCTGTCACATTGTCAAGCTTGTCTAACTTATAAAAAACAGAATTGTAAGGAACCGTTAATGCAACATGAAGTACCAAATAGGGCATGGTCTAAAGTAGGAATAGACGTTTTTCACTTCGGAACAAAATCGTTTGTCCTCATAATAGACTACTATAGTAAATTTGTAGAATTAATAAAAATTCATTGCTTAAAGTCAGAATTAATTGTTAAAAAAATTAAACAAGTTTTTAGTAGACACGGTATACCCGAAATAGTTATGACCGATAATGGCCCTGAGTTTGCATCTAACACTTTTCGTGAATTCTCACATGACTGGAAATTCCAGCATGTGACGTCATCGCCGAGATATCCTCAATCTAACGGCCAGGTCGAGCGTGCCATACAAACAATTAAAAATATGATGAGAAAAACGGCTTATGATCAGGCGGAGTTCCCATTAGCGCTCCTTGAATATCTAAATACACCAATCAGTAAGGAGCTCGCTAGTCCAGCGGAGTTGTTATATAATAGAAAACTCCGCAGTATACTTCCATGTTCTCCAAATTTATTGTTACCAAAAATTAATACGGACGTAATAAATAAATTAAAACGCCGTCAACAAAAGCAAAAAATGTATTACGATAAGGGTGCTAGAAAATTAAAAACACTAATAATTAGACAAAAAGTTAAAGTTCGAATTAACAAAACATGGGTACCAGGTTTTATTAAAAGTATTGTAGGTCCTAGGTCATATTTAATAGGCATGGCAACGGGTGGTGTATTAAGACGAAATAAGAAGCATATCATAGTTGATTCGAACCAGAGAATCGATGAATCATCTAATCTACGCACTCAGTGCGATGATATCGCTGTAAACAATAACAAAACCTCCGCGCACGCACCCTCCCCGCACGGCTCCAGTACTCAGCTGCGAGCGCCTCACTTGCAACAATCTGATGGATCAAATGTTTTCACTAACTGTTTTTATCGTACACGTTCCGGCAGGGAAGTGAGACCTCCTGATCGATGGGGCTTCTCCGCACCACAGAAATGACAGCTATGAATAATGTGAGGCAAAAAACTTTATTTTATTTTATTTAATTATAGGATTGATTTTGTATCATTAATTATATATATAAATTATTTTTTATCAATAACAATAAGTCGAAAGCAACAAGTTAATTGGATTTTGTTTTTAATAAATATTATATAAATTACGCATTAACAAATTATATTAATATGATTAAGTTACACGTTATAATTATATGAATAAATTCATGTATTATTATAAATCAAATTGTTAATTTTCATACTTTTATTTAAGAAATGTTTTTATTATATTAAGATTATTATTTGTGGTTTTATAAAAGATTAGTGTTAAACCTCGACCCTTCACAATTTCTTAAGAAGGGGATTGTAGGTATCTTGAAAATAAATTATAATTTTGCATGCAGGTATATAATAAAGACAGTCTTGTCTCAACTCGCGTGTTTGATTGCCGCATCCTAACAATACAAAATTAACAGCTAGGACGGGCGGACGTTGTCTCAATGATGCATTGTTAACCGGACCGGACTTATTGAAGTCGTTGTTTGGAGTTCTGCTACGATTCAGAGAAGGAAGCGTGGCAGTGATGGCAGACATTAAAGAAATGTTCCTGCAAGTGAAAATCCGGGAAGAAGACACGGATAGCCTTCGATTCTTATGGCGGCACAATCGTGACGCGCCACCGGAAGAGTATAGAATGACGTCACTTATATTTGGAGCGGCATCATCACCATGCATCGCTATGTATGTGAAGAATAGGAATGCGCAGGATAACGCACATATCTATCCAGAAGCAGCTTCCGCTACGGAAAGCTATTTTTATATGGATGACTATCTACAGGCATTTCCCGACGTGACGACGGCCGAAAGGATAGTAAACGATATGTATGAATTACATAGACGTGCTTCTTTCCAACTGAGGGGATGGGCTAGCAACCGACCCGAAGTTTTATGTAAAATGGAAAATAAATATAAGAGCGACAGTGTTTCACTGGGAGATAAAGAGCACACAGAGCGCACTTTAGGTTTGATTTGGAATATCAAACGGGATATAATAAGTTTCTACATAAGTCTTCGTAACACACCGGAAGAAGTGATGGAAGGTTTACGACCGCCTACGAAGAGGGAGATAACTAGTGCTGTGATGTCGGTCTTCGATTCTTTGGGACTCGCATCACCCATAACGATTCAAGGGAAGTCGCTGATCCAGCAAGTATGGACGACAGGCATCTCTTGGGATGAAGAAGTTACACACGAATTACACGTGTTATTTTGTAGATGGATATTGGAAGTGAAGAAATTAGGTCATTTAGAAGTACCTAGACCCGTTGCTGAAGGTGTCGGCAAGGGAAAATTACACACCTTCACGGATGCTAGTGAAAAAGCATACGCTGCCGCGGTGTATTACGTCACCACGGACGAGCTAGGAGAAAGGCGATTACGCGGATCGCCGCAAAGGCAAGAGTAGCGCCGCTGGAACCAATTTCGAATCCAAGGCTTGAATTACAAGCAGCTCTTATGGGCAGTCGACTGGCTGCATCAGTTAGGGAAGAGAGCAAGTACGAGATATCCGAGAGAGTATTTTGGACGGACTCACGTACAGTGTTAGCGTGGATTAAGTCAGATCCTCGCGCTTTTAAACCATTCGTTGCTCATCGATTGGCTGAGATCGAAGATCACAGTAAGCCATGTGAATGGCGATGGGTTCCAACGTTACAGAACGTGGCAGACGACGCCACTAGAAATTTTCCTTCCACCTTCGATGTAAGTCATCGCTGGTTTCAAGGACCTGAATTCCTCAGGAGAAGTCCTGATTTATGGCCCAAACAAGTGGACACCATAAATAGCTTAGAAACAGGTGAAGAAAATCGCCAAAAGGCGTAAATCCGCTGAGAAAGCAAGAACCGTTAAGTCTACCCGACTACGGACGATTTAGCAGCTTTAAGAAATTCCTTGGGGCAACTACACGCACTTTACAAGCGGTAGAAAAATTCAAGAGTTTAAGAAAGTCGGTTAAAGGACCCGACAGCGCAGCCGAAAAGTCGGTTATGTGTTCCAACAAAGTTTTAGCAAAGTCGGTTAAAGGACCCGATAGCGCGTTGGACATAGCGCTCTTGAAAAAAGCTGAATTATTAATTAGGAAGTTCGTTCAAGACGAGTGTTTTCATTTGGAAATAAAATGCTTGAAAGCAGTCAAAAGCGTTGCAAGAAGTTCACGCTTAAGTAAATTATCTATGGAAATTTGGACAAGATGGCTAAAAGAATACATGCCTACATTGATACCTCGAACAGATGATAACGGAAAGTTTATGGAGCCTAAAGAAGGTGATATTGTCTTGATAATAGACCATTCGTTGCCACGAAATACGTGGCCGAAAGGCAAGATTAATAGGACGCTACCGAGACCAGACGGTCACACCAGAGTGGTTGACGTCATTACTAGCACAGGTATCTTGAGGAGACCTACATCCAGAATAATAGTCCTAGTACCCGCGACGCCTCCCAAATGATGGTGCTGATGCACGGGAGGGAGATTTTTGGCGACGCGCCTATAAGAATATTTCAATTTATTAGTTAACCGATTACGAATAGCTTCTAAAAAGCAAATTATCAAGCAACAGTATTCCGATAAGAAAATGCTTAGTTGAATCTTAAAGAAATATTGAATTAATAATGTGAAGGTCTTGGGTTCGACTCCCAGGCCGGAATAGTTTATCATTTTCTTAGTAATATCTTTTAATAAATTTATATAGGGAATTTTTAAGATATAAATTATGTAACCGGATTTATGTAACCGGATTTGTTCCCCGGTTGAAATCATCTTTCCAATGATGTTAATTTAAAGAAATATTAAAATAAAGTTAGAGACCGGATTTGTTCCCCGGTCGAGATGATCGCTGTGCACAAGTAGAACTAATGGAAATTGATTGCGTAAGTATTGTCTTATGTGAGTTTGATATGTTTTGTTTGAAAACAAATGCCTATTTTCTATGATTGATTTATGAAAACATTCACTTATATTGTTTGATAAGAAACATGATAATTGATAAAAATCTGATTAGAAATAGTTTTCAACGTTTGAGAATTATGTAGAATCATTTATTCACATATTATTGTTGATATTAGACTTTCCATTTTTACTGATAGTCGATAGCCGTGCAAAAGTTAGTTGTTCAAATAGTGTGAGATCATAGACGCACGCTAGCCACGTACTTAGGAGGCCAAATATGTAAAAATTTAAATATTTGTAATTTCAGCAATTTAAAATGTTTTTAGTCATTTTTACATAAATTTATAATATATATATATATATATATATATATATATATATATATATAAATTTATAATATATAGATACTTTTTTGTGCTATCTATACAAGTAAGTTGTATAAATGTATGTCTTATACAAATAAAGTTATTGAGTAAACCGTGAGAGAGTGATAGAACAAATTGATGTAATTGAGTTGCGCAAGCGCACAAATGGCGTGGCTCACTTTCACGTATAGCTCTGGGGTAGCTCAGTAAACGGGTTTTCTTACAATTCGTTCGGGAATCCTTCGGGATTAGTTCGGAAAAAAGTGCAAAACCAGCAGTCAATAAGAAGAAAGAAAAGTGTAGGGAAGTGATAGGGAAAAGTAATTACTCTCTCACGGAACGGTTTGAAGATAATTGCTGTTTTATTCCCAAGAAATTCGTCCCTCAAAATTATACAGTCCACATCGAAGAATTAAGGCGTTGGGACCGGGAAGACTTCGGAAGACCCGTAATCCCCGCCTGAACCTATTTTCTGAAAAGGAAGAGGTTATCGCCCTTGTGTGTTACTCCGTTACGGAGATCACATAATTTGTTCCCAAACCCAACGTAGGCGTTATAGGAGGCCGGATCGAGAGAAGCCTCGATTCCTCCCTTCTGTTTCTTAGTTTAACGTTTACGGCACGGCTTGGTTCCTTTTCAAGTGATCCTTCGAAGCGGGATCAAGGAACCAGCTGTGGACTGCCCGGTTCCTTTTCAAACGGCATTCGACGTTATTTTTTAAGGTTAAGAGGTGATAAATTTTTGAAATTAATCGGTAAAGCCGTTTAAAAGTTATGCCAAAAAAACAGTTTATCAAAATTATATTAAATATTTTTTTGATATTTCTCAAAATCTACATGTCCGAATCAGTTCATATTATCACAAATTCTATTTCACATTGAGATCTTTAGAACCGCATCTTAATCGATCAAGTCGTTCATACGCTACAAAAGGTTTACACGTACTTACACACACACACACACACACACACACACACACACACACACACACACACACACACACACACACACATACACACACATACATACACACACACACACACACACACACACACACACACACACACACACACACACAGAGAGAGAGAGAGAGAGAGACACACACACATGCATACATACATCCGTACGGACGTTCACGTGAAATTAGTCTGAATAGCTTCCCAGGATCTCAAGACGTCGAAATCTGATGAAAACTCGATTTTCGAAATTCGGGGTGAAACCAATAACTTTCCTATTTTTGGAAATTTTAAATTTTCTTAGCCGGAAGTTAAAAATGATTTTTATAAAATTGATAAATCTCTTTGTTTATGCACAATAGTAAATCTTACAACAAGTTTTAAATCGTGTAATGTTCTAAATTGTTTCTTAATTGTTGTTGTTTTAATTGTTTGTTTGTTGTTTTTCCTCGCATGAGCTGTTCCAACAAGAACAGAGGATTTGTAGGTAATATTAAATATACCATTAGCTGGTACAATAAAACAAATTGCTTTTTGTGCTGTATACCTTCCTTTACCAGTTACCCATCACTTATTGGATAGTTTTGTAGATCACTGTAGTTCGATATTGGAGAAATTTGAAGGTCATGTTTGTACTATCGGTGATTTCAATCTACGCAATATTAATTGGAAACTGGTATATAATGCCGATGTAAAATATCAGGCACCTGTTCTTGGTCAAAAATTGATTGACTTCGCCTCTCTATATAATTTGAGACAGTGTAATACTATCGCAAATCAACATAATAAAACGTTAGATCTGATATTCATCGAAATGGTTAATTGCAAAGTGTATGAATCGTTAGATGTGCTTAGTAAAACGGATCTTTATCACCCACCACTACATGTTGATATACATTATGAAAACGTTTGTCAACTGCAATATAATACAAATTTCACTAAACTTAATTTTGAAAGAGCTAATTATTCTTCCATCAGTGGTTATCTTTCCAAAATTAATTGAGTAGCAGAATTTTCTCTGTACAAAGATTTAAATCAAATAGTTGAACATTTTTATGTCTTGATTAGACATATTATATCGAAATTTGTGCCCCAAAAAAGAATAGTCAACCACGGTAAGTATTCGCCATGATTCAGTAACAGTTTAATCCGCCGACTTCGCGAAAAGAACAAGATTCTAAAAAGATACAAAAAGTATAGAAATCCTTTAGATAAGATTGAGTGGAGTATTTTGTCTAAAAGGTGTCAAGCACTTGGTACTACCTGTTACAATGCATACCTTAATAACGTTGAGGATAGAATATCTAGAAATACAAACGCATTCTGGTCTTTTGCTAAAAGTAAACGTAGTGGCTGTAGTTCATACCCAACCATTATGACGAATGGAGATATGATTGCAAATGATGGGCCGAGCATTTGTAATCTTTTTGCTAGTCACTTTGCCGAAGTTTATACCAAAGCCATATTGTCACCAACTCATAACTCATCAGTATTCGAAGGTACTGCTAATAGTAGTTCATCAATCGGTGGTCTCTTTTTTCGTCAAGAAGCAGTGGTTCACGCTATGAAGTCCCTGGATGTAGATAAAGGCGCTGGACCCGACGGTATTCCACCATGTTTCCTGAGAAATTGTGCCTTAAGTATTGATGTACCTCTCTGCTTTATATACAACACATCCTTAGCAAAGGGCATATTTCTCTGGAAGTGGAAAAACGCAAAGGTGGTTCTAGTTTTTAAGTCTGGTCATAGTGATTTGATTATAAATTAAAGACCGATTTCAATCCTTTCCGCAATGTATAAGGTCTTCGAAATTTTGATCTGTCAATATATTTCCGCTTATGTGAAACCATTTATCACGGTCCATCAACATGGTTTTTTGAAATCTAGATCAACTGCCACAAATTTAGTTTTCTTTGTTGAGACTTTAACGCAAGCCATTGACGCTAGCCAGGAAATAGACGTAATTTATACAGATCTCAGCAAAGCCTTTGATAAGGTGCCGCTCGAAGTATTGATTAAGAAGTTGTCAATTTATGGTATTAATGGAACCTTGTTAAACTGGTTTGATCCATATCTGAATAAACGAAAATTCTTTGTGGTGGTGAATGGTTTTAATTCTAAGGAATATGATATAGATTCGGGAGTACCACATGGTTCAAACTTGGGACCTATTTTGTTTAACATTTTTGTTAATGACGTTATTGATTGCATCTTTTATTCTACTCCGTACTTGTACGCCGATGATTTGAAGTTACTACGAGTAATAAAAACGACACAGGATTCTATATTACAACAAGAGGATATAAATAGTCTAAGTCGTTGGTGTGAACGAAATGGCATGCAACTAAATGTGGGCAATTGTGTTTATGTCAAATTTACCCGAAAACAGAAAACTTTAGACTCTGCTTATTTTATTAATGATATAAAATTACAGGAAGCTGACCATATAAGAGATCTTGGTGTGATAGTTGACAGAAAGTTAACCTTTGCTGCCACTTAGAGAGTATTATAAAAAGAGCTTCAAATATGCTTGGATTTATTATAAGAATGGGCAAACAGTTTCGGAGGTTGCAAACAAAAAGGCTCCTGTACAACTCTTTTGTCCTGAGTATTCTGGAATACTGCAGTTTAGTATGGCGACCACACTATGCAGTCACTCTTTAAGGTTGGAATGGATTTAGAAGAGATATCTTAGGAACCTAGCCTATTCAGCCAATAAATGTAAAAAAGGTTTTCCTACACTTTAAGTACACTAACTTGGAAAACCGTCATATAATGCTTGATCTCGTCTTTTTGTACAAATTATTTAACAACAAAATAGATTGCCCAGGCTTACTGAGAAAATTTAGATTCAATGTACCACACAAATTACCTAGGATTAAAATATCACTATTAGTTCCACCATTGCGCACAACAGTTTTGGGCTCAAAATCATTTGTCCCTAGAGCAAGCAGACTTCTAAACTGTTATTTTAAAAACATATCCATGCTACAAGTCTGAATACGTTTCGCAAACATTTGCAAAAAACACTTGCATAGTCGAGTTATAATTAAGTGATTTTTATGTTCATTTAAATACTGTGCTGTTATTGTTTCCTTTCTTCTCTTTCTTTTTCTCATTTATTGTGAACACATTAAGTCTCTTATAAATATTGGATGTTACTACCCTTAATATTTTGTGCATGTGGTGTTTACCTTAATTATTTGTGCATTTGGCTGTACATGTTATTGTTATATACTCATTGATGTATTATTGTTACAATAACTGGTAAACCTAATAAATAAAATAAAATAAATAAATAAATAGATGTGTTTGATTTAAATTAAAGTTGTTACTTTTTAAAAAATATTTTTGACTCTTAATTTAGTATTTATATGGTGTGAAATTTTAGTGGATTGTCAGACAATCCTTATAACGTTAACATAATATATTTGTTATTTGTTTTAGGGCTTCGCTTGAATGGTAAACTTGGTAATAGCAGCAGTCTATAGAAACGAAATTAGTATAAAATTATGTAAACATTATATTAATCTCCAAAAACTTGAAACGCTTTAGCATAATGACTTCTTATATTTTTGCGAATACAACACAGTAAGAAACTAATTTTCCGCTTTTTTTTTTAAATTTCCTGAAGTTTCGATGCTTTACGGTACGGTACTGTACGGTAGATTTATGTTAGGACGAACAAAAATATCTTTTTGTTCGTCCTATGTAAGAGATCTCAGTGCCCTCTGTGAAAATAAATACTGTTAAGCACCTGAAACGAGGAGAAGAAAAAATTAAACGCGGTAAAAATCATAAAATTAGTTTAATTTAACGCTTCTTTTTCATCAAATTAAAACTAAGCCTAGAAAACGCAATTAAAACAAGTGTTATCCATCATTTAATCTACTGCGTTAGAGAAAAATTTATTAGAGCCTTAACTGTGCTTCCATAAAAATGTCTTTATTTATGATAAGAGACTTACAGAACAATTATATTCGGGAAGACATGTGAAATAATGTCTTAATTTTCACGTCTTCTTTGAGCGGAGAACATATAAAACCAATTTGTTATATTACACTGCGCTCGAGTGTATTAATGTTTTGTTCGGTTTTCAAATGTTTCGTATTTGTATTCAGAGCACAAAATTCATAAGTGGTTGTTAAATTTGAAGAGAAGATAATACATAAAAATGAAAGAAAAAGTAAAAGGAAGATTTGTAGTATATTTTTATTACCATTTATAGAAATTTAAAAACAGTGTGTAATGGACCGGTTAAGTCTTTCTTCTGTTCTTTCTTTCTTCTCTTCTATTGTGCTTCCATCTTGTTAACTGAAAATTTCTCTAGAGGTAATCCTTTTAAGGGTTCCGTAGTTACACAACAAGGAACCCTTATAGTTTCGCCATGTCTCAACGGACAACGTGGCCAAAAGACTGGATCGCCACGCACTTGGTCAGTTTTTATATGTTTAATTGAAAGGAGATTTTGCCGTGTAGTTGCGGTTAAGAATATCTACTATCACAAATCTTACCCTGGGTGTCGTAAAAGGTAACAGAGAGAAAGGTAGCAAGCAGTGGGTGGGCAGCAGCATCTTCCTGATAACAGAAATTGTTCAGTGATGTCTCAGTGATCAACACATAAGAGTAAAAACCGGCGACGATCACCAAATGATTTTTTGAAAAAACCTTCCTACTTGCAATTATATTGTCGAAATGCCACCTAGCATCAGGAAAGCCCTTATCAACCAAGCAATATTAATTGGACCACATGCTCAGTTAGAGACTTTACAATAGTAACACGATGTTTTAACTGCCAGCAGTTTGGTCATTTAGCCAAAGAGAAATTAGCCCCACGTGTAATTTATGTGGAGAGCTCGGGCATTCCTTTAAGGAATGTAATAACAAATCGCATGCCCCCGTTTGGGTGACGTGCAAACGTTTAAAAGACAATGAGACCACAAAACTGGTGATGAAAGCTGTCCAGGACGTAAATTCGCAGAGGACAAATATATCAACTCCATAGACTAAGAGGGCGCTTAAGAGCGCCGCGTACTATTTTATTTACTTAGCTCTTAAACACTTGTTTTAGTTTATCTTTAAGCTTTATTATGACGAATCAATTACTCAATGACCTAGACAACTTTTCTATGTCTGACGCTAAAACATGCAATGTTGAAGACTGTAAGCACTTTCTCCCTCGTCCTGAAAATAAGTTAGTCTTACTTAGACAAACATTATAAGCATAAATCGGAAAATAACCGGGTTTGAAGTTTTGATGCGAAGACTAGATATAAAATGTGATGTTATTGTACTTACAGATTATTGGCTCTTAAACCTCCCAACTCCACTCCTAGATTTCTATTCTTTACACAACACTGAGAAAAACATTAACCAAATTACGGTTTAGTAATCTATATTAAAAATAATTTAAAAGTAAATGTCACAGAGCCTACATTCCAGGATAGTGAGTGCTTAATCATTCGAATTAATTCCTAGGTGATTGTCATTGCAATTTACAGACCTCCTTCTCAAAATATTGACAGATTTCTGGAGTCCCTTGATATTACCTTAAACAAACTTAGCACATCTTAACTGGTGACATAAATATTAATATTATCCTAGGGTAAACAGATAACCACACACATAAACTACTACCACACATTGAATAACAATAAAAACTAAATGGATGAATGGATATAAGTATAAAATTGAATAAATATATAACATGAGTCCTGTAACTGTATCTACAGTACTAATCATTTACAAATGGTACTGTAGGTAGCAGCAATCTTGCTCTAGGTGGAAACATTGCGCAACGTTGCACGATTTGAAAAACTGAAACGTGCGTAAAAAGTAAATCAAAAAGATTTTTTTAATTCTTTTTAATTCATAAATTTTGATAATATCAGAGAAATTATTATCAGGTGAATCGTATGCTCATTTGCTCCCTCTTCTATAAAAAAATGGAGCGATAAACAAAGTCAAAATTAATGCTACGAATGTCATTTTCAAGGTTCGTCATATGGACTTTAGTGTAGCTGCGTATGAAGTTTTTTCTAGGTATTGTTAAATGTAATGTCATTAAAATCGCTTGATGATCAGTAAGCGAGGAATTATTAACTAATACCATGGTCACGGGGGGACTGAGATTTTTGACGTCCCAATGTCATAGTTAACCCGGCTACCTTCAGTTTTGTAATATTAATTTTTCGGTCCGATTTACGCAAAATGAGCTTAGAGTATCTTGAAGTCTTGCAGTTTTTTGCTTGGGTTTAGGTTTAATTTTGGTAATTATAGGATTCCAAGCACATGGAAACACCCATCCATCCTCTCTATTGAAATTAGAATGTTTTTTAATTTCAATAGCCTCGCGTATCATCCTTGGTAGGAATCGGTGTTCTTTTGCGAGGATTTGTGGTTTATCAAATCTGATATAATGGTGTGGACGATCGTGAACATGTTCACAGGATGTAGACTTCCTGGACTGTCGGTGCTTCACGTCAGCTATATGTTCTTTCACGCGGGTTTTTATCGATATTTTTGTTTGACCTATGTAAGAGTGACCACATTCACAATCTAACTTGTACACTCCTGCATCTTGTAGAGGGATATTACACTTGACGGATGGTAAAAATATGCTTTTCCATAGCCCTGCGGATATCCGCAGGGCTATGTCAAAGCGTGATCGAGAATTTAGTAAATATAAGAGTAATCGGTGTACTGTTAACTGGACTCGATTCAAAGCCGCTAGGAATCGGTGTAATCAGATGGTGCGGGCCGCTAAACGCCGTTATATTCATCGAAATATCCTTAACGCTTCTATGGCTGATTCGTGGAAATTTTTAAAATCAATCGGGATAGGTAAACCTGCTTCTAACTTTGATCCTTCAATCTTCTCTGTTAATCAACTTAATACATACTTTTCTACTGCACCACAGCTGCATTCGTCAATTAAATCTACTATTATTGCCCATGTTAATTCTCTTCCAAAATTTTACAAAAGCTCTTTCAATTTTTCTCCCGTTACTGATGAGGATATAAAAAAGTCAATTTCTTCCATCAAGTCCGCCACAGTAGGCTCTGATGATGTGAGCAGAATCATGATCAATCTCATCCTCGATTATGTCTTACCAGTACTTACCCACATAGTAAATTTTTCATTAGATACTGGGGTTTTTCCTTCACTATGGCAAAATGCTTTTGTTCTCCCACTTCCAAAAATAAATAATCCTAGTTCTGTTTCTCACTTTCGTCCAATCTCTATTCTTCCTTTTTTATCAAAAGTACTTGAAGCTGTTGCTCACAGACAAATTTCTGACTACGTTTTTAAAAATAACTTTTTAAGTAGCTATCAATCAGGTTTCAGGCCAGGACATAGTACAACAACAGCCCTGCTTAAAGTTATGGAAGATTTACGTATAGGTATGGAGGAGTCAAAATTAACTGTGTTAGTTTTAATAGATTTCTCAAACGCTTTTAATGCTGTTGATCATGACATCCTTCTTACAATACTTTCTCACATAGGTTTCTCCTCATTAGCGCGGGAATGGTTCGCATCCTATCTTCAGGGACGTCAGCAGGCTGTTCGCGTGGGTCCAGTTATTTCTGACTGGTGCACGCTGGTTGCTGGCGTTCCTCAAGGCGGAATTCTCTCACCTCTTTTGTTTTCAATTTTTATAAATCTCATTACATCTCACATTCGCTGCACGTACCATCTCTATGCCGATGACTTACAAATATATGCTCAGTCTGATGTTAACGATATCGAAGATGCGATCACTGAGCTAAACTCTGACCTCACTCGTATCTCTGATTGGTCTAGCAAATTCGGTATTAGTTAACCCTACCAAGTGCCAGGCAATTATAGTTGGAAGTAGCCGCCGCTTATCTACATTGGATTTTAATTCACTGCCACCTGTAAATTTTAATAATTCTGTCAAACCTTATTCAGCTACTGTGAAAAATCTAGGACTTATCATTGACAGCAGTCTAAGTTGGCGGCCGCAAGTCACGGAAGTAAGCAAAAAAGTTATCAACACTTTGCGTTGTCTGTATCGACTCAAGAATTTTCTTCCAGTGAGAACAAAGGTAATGTTGGTTCAAACGCTCGTATTACCAATACTAGATTATGCAGATGTATGCTATGCTGATGCCTCTCAAGAACTTCTTAACAAACTGGATCGTCTTCTCAATAATTGTATTCGCTTTATCTTTGGCTTACGTAAATTCGATCACGTCTCTTCATTCCGTTCTCAGCTCAAATGGCTGCCTCTGTATCGATCTGTAGATCTTTTAGAATCCTTTCTATGCTATTCTCTATTTTACACGATCCATTTGTCCCTGCATATCTGAAATGCAAATTTCAGTATCAGGGCGATTCTCACAACCGATGTCTCCGTTCCGCGGAAAATCTAACTCTTCATGTTCCTTTCTGTCGCACGGGCTTCTCTTACAATTCTTTCACTTCAAATGCAGTAAGACTCTGGAACATGTTACCCAGAAATATAAAAGAAGCAAAAACTAAACCTATCTTTAAACGTTTACTCTGGGAATACTACTTAACGAAGCAGTAGTAGTTTCGGATACTTAAATTTAAATGACGTAAAACACAAATTTAATACTTTGGCACCAAATATTAAAATAGTTAACAGTAATTCCCTTTACCTTTTAGGTTCTCCAATTTTTAACGAATCTATTTCTGAATATATTAATAATTCAATTGCTAAATTTCAAAATTCTGCTGACCGTCTCCTTGAAATTAGTCCACATTATGCACTTTGCATTTTAAAATCTTGTCTTTTTGTCCCGAAATTTACGTATGTGCTCCGTTGCTGCTCCTTTTGGAATCACCCAGACCTTTTGACACAAGTGGAAAACTTAATCAAAATAAGTTTAGAATCGATTCTTAATATACACATGAACGAGCAATCTTGGACCCAAGCATCCCTACCCATCCGTTATGGTGGTTTAGGAATTCGCAAAATTTCCAGTGTCTCTTTACCAGCCTTCCTATCTTCTGTCCACAGTTCAGCAAATCTCATAAGTAAAATTTTAAGGGCATCCCCTTCAAACTTTGAGATTGCTGGCCTGGAAGAAGCTAGAAACGCTTTCTTAATTAAATGCCCTGGTCAAAATTTTCAATTTCCTCTAAATTCACAGAGGAGCTGGGACGACATAAACTGCAAATTGACTTATGACAATCTTTTGAGCTTTAGTACAGGTTCGGCGCGTGCTAGGCTTTTGGCCGTGGGTACGCATGAGGCCGGCTACTGGCTTCACGCGTATCCTTCGTCAAATACAGGAACATTTCTTGAGCCTGACACGCTCCGAATCGCAACCTGTCTACGGCTTGGGGTTCCGGTCTGCGCTCCTCATAAATGTCCGTGTGGCAGTGACGTCGACAAGCTAGGATATCACGGGCTATCATGCCAAAAAAGTGCCGGTCGCTTCTCGAGACATGCAGCACTTAACGATATCATACGTCGGTCTCTTGCCACCGTCAACGTGCCAAGTCTACTTGAGCCGTCTGGTATTGCAAGAGACGATGGCAAGAGACCGGACGGTATGAGTTTGATTCCATGGAGGATGGGCCGGGTGCTGGTATGGGATGCAACCTGTTCAGACACGCTGGCCCCTTCCCATCTACGTGGAACCAACAACAGAGCTGGTGCGGCTTGTGAAGCGGCAGAAAAGGCTAAAGTTTGCAAATACAGGGGTCTAGGCTCCGAATATATTTTTGTCCCTTTCGGTGTCGAGACCCTTGGTCCGTGGGGTCCTAGCGCTATAAGCCTTTTTAAGGAAATAGCAAAAAGGTTAATCGACGTCACAGGAGACCGAAGAGCTGGCAGTTACCTCGGACAAAGAATTAGTCTAGCTATTCAACGGGGAAACGCTGCCAGTATCTTCGGAACCTTGCCTAAAGGACCTCTTTTTTAATAATTTAATTTAGTTATTATAATATATATTTTTAAGGTTTTTAGTATTAGAAATAATTTTTATAAATTTATGGGTTAGATTTAATTTAAAGTATATTTAGGTTTTATTTTGATATGTTTATATGTTGAATGTTAAATTAAATTAAAGTGGATGTTTCTCAAAGTAGTTAAACAAAAATTCGAAACTCCGGATTGGAGTCAATGTGTATAGAAAGATATTCCAGTATGAAATACATGTATTAAGTTTTACCATAGCCGCCTCGATGAAGTGATTACGTCATAAATCATGCAGGAAATCGACAAACCAGCGTAAAGTAGAAGCTCTGCCTCTGCATTTCGAGTGGTGAGTGCAGATTTACCCTCCCCTCCACTCTTAACATGATAGCGGGGTAGCACCCTTAGTGACGGAGAATCCCTCGCTGAGCATTTATGCCCAAGCTACCCTACTCTTCCTGAGCGTGCGTGCTCAGGGCGCCCCACGTATTCTGGGGGAGAGGGGAGATTCCACTTGCAACTTAACTTGCCTGGGGTAAAGAGGGCAAAAAGATACAGGTGCCCTCTGCCACGATATCCGTATTTCTGCAACATCAGGGGACTTCATTCAAACCTTAATGTCATCCACTACCATTCGAAAACGGCGAAGCTGGCCTTGCTCTTAAACCGAGACACAGGAGTCCTCCCCGGCTGATACTTCGTATCTCTATCTACTCGGGGTACAAATTAGAACACTCCTTAGTGCCCCGGCCTGGAGTTTGCGTGTCCTTAAGGTGCGGACTGGTCTACTCTATGGCTGCGCGTAGACCGCGACGAACATTCCCACGTCTACGTGTTCTTTATATATTCCTCTATAGGTCCCATAGCAGTTATGCCGACAGAGATGGACTGACCACGCTAAAGTGACTGCAAGCTCCGTGCTAGAACATTCCCCATCCGCAGAGATCGTGATGCTTGGTGATTTTAATGCCCACCACGTTGAATGGCTTGGTTCCCGTTTCACAACGCATCTGCATTTTGATTCTTAAGCGAGCATCCACTTACCATTAGGTGGACTGTGTGCTTGTTTGTCACCCTTATCCTATGAAAAAATCCTACCCTTTGGGGCAGGTTTAACTCTCGCCGACATTTGCTTGATATGTTTTTCTTAGAAAAGTAGTCTCTAAATATAAGTTTCAATGGCTCTAAGTGATGTAGGGGGGTGCGGTCGAATGCCAACGCTCGCGATTTGCTGGGCGCATGCGACTGCATGGGTATTTATGGGGATTGGAGGGTTAAGGATAAGTCAAGAAAACTATTTGCCAGATATCAATTAATTAAAATTTTCGTCAATTAAATATATATGGGACCACACAAAAACGCTTTCAAATAAAAAAAAGAATCATCAAAATCGGTTCATTCAGAAAAAAGTTTTGAGGCAACACACATAAAAAGATTACAATCGAATTGAATACCTCCTCCTTTTCGTAGCTACTGTACATATTTTAGATTTCTACTTCAAGCGGCTAAAAAAACACTATCACCATTGTACGCCTAGAGCAAGGCACTCGCTTTAGATGACTTCAAAAAAGAAGGAGATTCCCAAAAAACAGTCCAGTTTTTTATTATGTGGATGTTGTTACGCGATATGTTTGTCAATTGTAAACCAACTTTAATGATTTTTGTTTCTATACAAATTTGAAAAAAAAAACATGCATTCTATAAGGTCGGAATAGTGAAAATAATTAGACGACATTTACGCTTGTGAAATTTCTTAGTCTAATCAAAAGGGTAAAAATATACTATTGATAAAAAGTAATTGCTGACTTGAACAAACTAAAAATAATTTAAAATTTTCCACATGAAGTTTTGGTTTAAACGCTTTAAGGGGACATAATCATTAGTGTTAACTCACAGTGTATCCAAAATTAATATACTTTGTGTACATAAAGCTAATTTTACTAATTTTATGACATCTAATTTTTACTTTACGGAACCCGAGTTGTCGCTGAATTAAAAAAAAAGATTAGGCGCGATAGAACTCGTAAAGTTAGTACGTAACGTGTAGTATTTGCTTAGTAAAAGGAATTATTACATCTCTTTTATCACCGAGTATTAATCTTTTAATTATTATTTTATTTTCTACCAATTTTAATATTGATTCGAAGTCATGACGCACTATATAATATAGCGCTATAGAGTCCTTTACGTTCTCTACACAGACACTGAGATAATAAAGCAATGGAGCGGACTCCATTATTTATTACCACACTGTTTGTGTCCAGCAATTGGACATTTATAGCAAACTGATGGATTTATTTTAAATTGATGCGATACCATATGATTTATTTATTTTTAAATTAGCTTGCAATTTATATTTATTTTTTATTTTGTACTATTCATCGAACATTATCTTTCAATTTTGAAGATAAGACTTGATTCCCTTAATATTCTCTAAAATCGGTTTTCTATGTTCATATTATGATATTGGGTGTATTATAAGATGAAATTCTTAAATTGAATGTGATCAATTTTAAATCTCGAAATGTGTAACATTTTGCAGTGTACTCTATTTCTCTTATTAAAAAGTAATATAACAAAATTAAAGTTGATGCTTTTGAGTTAATTTCATTTAATCGATGTAGCATAAAATCACTGGTTTTTAAACAGATTGACTCCATGAACAATCAGAAATACATATGTGTGAAACTACACACAAAAGATCAATAATAAAAAATATTAAAAAAAACATAATAAAATACACAGATTTCTATTCTTTATACTAACAATAACTTTCAATGTAACACAATAGCTCTTTGTCAGCGATAGACGAGCTTAAAACTACACGCTTAAAACTACTCCTCAAGTAGAATAAAACACTTCAGAATTTAAAAGTGGTTGCACACGAACACTTTAGGAATATAAAAGAACTTGAAACTTAGATACACTTTTGTTCATCCCTCTACAGGTTATATATCAAGAAAGAATGCCAACGTAAAATAGCAGCATAATACTGCTGGATCTCATATAGTGAGCGTAGAAAACTGGAACTCTATTTATTGGTAACATAGCATTCCACCTAAGACCAGAGGATGACGACCCATTTTCATTTCGATTCAGATATATAAGGAATAAATATTTCTATTATGATAATAATAAAAATGATTGCAAAGTTTGCAGCCACTGTAATTACTTCCTGGCGAGATCGGATGATCCATTCTATAGGATTGTCATTTCTTGTGATAAAGGACTTACCCCTCTAACCTTAGCCAACAAGTAATGGCAGAATCTGGTAGTACACCGACCGGGAGACCGTATGGCAGGAGAAGGAGCTCCACGGACAGTTCTACAAAGCTCTCCATGAGCCTTTCCTAGACACAGTAGTCTTCCTCCACTGGCGACGCTTTGGTCACCTCTTCGGAGACACCGAGGATTTTGTCTGTGCAATAAAGGATCAGGTTATTAAGATGAACAACTATCGGAGATACGTCGCCATCCTCGTGAGTCACTTAGGCATGTCATCTCCAATTTTTCAGCGCTTATTAACTCTGAGTACTTGCACAGTCTCAACCTACTAGGTTGAGAACTGCCAGAATTTTAAACCAGGAGCTCGCTCTCAACTACGGTCTCGCTGACTGGAAATTGTCGTATCACAAGTACTTGCCAGAAGCCGTGCCCAAAAATGATCGCACTGTGTACTACTAAGACCGGCATTATCACATACAGGACTATTCTTGCGAATAAACCTGATATTGTGCTGATGGACCGGGCACAGTCAAGGATATTACCATTATCAAATATCATACGATGACGAGAACTTTATAAAAGCTGAAACAGATATGCGAAAAAAATATCTAGACCTGGTTCACGAGGTGACCAAATATTGGGGTGGACTGTCGACCGAATTCATACCTGCAGTCTTTTCTGCGAACGGGTTAATCCCAGTCCGCCTCTCGGGTTATCAGAGGTAATTGGGACTCCTTGACGGATCGCTCCAAGCTCAAATGCAGTAGGTTCCTTTGGCTATAGGCTTCTTGATACCGCTCGCATCGTCCGCCGGTTTCTTTCTCTTTTCCCCTAACCCTCGACCGTTCGGTCTTCCCTGCCGAAGGCTTCCATCCGGTTGGATTTTTATTTATCTATGTATTTTTATGTATTTATTTTATTTTATTAATATATATGTATATTTATTATTTTCATTAACAATTATGTATTTATGAACCTAACCAGATGAGAAAACTATATAGATTCCTCATAATAATATTAAATGTTTTTATTTCGCTTAACAAATGAGATTCATATCAGACAAGAAGTTAGTAAAATCACCAAAGGTTAATAAACATTCAGCTACGTGGATGATGAAGGTAAAACTACACACACAGATAATTTAGCCACACAGGACCTTAACAATTTGCCTTATTATATATAGCGGTATAGGACAGTTCTGCTTAGTATCGACGTGGCTTTATTAGTACCAGGCGGTCCCATAATGAACTGGCCTGATATAGTTCAACGCGACATGTCGCTACATGTTGTGTTGCATTAAATAGTACGTTTATCGTGCACTTAATATAAGAAACATGCATCGACATGAAATGCTTAGTCTTAGTTTAACAGGCATTTGAATAACGAGAGTCGCGTATTTTTTCAAAATCTTTAAAACTGAGTATCGAAGTGTCATAAAGTTTCTGTTTAAAGAAGGTTTATCCCCTGCCCAAATAAAAGAACGATTGGATGGCGTATATAAGGAGTCTGCCCCCTCCTATAGCACAGTGAAAAATTGGGTGAAAGAGTTTCGCCTCGGGAGAGAAACCGTCGAAGACTTTGGCCCCGACGGTCGACCTGTGGAAGTGCTCACTCCCGAAACGATTGCTCTTATCGAAGAGGAGGTTCTGAGTGACCACCGTTTGAAGATTAGAGAAATTGCAGCAAGGCTTAGTCTCTCTAAAAGTACCGTTCATCGCGCGATCCATGAACATCTTCACATGAAAAAAATGAGTGCAAGATGGGTACCGAAACTTCTTTCAGCGGTACAGAGATAGGAAAGAGTGCGCTGCGCTTCGGAGTTTTTGGATCTTTGTGGCGAAAATCCAAAGACTGTGATCGAGCGGCTAGTGACTGGTGATGAAACTATGATCTTGTATTATGATCCACAAAGCAAGCGCGAGTCAATGGAATGGCATTATAAGGGTGAAAAGCCCCCTAGAAAGGCAAAGGTCCAACAATCGACTAAAAATTTGATGTGCACAATATTTTGGGATTTTCAAGGCATTTTGATGGTGGATTTTAAAGAACGAAATACAGTCGTGAACGGCGAATATATTACGAGACAAGGTAAAGGAAAAACGAAGAGGCAAGCTGTCTAAAGGTGTCCTGTTCTAAAGGTGCTCCATGACAACGCCCCTGTTCATACCGCTGGTGTTTCGAAGGATGCAGTTCGTCAATGCGGGTTCACAGAAGTTCAACATCCACCTTACAGTCCAGGCATGGCCCCGTCCGACTATTATTTATTTCCAAATTTAAAGCGGGACTTAAAAGGAAGAAAATTTTCAAGCGATGAAGAGTTGCAGGCGGCCGTCTTCAGTCATTTTGAGGATAAAAAAATGTGATTATTTTTATAAATGTTTAGAGATGTTGATTCACAGATGTCAGAAGTGTGTTACTATTCATGGTGATTATATTGAAAAATAAAATTGGTTTCGTTTCATTTCCTTCATTGGTTCATAGTTAGGCCAATTCATTATGGGACCGCCTACATAGTGTAGGCTAAAGTGTGTAGTAGACCCACAGGGAGCATGAATAGAAAGACTGGCGGTATGCCTTAAAATAGTTATTTTAACATCATCGTGCAAATCTACGGGTCACTATATCAATCCGGGTCACTAAAGCCGTACGCTCCCACACCATGTTCATTTTATCATGCAAATCCTCATCAATCCTCATGTAATGTCCTAAGTACTTGAAATAGGATATCCTCAATAAAGCAGTGTTGAAGAGCCTTTGGAGAACTAGAAGTTGATAGCGATTGGTGCAATAAAGCTGTCTCCCAATGAGTTGGGAGTATGACTAGGCAGTATAAATACCGAAAAAAAACCGGTGCCAACTCTTGTCCCACCATCTTAAATCCTCGCTCCCGCAACAAATATCGCGTATCATATCATCGTATATTACGCCTGGTAATAATCACGCATTGTCGTTAAGTTGTATTTACGATAGAGTGATGTTGTACCTCGTTATTCTGATGATATATTTCTCGTACTCCGCGACTTCAACATCAGTGATGCTCATTGGTCTAATTCATGTACATCTGAGTTTATGAGTATTATTGCAACACAAAGCTGACTTTGTGTCTGTAAAATATCTTAAAATCTATAAACCGGGAAGAAAAATGTATTTATTATAACTGATGCATGACATACAACTTTTATAATTCTCTTCATAATATTTTGGTGACTGACTTGACACTGAGCTCAGTTATATTCAAGTTAAAAAGTTTAGGTGGTACCATCTTGTCTCACGCCACATTTCGACTCGTACCGTTCAGAAAACTTATCTGTCCATTTTAAATCATTGGTTTGATAACTGTTCCACTAGCGTAAGATGCTCGGGAGATCGGGGAGACGAAATAGATTCGGAAAGTTTAACCATGGTATGTGATGGGATACCAGATCAAAGGCTCTCGACAGGTCTAAGAAGTATGCGTGAACCGTGGTTTTGCTATCTATATAATATCTGACTATAAGTTTTAAACCTAATCCAATCTCTGGTTAGATAAACATGACTTATGCACAGTGAATGAAACATGGAGAGGAAGCGAGGAAGGTGACAACCAGCATGCTGCAGATGTTCTACGCTGAGACCATCTTGTGACGGTGACTTACCCCGGCGTACTTAATCTTGGTTACATACATTATTACGGTTATAAATACCGAAAGGAAGTACTCATTGAAACCATTACAAATAAACTTTACCTTTGTACAACATATTTTCGGAAAAATCACTATTAGCATTTTTTAATTTATAAAAGATCATAACTATTTATGACCATAACCATATTTTAACCATAACCAACATAATATTTCAATAATTTTTTTATAACAGACACGCAACATTTTTTTATATCTGCTTCTTAATAATAAAAAGTTTTAAAGTTAAGCTTAGTTTAGTTTAGCCGTGGTCGCTCAGATGGTTAGCGCATATTTACATTTTTCCTTCGATAATTTAATAAGGGTATATTAAATTACAATTAAAATCACAAATGGGAACATATTTATCCAAAATATTATGAAGAGAATTATAAAAGTTGTATGTCATGCATCAGTTATAATAAATACATTTTTCTTCCCGGTTTATAGATTTTAAGATATTTTACAGACACAAAGTCAGCTTTGTGTTGCAATAATACTCATAAACTCAGATGTACATGAATTAGACCAATGAGCATCACTGATGTTGAAGTCGCGGAGTACGAGAAATATATCATCAGAATAACGAGGTACAACATCACTCTATCGTAAATACAACTTAACGACAATGCGTGATTATTACCAGGCGTAATATACGATGATATGATACGCGATATTTGTTGCGGGAGCGAGGATTTAAGATGGTGGGACAAGAGTTGGCACCGGTTTTTTTTCGGTATTTATACTGCCTAGTCATACTCCCAACTCATTGGGAGACAGCTTTATTGCACCAATCGCTATCAACTTCTAGTTCTCCAAATTAATGGAAACAATAAACTGCCAGCTCATGAGGTACCTTGAAGGTCACCGGATGATTAGTAACCGCCAATACGGTTTTGACCCCGACGAAAACCATCCGTGGTAATAAGTCTTCCTGACTTATAGATAGGCACGGGCGGTAGAGTCTAAGTGGAGACATAGGCCATTGTAAAGGCCTTTGATCGGGGGAGGCACTGGACATCGCGAAGGCCTTCGATCGGGTTTGGCACAAAGCGTTTCTTTCAAAGTTCCATTCCCGCTTTATGAGAAATTAAGCAATTAGATCACCAGCTTTCTTACAGATCGGAGCATCAAGGTTGTTGTAGACGGTGCATCCTCCGATTACAAGTCTATTGATACTGGTGTTCCACAAGACTGTGTGCTATCAACAACGCTGTTTCCTCTGCATATCAATGATATGTCGCAAATCAGTAACATTCATTGCTATACAAACATCAGCACCGGTGATGCTTTTTACACCGGTCGTGCCAATATTTTTTGGGAAAGCGTCGCCGAATACAAGAATAAACTTATGTCTGAACATGCCTAATTGCCTATTTATGGGCAAGCTTTTGGTATCGCTGCGCCGTTGCCGTTTTACAAGCCACTTCAGGTCAATAAACTTATATTATCCAGGATTATTTTTTTTCGTTTCAAATTCACAAAAATTCACTTTTTATTTTTTGGGTTAATGTCTATTTTATTATTTCAACAGACGTATATCAACTAGCATTAATTGCTGCGCTATAAAATGTGATAACCTAATCGCCGTGATAAATAATTGTTTCGCTAATGAACGTAGGAGATCGAATAGACTATATATATATATATATATATATATATATATATATATATATATATATATATATATATATATATATATATATATATATATATATATATATATATATATATTCAGAAAGAAGGGGTCGATGTGTGAAAGAGTATGAATGTGTAAGCCCGACACTGCTATGGATACGAATAAAAGTGGGCCTAAAGAAGTTGTTTGTCACTTATATCCGAGAGCAGTTTTGGGAGATGATAAGAATGGTGTTAATGAATTGTAAGGAAAATGAAAATATTGTTATGTCGGGAGATTTTAATGGAAGGGTTGGGGTGAGGAGGCTTGGCTATGAAAGGATACCAGGAACGTTTGGTGATGAAAATATTAATGAGAATGGTGAAAGCCTCCTCACCGTATGTGTGAAAAGGAATCTTTTTGTGACGAACACTTTCTTTCGTCATAAGAAGATTCACATGTATACTTGGGAAAGCAGTGATGATAGAAGCATGATAGATTTCGTAACTGTGGATGAAAGAATGAGGAGCGCAGTGGTGGATACAAGGGTTTACCGGGGGTCCAACGTAGGGACGGACCACTACCTGTTGATATATTTCACCTACCATGCCACACTAGGGTTTAGTACAAGAAAAGGGCAGTCTACAATTCTAATCTAAATGGTTCAACTGGTAATAGCAAACAAGATATAGTTTTTAAAAAACCTAATAATCAAGTTTTATTCTAAATGAAGAACAGTAGTATTATATTCATCTAATATTACCCTTTCCCACAGAAATAACTGTAATGCATATGTGCCACAATAGTTTTACAGGTGGCCCCATGAGACTATAGTCGTCCCGGTTAAAGATTCTACAACCTTTCAGATTGTAGTCACCCCCTAAACATTGAGTTATTGAGTCTCAATAGCTCAATGCCGTGATTTAATTACATAGGTTGTGTCCACAATACCCAAGGCGTTAATGGTCAAGTCATATTTAATGATAATAGAATAGGTCTATACTATATTTTAGGTATAATGTTTTAAAATAAAGATATCAAACTTAGTAAAGTTACAATTCAAATTAAGAAATATGTTAATTCTTTAGCAAGGCTTGTTAAATATTTTAAAGGCTAATATATAATACATAACATTAGGAATACAAATAACACAAGACTCATGATCATAAAATTATTTATTCTTTGTTTTGTTTGAAATCATTACATTTTCACTCTTCATGGTTCATTACTTTCAATTAAAATTGAATCTTTGTGACTTACATTAGACATCAATTTTGATGTATTTTGCAATTTTCTTATAATGGCAGTAATGGCCCTGCCATTCCTGATAAGATTTTTTTATTACCTCCAGAGGTTACACCACCACCAAAGGGTCCGTATTGTCTTGTTTCACAATTTGACTTAATTCTAGACACATATTTTTTAACAAATGCAATCACAAGCGAAGTAGTTATATAATTAGACTTAAATATTATACAAAAAAAGAAAGAATTAGAATAATAGAAAAATAAAAATAAGACAAAAATATGCTTAAACTAAATATAACAATTATTATAAATGACATATTGTTTAATACAAGTTATTAATAGTTTAGCGATATAATAAACAAAAGGTAAAAGAAAATATAAGTTAATGTAAATCAACTTAATCTTAAAACTAAACAAAACAAAACAAATTAAAATATAAGTAATTAATATAATATTTCTATAGTTTGCACAGTGGCTATATAAATTTTAATTTACAATGACTTACAATAATTATTCACAGTAGTCTCTAGTCGCACAGTAAGATATTGTAACATTTTATTTATTGTACATTATTAAAGGAAAGGCATGAAATAATAATTTAAATATTTATGTTAATAATATTAAAAGAGAGAAAAAAGGTAAGTATATACAAAAAAGAACTTATCAGCTATATAAAGTCTACTAAAATTAAATAAAAATATAAAGTGGATATTACACTTCACTTCTTTGTTAAATGTGTGGGATATTACAACTAAATTAGCGTTGACAAGTGAAATTTGTAACATGGAAAGAAGAATGCAAAATTAAAATAGGATGATAAAAAGTGGACCTTATAGCTATATTAAATCTAATATGTAAAATTAACAACGTGCAGAGATGTTATACAACGTGCATGAAACAAAGTTAAGAGAAGAAAAAAATGTAAATTGGATATAAATCAATGTATTCCTAACTATCAATGTAAAGTCAATGTATAGTGAATGACAATTTCATTTTTTGAGCTAGTGCTTAGTTTAGCTAGCCACTACACGTAAAACAAACTTATCACGGAATGGCGAAAAGGGATATGTTTTACAAAAATTATTAAGAAACTGCTTATCTAAAAAATATGAAATTTCACCCACAGTAAGGGCATGAGTTTATCCTCTATATACAAAAAAAATGAAGGGGGCCGTTACTCCAAAATAAAAGTTATAAGAGTCCAAACTTACAAGATGTGGGACACCAGCAGCAAAAGTGTGGTTATTCCGAGGATATACACTTCCGGATAATAATGCATATATGTTCGGAAAAAACTTTCCGAGAAGCCGCACGCGATACCTTCAATTCGAACCGCAGACTCCTGGTTCGCGAAACCACCTACAACGTGGTTTTCGTTTTTCTTCTAATAACTCAGGTGTCCTTTATCCAAAAATTTCAAATTTTTGGAGGATGATGTCCCCAGCTGGCGCACAAAATCACTAAAAAGGTTGTGCAGGTTGTGGCGACTAATCGAGCGCCGCAAGCGATTTACCGTTTTGCTAATATGAGAAAAAACGGCTTTTCACCTAAAATATCACCAAAAATTGTTTTGCGGCTAAAAAAAAATTACAACACTAGATGCATCTCGTTAATACGCAAAATTTGACACTAAGTACACTCAAATTTGTTCACTTTTTTATCACTTTTCGAATTTTTAAATGCGGAAGCGTCACAGTTTCGTGGCTTTCGCTTTGTTTCCTCGTACTTGTACGTGCCCTTTATATTTTATAGCTTTATACTATGGTATATTATATATGCGCGGGGATAAGTTAATCTCCTTTTATCTACTGTCGATATTATATCCACCATAGGCCCATGCTCGTAGGGTGAATAAAACATTGGCATTGGGATAAGACAATTTTATCCCCTGTCAGTGGATATAATAGGGAGATAAAAATTTTGTCTCCTGCCTATGCTAGCCCGGCAGGAGGGGAAAGGAGAGTTGATAAAATTTAACTTCGCTCTACATCGTATATATGTCAATAGATAAAAGTACTCCATTAACTTTGCCAGATTAGGTACCACTTTCAAGTGGTGCAAGTGCAATGCTGTATTCTAATCTGAAGGATATAGAGCCGTATAATTACAGGATGTGAGACATTCCATCTTAGTCATTGGAGGTGACAACGCATCTGTAGCCTTCTTTGTTTGAAGTTGGTTGCATGTGTCTATGAGTTACAGTAGCCACTTGCCATCAGGTGGATAGTCACTTCGTTTTAAATTTCAGTTTTATGGAAAAAAACAATATTAAAGGAATAAGGTACTTGAAAAATTAATCCACGCGGTTGTCAAGATTATATTTGATTACCTCGTCTACGACGTATATTACTCTAAATCACACTTTGGACTGAGTATGAAGTCTTAAAAAAGGCAAAGATATTAGAGCAATAAAATGGCCGAGCGATTTACAAGTCCACTGCCGAAAATAGGCCTCCTCCAAGTAATGCCACAAAGCATGGTCCTGAGCCACATGCATCCATCGAAATTCTGCATGTCTTACCAGGTCGTCACTCCTTCTAGTGGGCGGTCGCCCTACACCTACGCCTACCTACAGATTACCACTCGAGAACATTTTTTCGTATCATTTTAATGTATTGTGTAAATAGTGCCGGTATTTTTATAATAATACAATAAAGGTAAATTAGTATGGAATACAAATTGTACAACTTCCACACATAATGCGTTATGCAGGTAGTCAATAAATGTTTATCGCTGTCTAAATGTATTATGAAGGTTTTCATGTATAGCAGTGCACTTGTGATGGATTTCATCATTTACAAATGTCTCACAAATTCCCTTGAATGTTGTAAAACATTTTGGATTAAGAGAAACGCCCGAATAAAATATACCCGGATCAGCGATAAAGAAGGGTAGAAAACAGAAAAACGCTGGAAAAACACTTCTATGAAACGTCTGGTAAATCTACATTTCTGTGTATAAATTATTATGGGAATTACAAAAAGGACAATAGCGTAAAAATTTGGTGTTGGAATTATGAAGCGCCTACTCATGAATGTCACCATTATTATAGATACCAAAGAATAATTTACAATATTTTATCTAATCAAACTTAGGGTCTATCGAACTCGGAAAAAAATTATAATACCTAATTTAAGAGTAAATTGAATAACTAGTTCTTATAGCAAAATGTTGATGTAATTAACTTATGTAACCATTACAGATATGGATAAAATAATTGAGTATGTATTATTGAATGAAGCTAATGGCCTATTGAAGCCTGGCAAATACCATCATAAATAATTTAAAATTACATTGACTTGTTTTTGTAGTGGTTACGATTCGCCATCTAAGGCAGGCAGAGGTTTTATACAATACAGTCTAGTCTAATGTGAATTAATTAGGTAAATTTATATTATCGCCGTCACCTCATTTTACTGCTTTAAAAAATCGAAAAATCATCTAATTTCGATGTTTTTTTTAATCTTCATTATTGCGGCGGATTTATGAAAAAAAATTACAAGGATAAATAAATGTAAATTTATATTGGTTTCAAGGCTTTAAATGTTCATGAAAATGCACTCATTCACGTATAATTGTTGATTACTTTTTTTTAAATAATCGAATGAAGTTGTTATATTTTTTTTCATAATCTACACAAAAAACCACTTCAAATAAAAAAATAAAAAACGTTTGTTTATTATTTTGGTATATTTTTATTTTGGTTTTTATTGAGCGTAAGATCCAGCGATGCGAGCTCGGGACTTAGTGTATCCCGACTCGGACAAGTTAAGTGCTTTTGATATATAGCAATCACTGTCAAATTGCATAGTTTTTTTATTTTATTACATATATTATTTTTATTTTATCACATCATATATATATATATATATATATATATATATATATATATATATATATATATATATATATACATATATATATATATATATATATTTAAAGTCAAATTAAAGTCAAAAACTTAAAGTAAGATAAAAATTAATAAACAAACATTTTTCGAAGTTTTTCATTATTTGAAATGTTTGTTTTTTGTATAGATTAAAAATAAAAATAAATAAACTTCGTTTAACGCTTTGAAAAAAAGTTATGAACGATTATATTCGAAGAAGTGGGTGCTTTTGTGGATCTGGAGAAAGCATTTGATAAGGTTATAAGGAAGAAAATGTGGGAACTGTTGCCGGGATATGGTGTGGATGGTCGATTGTTAAGGGCTGTGCAGTCACTTTACTATGACTGTAAAGCCTGTGTGCGGGTAGGGTAAGACCTGTCACCCATGTTTAGCGTCCAAGCGGGCGTAAAACAGGGTTGTGTCATGTCTTCCTGGCTGTTCATACTGTATCTCGATAGCTGTTTACAGAAGCTGAAAGATAGCTGTTTGGGTGTGAAATTGGGTGACATAAAAGTTAATTGTCTGCTGTATGCTGATGATGCAGTGCTTATTGCACCATCAGAAGCAGAACTGCAAGCATTAGTCACGTGTATGAAAGAGGAATGTGAAATTAAAGGTCTCCGTTTGAATGCTAATAAAACTAAGGTTCTGGTATTTGAAAAGAACGAAGAGAGAACGAAATGTGAAATATGGGTAAATCAGGAATGTCTAGAACAGGTAAATGAAATTGTATACTTGGGGAGTGCTTTCAGCCGGGATGGAAGATGTGATTTGGATGTGGATAGGCGTGTCGCTGCCGGAAACAAAGTCAATGGTGCCCTAAATGCATTAGTAAAAAGGCAAGGCGTGGTGAAGAGTGCACGCCTTGCAATACATAACGCAGTGTTGGTACCGACTTTGTTATATGGCAGCGAAACCTGGGTATGCCAGAAGAAGCATAAAAGCAAGTTGAATGCAGTGGAGATGCGATCTCTTCGTAAAATGTGTGGTGTTAGCATAGCCGACCGAAAGCGAAACGAAGAGATTCGCAATATGGCAGGATTGAAAGATGACCTTATCACAAAAATTGATAGGGGCGTACTCCAATGGTTTGGGCACGTTGAACGAATGAGTGAAGACCGAATGGTGAAGAAAATATATAGAGCGAAAGTTAATATTAAAAGGTGTCGAGGTAGACCGAGACTAACTTTCGAAGACCATGTGAGCAAATTGCTCGAAGAGGGGAGGGTCAAGAGTACTCGGATACCTAGACGTGCATGTAAGAAGAAGTTAATGAACCTGAAAGAAGCGAAAGAGGTATGTAAGGATCGTGACACTTGGCGATCTGTTCTCTCTGGCTACCCCGTTAGGGATTGTGCGTGAAGATAAAAAAAGTGGGTTTACGATCACATTTAAAGTCATAAAACTATATGAAATCTTGAGGTGGGATATTTTTCATATCTTTTTTCATAATTCCGATAAATCATCGAAACGGGTTGATTTTTCGATTTTCTAAAGCCAAAAAACGAGATGACCGCGATAGTTTAAAATTACCTTTCATTTTATTTTTAATAGTATGTTTTAAATTAAAATTATTTCAAATTTATGATGAGTATTTTGGATGAAGCTACATTTCATAATTTTGTCGAATTTTTGTCATCAACGTGAAATGCTTACAGAGATGACCTCTGTGATATAAATATGTACAGATAGGCGGTTCTGTTAGTGTTCCATTTTACTGTATCTATTTATAAGGAAACAAAAAATTATAAGGGAACATAAAACATATATTATAAAAAAAAATTAAAGAATTGTGGACCCTTAGCCACAAAGTTATTTTTTATTTATATTACGCGGCATATTTTACGAGTTGCTACGGTGAGTAAATAAAAACTTTTAAAAATAATTGCTGCGGTCGTACTGCGGCGACAAAATCGTGTAAAAGAAAATTGACATTATGCCCTTAAGAGCTTTATGGAGTTAATACGCTCATTGCGATGGGGGGTCTGATTGTCACTTACCACATTTTCAGCGCAGCGTGATTAATAAATAATATTGACCTCTCTCCCCACGTATAAAGCATATATTTTGTATTATTGTTGTAGGAATTAGATACAATATAGTTTTGAATGTATTCATGGACTTCATTCGACATTCAATAAAACGTGTATTAGTTGAATGTAATCCCAATTGCACTAAATTAAAACAGTTTTTAGCTATTGCAGCGAGGCTTTAACTTATCGAAAGGCCCCAATATGGAGAACACGAGCATTTTTTTTTCATTTTTGACACAAATGGTAGGCTTTATGATTTCAGATTGGATGACCAAGCTTTTAACCCAATTACCAACAGAAGTTGCCAACAAAACTTGCATGCGTTTTTTCGAGAATAATATAAGTCTAATCTAAGAGAATAGTATAAATAGTAAGTCTGATGACAGGCTAATGACGGAACATCAACCTAAAAACGTAAAACCCAAATTTATCAAACAATTAGCCTATTTACTCTGAAGATTTAAAAAAGATCCGCCAGAGGCAGCATTAGTGGGGAGTACACATGTTTTGATTTCTTTATTGACTGTAAAGTTGAACGCATGTCTTATCATTAAAATAAATAAAATAATAAAGTGAATAAAAAATATTTAAAAATACATTATCATGCCTACCAAACATTGTGCATCCATGACCTGCACTTCTGACAGTCGATACAAGCTAGATGGTATAAAACTTGTGCCGTTTATAAAACACAAAGTTAATACGAATATTTAATATAATAGGAAAGTTAATATAATACTAAAAAATTTTAAAAGCGGATTTATTTCAGCAATGATTGGGAACAGTTCTTCAAAGCAGATGCTGGACAATGACACTGAGCATTAATAATTTTGCTACTATTATTATCAAGAGTTATGCTTATTTTGTTAGTTAGAGTTCCTCTGAAAGAAGAGGCCACAATTACATAATTTATTTATTAACTATTATCAGTCGCATTATCTTCCATGTTTATAACAAAATCACTTAAACAATATTGCCTTCCTCTTTGCAGTGCTATTGAATTTCCACAGTTAGGATGATTTTGTTGATAAACAGATAAGGTTTGAAGGTTTCAAGTATTATGAATAGGACCAAATGTGACACAACTATACATTGTCGCATAACGGAAAGTATTAGGAATAGTCCGCGATGGGAAAATTGCACAATTTGAAGAAGGAAAGTGCAGGATGTCTATACTAGATTGAGTAATTTCATGTGTAGCTAGTTTTCTATAAACATTTACCACCACCGATTCCGATAATAATTATTTTATCATTACCATTCGCAATGCATTCTTCAATTTTTATATTAAAAAAGGGAGCATTAACATGTAAGGGTACTTCGAAAGTGAATCATAGAATTCTAAATATCTAATACACAGACAATATTTGACGTAACTTTAACATAAAATCGTCAAAACGTAATCGATTATTTTCATCATTATATTATAAATAATTCATATTAACTAAACAAAATAAATTTTTACACAATTCTAATTACTAGTGGCAGCCATAGTAGAACGTGTTATGTCCAATTCTACGGTTGTGCAAAGTGGGAGCCGTTTCCTTCATTCTCACAACGCAACACTTATAATAATTGGTTTACTCATGGGCGGCTACTTTATAAGCTAATCATGCCCGACAACAGACAACACAAAATGCACAATATTCTCACTGAATCTTAACTTTAGCCTAGTGGTGTGAGGGTTACTTCCTTCACCGTTACTCCGTCATCGGCTGCGGTACTTCAAGTCAATCATGGGCAGTGAATTCGTACGCCAAACCTGCCCGACTATAATACCCCTCACTCAATCAATATCTATAGCCCTGTGGTGTGAAAGTTACTTCCTCTACCGACGTACCATCATCGGATGCGATGTTTCGAGCCCCATCGCAATGAGCGTATTGCGAGTTGGTACGGTAGTTCTGCCCGGCTCAAACATCCTCACTTGTCTCCATGGTATTTTTCTTTTATACCTGGCAAGTTCTTGTGCCGTTCATCATTAAACACACCACTTTGACTCACTCTCAATGATCAAAGAACAAACATATAATTTAAAAACAAAAAAATCGTATTCTAGTTATGCCTAACATTTAGCTAAACTAAGATTTAATTAGTGTTCTAACCTTTGTTCTATTTATACATAATTTTATCTCTTCTACTTTTACTAACTTTGAATCAGCAATTTTTATACAATTCAGATAAGACACGAATATACAACTTTATTAGAAATTTAATAGTTATCAGTAGAATCATATCAATAATATTAAGTTTCAATTAGTTTTCATTACAATTGTTGTAATTTTCACTATCACTGGCAGAGCAATCAGAGATATTGAAAGTCAACTATGGAAATATTTTAACAATGGTAACAATTGTTATAAATATCTTGCCCTTTTTCTCGTCATAGGAGTGTCTTCATCAAGAAACCTGTAGTTTGGAAGGAAATATTTTTAAGATCCTATATGGACCCTGACACTGCTTCCAATCTTTTGTTTTTGACTGACTCGGTGATGACACTGTCGCCCTTTCTGTCCTAACGAGATGATCTTCTTTATAATCAGAATAGATAAACAAACGTGACTTTCATCCAGAGAAGAGACTACGGACTTCCATATGGTATGATCTTGATACACCTCTCTCGCCCCCTTTACATTCATGTACCTACGAATACATGCTCGTAGATTAAGGTTACTCTTAATCTGGGCCATTTTTAATATATCACTAATTTACTTTGCAAGCTTACGTCTAGGGTGTTTTTGTCACTCTCTCCTCGTTCATTCTTAGAAGTAAACAGGTCCTAACATACTTCTTAATGAACGCATGTCTGCAGCATTTATCTTACTCTCGTGATTCTTCTACCAATCTCAGCTTTCACTACCATACATTACTACCATAATTAAATTTCCTGCGTTCGCTCCTAGTTCTATATCCTTATCATATCTACAATTCATGCTGTATACACTTCCCAAATACACAAACTCATCCATTTTTTCAACCAACTCCTATATTTATATAGATATCTTTATGATTCCCACCCATTTTTTGTATTTGTCGACTTTTGTCGCCTGATTTTTCTTTATTTGTACACTTGCTTCAAACCTGATTTTTTCCCTAACAATAAATAAGTATGAGTTGTCTTATTAAATCCTAACTGTACTTCATTTAAAAATTCATCCCATATGTTTTTATTTTTACTATGAGTAGTGGACCCGAAAGACGCTAAATTTGTTCATAACTGATAGAATCAGGCGTTACTTTGCGGAAATCCATTATAATAAATAATTTATTACTTTGCAAGCATCCGCTAACTAATTACAATGATGTGTATTACCTGGATTGAAGAGCACCTCCCACCCTCCCTCAATTGCATGCACTAGCTCCGTCACTACCAGTCCCAGCACCACTACTCCCGGCACTACTACTTCCAACACCACTGTTCCAGGTGAGACACACCATCGACGACAATACGACACGTGTTTCGCCTCTACACGAGGCATCCCCAGGTAATGTAGACTCTACGGCGACTGACTGCTAAATGAGCGCGAGCTTTTTTTTTGCGCCCGAATCAAATATGGGCAACCCTCCGGAAAGCGGGGGAGGGAGGTTGAGAATGCTCATAGCATACCACGCAGCCGACTGCGTGGTTATGTGGTGACTTTTACCCACTAAACTCAACCTTTTAGGAATTGGCTTAACGATCTGACTAGAGATCTTTAAGCCGTATACGAACGCGACCCTCCTTGGCAGAAAGGAGGGCGCAGCGCGGCGAGCCGAAACAGCTGCTATTTATACACGCCGACACAACTACTCCCCACCAAACCACCAAAGTAGCGAGTGACTGCGCCACGCGACAACAAACCTGCGACTAATTGTTATGATTAATATTTTTTAAATATTATTATGGTTATTTATTATTATTAATTTTAAAATAACATTTCTAGGGCAGGTGGAAAAAAGTACATCGACCTTTGAAGATATCATCGGGGTAGGCAATCTTTTTTGTTTAGGTTCATTTTTTATCCATAATTACATACATCATCAGAATGAAAGATAAGGGTGCTGAGCGCAAAGTTCTTTACAGGCTCTATGTCTATTATTATATAATAAAGAAAGAAGATTATCCTGTACCTAAAGGAATTAAAAAGCAAATTAATATTAATTTAAGTTTATTAATTATAAATCATGAGTTATTACAACTTTCATTATTACGTTAATACTAGGTAAGTACTTTAATAAGTAGGTACGTAGGTATTTGTAGGCATAACCACTTCTTGGCAGTCAGGTAAAAAGACGAACTTTTAATGCTAAGCATTCTTAAGCAGCCAACCTTGAAGCATCCATAAAACTTCTCATAATGGATTGCCAGAGATGCTTTTTTTATTTTATTTTATTATATACTTGACAGACTATACATCTGTATCACTTTATGATGATGAAGACGTAGAAGAGTCCGTCACATTGTTTACACTCAGTTCAGCTGCTTATAATGTTTCACTTTCCAAGTTTATTTGGACAGGTCTTATACCTGAGAATATTATAAGTTTTTTCTAACCCAAGCTTAGTTCGGTAGCTTACATAAACCGAAACAACCTTTTCTTTGAAATTTTCGTGTTTTTTACACCTAGCAAAAGGGTTGGCAACCGTAGTTTTTTTTTAATTTTATTGACTATTTATCATGAAAGTGCCGGTGCCTATTACCTGTTTTATATTACTTTGTCGCCTCCACAATGACTACCCTATTATCATCCCATGATTTATTTAATTAAAACCGTATCGATATTTGTGACCGTAAAAGTCAAATTGTCGTGCTTTCAATTAAATTAAAGATTTTTTGAGATTAGCATTAATTCCACAATGTAAAAAATACAATGAAAATACACCACATTAAGCTGTCAGTTTTGCATTTATATTCTTGTTAAATTTAAGTTACATATTCAATCGTAGGTACTTGAAAACAAATATTGAATGCCTCTCTGCTAGTAACTGGAATTCTAGTCCGTGTTATCTAGAACATTTTGTTCCTTGAAACATTCATATTCCCGAGGGGCAAATAGTTTCAAGCACATAAAGGTGCTACTACGTGTAACAAATGCGTATGTGAGATTTTCCAATCCTTGTAAACGACTGTTTTTTTTTACTTGTACTCGTAGAATATAGTAGACGTATAATTTCTGATTTCACAATATAGAATGGAATGGCTAAGATTACACTTATTAAATGTCATATTTACTTTTTTACAATGATGGTGAAAAAACCTCTGTTCTGTGGAAACCAGCAAAAAAACAAGCATGGCTTTTTCGGAGAAACAATTTACAAACATCATAGCAGCGATAACCTTATTGCCAAGAGTCAGAGTGAAATTACATTATTATTATTTTAACGCGTTCTATACAGTTTATAATTTATTTTTTATTAAATAAATTATAAATTTGGCAATAGAGAGAGACCTTGTATGCTTTGTGGGACATTACCGTATACATTGCCTGTTGAAAGAATTACTGGCTCTCTTCCTTTACTGTTCTTTGTAATTAACTACTGACATTATGCTAAATAGTTACACAGTCGAATGCGTCGACCAAAAAAAAAATATACTGGTAGATTGGGAAATAAATTAAATAAAATCATCCGTGTTGGTGACGTTTTTATCAACTTATTATATTTTTTTTAAAATCAGACATTTATAACGCACAGAACAAGTATTTACATAAATTTAACATAGCTTTACTCGAAAGTAAGGTACGAAATCAGTTATTTTAATGCGCGTAAAAAAGACACACAATAAGCTAGCTATACCACCCTTTATCCGAGGTCAAGTGAAAATTTCCTGCAATTTCTTCTAAATAACTCTAACGAGACTCGAGGGAAGAAAATGTATCAGATTTTTTTCTACTTTAAGATACAAACTAAAAATATATACCTTCATATTTTATCTGTTTCACTCTATAATTTTATATTTTTAGCGTCCATTTTTTCACATTTTACATATGCCATTTAGAAATAGTTTTGAAGAGACAACTTATGCCCGAGGCGTTTCGGTCGCTAGTTTCAAATGTCCCGTGAAATGAAACACTATCGTTGCCAAAAAAATAGTAGCTTTATCGCAGCAGGTGTTCCTGACAATTTTCTATATTTTACTATTTTCTGAATAACGTGCCATTTTTGATAAAGTATTTTGCAGAAAGTAAAGTTATTTGATTACTTGCATGTAAAAATATGAATTTGACTTTGATTTTACTTTGATTGAATTTTCCAATTTCTAAATTTTTCCTCAAATTTAAACGAGCTTCATTTAAATATCGTGTTCTAATTTAGCACTTACTTTTTGAAATATATATATATATATATATATATATATATATATATATATATATATATATATATATATATATATATATATATATATATATATATATATATATATATAGGGTGGAGCCACGTGTCTAAGGCTGCCGAAGTCTAGTTCCCCGGTCGAACCTTAAACCTATTACGCGAGATATTAACTAAAGTGGACTGTATATGCGATTGCTTCTACGCTTACGTAAAGGCGACTACTATAGCATGCGGTATAATGCACTCGCTCTTCCCTAAACTAAAACTATTATTGTGCCAAATCGCTGAAAAGGAATCCTGCCTGATTAGGAGAACAACAAAATTGGAACGGGTTAAACAACTATATAAGGCAGGAACTAATTAAAGGAATATTGACTCACCGGGGTTTCTTCTATTTGTGTAGAGCACTATAGCTGCAACTTCTGAAACTTCTTCTAGACAGACACTCTGGGGCCCCAGGGGTGCGTCGGGAGAGAAGCGTTGTAGTTTCAACGACGACTGCGGTGGAAAGAGAGCTGTTGTTCCAATGACTGGCGCAGCGGGAAGAGCTGTTGTTCCAATGACTGGCGCGGTGGGAAGAGGACGCGCAACGGTCGCGCGTGTCTTATATGTCCTCGGCTCCGATGATAACGTGACATTCTAGAATCATCTTCTTGCCCCTCCCACCCCACCACCCCGATGTGTCGATAGGAGGGTATGACTGATATCGTTTTTCGGAAAGGAACAAGCGACTTGGCACCCCTACCGTCAAATATAATAATACGAATGGTTTTCCGCGCAACCATCTCCCCCGCCCTTGAAGGATTTCCTTCAAAATTAACTAATACAACTAGAGCTAAGATCAACTAACAAAATAACTAACTAACGCTATGATTACCTAAATTCAACTACAATTTAATCTAGAAAGCTAATTTAAATTATGGAAGAGGCAGGGGGCACAAACGGACAACCGGACGCAAGTAAGACCCAACCGTGGTCTTAACGCGAGCTACCCTAACTACTCCGTCGGAACCGGGAAAGACCTCTTCGACAATTCCTAACGGCCAGTGGAGAGGCGGCGTATTCTCTTTGGTGAGCACAACTACAGTTCCTACAGCTAAAGGCTCAGTTGCTGTGTTCCATTTTTGTCGAGACTGCAAAGTATGCAAGTATTTCATCCTCCATCGTTTCCAAAACGATTGCACTAACCGATCTAATAATTTGTGGCGTGCGGAAATGCAAAGTCTGTTCTCATCCATATCTGCGGCTGGCAAATACTTTAAAGGCGTTAAATTCAAAAAATGTGCTGGAGTTAGAGCCAGCGGTTCCGAGGGGTCACTAGACAACGTACGACAAAGTGGGCGACTATTCATTACGCATTCAATTTGAGCGAGCGCCGTACTTAGCTCTTCGAAGGACAAAATCTGATCTCCTATTACTCGGTATAAATCACTCTTTAGACTCTTGATATTAGTCTCCCAATTGCCCCCAAAATGACTCGCGGCTGGGACGTTCAGAGACCACTCAATGCGGTTCTCGGCTAGAATGTGAGCGAACTCCGAATTATAATACTTGCTAGCTAAGAGCTCATGTAGTTCCGATAGAATACGTTTTGCACCGACGTAGTTCGTACCGTTATCCGAATATAATTTACTTACAGGGCCACGGCGGGAAAGAAATCTTTTAAATGCACCCATAAAGCCTGCTGTGCTTAGATCACCAACGAGTTCTATATGCACCGCTCGAGTAGTTAGACATACGAAAATGCAGACGTAAGCCTTTGTGGATCTTATACCACGCCCGCGTCGACTGCGTCGACCAAAAAAAAAATATACTGGTAGATTGGGAAATAAATTAAATAAAATCATCCGTGTTGGTGACGTTTTTATCAACTTATTATATTTTTTTTAAAATTAGACATTTATAACGCACAGAACAAGTATTTACATAAATTTAACATAGCTTTACTCGAAAATAAGGTACGAAATCAGTTATTTTAATGCGCGTAAAAAAGACACACAATAAGCTAGCTATACCACCCTTTATCCGAGGTCAAGTGAAAATTTCCTGCAATTTCTTCTAAATAACTCTAACGAGACTCGAGGGAAGAAAATGTATCAGATTTTTTTCTACTTTAAGATACAAACTAAAAATATATACCTTCATATTTTATCTGTTTCACTCTATAATTTTATATTTTTAGCGTCCATTTTTTCACATTTTACATATGCCATTTAGAAATAGTTTTGAAGAGACAACTTATGCCCGAGGCGTTTCGGTCGCTAGTTTCAAATGTCCCGTGAAATGAAACACTATCGTTGCCAAAAAAATAGTAGCTTTATCGCAGCAGGTGTTCCTGACAATTTTCTATATTTTACTATTTTCTGAATAACGTGCCATTTTTGATAAAGTATTTTGCAGAAAGTAAAGTTATTTGATTACTTGCATGTAAAAATATGAATTTGACTTCGATTTTACTTTGATTGAATTTTCCAATTTCTAAATTTTTCCTCAAATTTAAACGAGCTTCATTTAAATATCGTGTTCTAATTTAGCACTTACTTTTTGAAATATATATATATATATATATATATATATATATATATATATATATATATATATATATATATATATATATATATATATATATATATATATATATATATAGGGTGGAGCCACGTGTCTAAGGCTGCCGAAGTCTAGTTCCCCGGTCGAACCTTAAACCTATTACGCGAGATATTAACTAAAGTGGACTGTATATGCGATTGCTTCTACGCTTACGTAAAGGCGACTACTATAGCATGCGGTATAATGCACTCGCTCTTCCCTAAACTAAAACTATTATTGTGCCAAATCGCTGAAAAGGAATCCTGCCTGATTAGGAGAACAACAAAATTGGAACGGGTTAAACAACTATATAAGGCAGGAACTAATTAAAGGAATATTGACTCACCGGGGTTTCTTCTATTTGTGTAGAGCACTATAGCTGCAACTTCTGAAACTTCTTCTAGACAGACACTCTGGGGCCCCAGGGGTGCGTCGGGAGAGAAGCGTTGTAGTTTCAACGACGACTGCGGTGGAAAGAGAGCTGTTGTTCCAATGACTGGCGCAGCGGGAAGAGCTGTTGTTCCAATGACTGGCGCGGTGGGAAGAGGACGCGCAACGGTCGCGCGTGTCTTATATGTCCTCGGCTCCGATGATAACGTGACATTCTAGAATCATCTTCTTGCCCCTCCCACCCCACCACCCCGATGTGTCGATAGGAGGGTATGACTGATATCGTTTTTCGGAAAGGAACAAGCGACTTGGCACCCCTACCGTCAAATATAATAATACGAATGGTTTTCCGCGCAACCATCTCCCCCGCCCTTGAAGGATTTCCTTCAAAATTAACTAATACAACTAGAGCTAAGATCAACTAACAAAATAACTAACTAACGCTATGATTACCTAAATTCAACTACAATTTAATCTAGAAAGCTAATTTAAATTATGGAAGAGGCAGGGGGCACAAACGGACAACCGGACGCAAGTAAGACCCAACCGTGGTCTTAACGCGAGCTACCCTAACTACTCCGTCGGAACCGGGAAAGACCTCTTCGACAATTCCTAACGGCCAGTGGAGAGGCGGCGTATTCTCTTTGGTGAGCACAACTACAGTTCCTACAGCTAAAGGCTCAGTTGCTGTGTTCCATTTTTGTCGAGACTGCAAAGTATGCAAGTATTTCATCCTCCATCGTTTCCAAAACGATTGCACTAACCGATCTAATAATTTGTGGCGTGCGGAAATGCAAAGTCTGTTCTCATCCATATCTGCGGCTGGCAAATACTTTAAAGGCGTTAAATTCAAAAAATGTGCTGGAGTTAGAGCCAGCGGTTCCGAGGGGTCACTAGACAACGTACGACAAAGTGGGCGACTATTCATTACGCATTCAATTTGAGCGAGCGCCGTACTTAGCTCTTCGAAGGACAAAATCTGATCTCCTATTACTCGGTATAAATCACTCTTTAGACTCTTGATATTAGTCTCCCAATTGCCCCCAAAATGACTCGCGGCTGGGACGTTCAGAGACCACTCAATGCGGTTCTCGGCTAGAATGTGAGCGAACTCCGAATTATAATACTTGCTAGCTAAGAGCTCATGTAGTTCCGATAGAATACGTTTTGCACCGACGTAGTTCGTACCGTTATCCGAATATAATTTACTTACAGGGCCACGGCGGGAAAGAAATCTTTTAAATGCACCCATAAATCCTGCTGTGCTTAGATCACCAACGAGTTCTATATGCACCGCTCGAGTAGTTAGACATACGAAAATGCAGACGTAAGCCTTTGTGGATCTTATACCACGCCCGCGAGTGAGCGTGACCTTAAACGGGCCAGCGAAATCAGACCCGGTGTGCGTGAAGGGCTTTACTGATTGTATTACTCTACAAGATCTAAGTTCCGCCATTTCCGGAAATGACGGCTTGGGGCGTGCCCGAAAGCAAGCTATACATCTGTGCACCCGATTGCGTATTAAACTACGTGCAGAAAGAATCCAATAATTCTGACGCAAAATCGACATCAACAAGTCGGGGCCAGCGTGCGAGTTCAATTTATGATGGTAATCGACTAATAAGTTCATGATATGGTCTTTACGCGGTAAAACAATAGGGTGCCGTTGGTTGAAACTCAATTGCGAGTTGGACAAGCGTCCACCTACCCTTACAATCCCATCCTGTAAAAATGGCTTAAGGCGTTGAAAGGCGCGACTACAAGCTCTATTCGATTGTAATCTTCTAATTTCTTCAGAGAAGTGCGCACGTTGAAGTTCACGTAATACTAGCGACTCGGCATAGTTGTAATCGGACGTAACGATATACGAACAAACACTACTTATCGACTTTTAAACTACAAAGGCTACACTGTAACGACAAAAATGATTTAAATATAACACAGCGTATTGCTGTGGCGCGGCTAAACTATACTATTTTATTTTTAATTTTACGGAACACCAACAAGCTAAACAAAAACTAAGGAAATAACAATATATAATTCTATCAACGACAAACTAATATTTAAATAATAAAACTATCCAATCACAAGTATGCAATTTCTAAGCGACTAAGCTATAATTATTAATAAGCGGTGAAACTATGCGATGAACGCTTCGGAACAACACTACATATGGCTTGTTGCTCGCGAAGTCTCACCACCTCCCGCCAATCAAGATTGGCCTCAGCAGGTCTATTCCGTAGCCTCCAGTGAGGCACGCTTTCTGTCGCAGCGGCTCGGTGTCTCCATGCGCCGCGACCGTGACCTCGATCCGCGCCGCGCGCGCTTCCGCTAACTAGATCGATTCGAGCACTGAATATGTCACCTGACGGGTTGCGGGGCGATCTAATCTTGCTAATATGGGCCTTGTTCGCGGTGTCGGTATACCTAACTCCAGGGCTATCCCTACTCGGCGTTCCCTTCGGCTGCGACGAAACTACAACAGGTTTACTAACAACAGACTCTAACGTCTTGCTTCTCGACCCTTCGCATAATTTATTACCCGAGCGCGGGATGTTCTCCTCCCCTATTTCCCGAAAATTGCGAGTCAATAATTCGGGAGGTTCGACAGCGACGGTGCAACAACAGGATGTTGCCGAAATGCTATCTATGATGGGGGCGGAGCCAAGGATAACATATCCCAATACGGTTTCCAGTGCGTAAGGCGCGGTATGCGAGGAGTTGCCCCTGACCTTATTGTTTAACAAAAGATGAGGGAAAAGCGATCCTCCAATGAGCATGTCTATGTTTCCAGGAACGGCGTAAGTGTCGTCCGCCAGAGTCAAATTATTAAATTCAATCATTGCCGAGGTGTCAACCGAAACGGTTGGCAACCGTTCAGTGACCCTATCTACTACTAGTGCATTTATATCAAAGTTAACATTACGATCTATCCGAGAATAAAATTTTAAATTTATATATCCCTGGGTCGTTTTACTGGTACCTCCGATGCCCTTAATTACCGGACATGAAAGTGACCTATTTATTACTAAGCCTAAGCGCTATTTTGGGCTCCGCTGTTCAGCAGTGCACGGACGCTTTGTTCGTTTCCACGCGAATCCCTAACCAAAATACGTGCCGTACCCAGTAACACGGTTGAAGGAGGTTGTGCTCCCATATTTGCCAATGAGCACAGAGCGACGTCACCAGGTCGACCGCTAGAATCGTTGACCTTAGTAGGGGTGAATTCCTTGTCCACTTTACTTGACGCCGCTATGTTGCTATTTTCAAAATGTAATAGCGTGTGATGTTTCCTGGCGCACTTGCTACATACGGAACTCGAATTGCATTTTGCAACTAAATGCTTATCGCTTAAGCAGTTCAAACATAGGTTGTTTGTCTTTACTAATTTATAACGCTCGCTTGGTGAATATTTACGAAAAGTCGCACAATTATATAAATTACCGTGTTTATCTTTACATACTATACAAGTATGCTGGAGTGATGTTGGCGCAGCAGTTACGTAAGTTAACGACCCTGCTATTTTAGATGGTTGAGTCTGTCTACGGTCGACGCACCTTTTAATCTCCTGTTTAACGTTCGGAGAGCGCTGCATCACCTTTATTTGATCTCGCACGAACGATGCTAATGAATGAAAGGAAGGCATCTCCGAGCTACGATGCTCCATTTCAAACGCACGCACGGTGTCGGGGTCCAATTTCTTTAATGCAACATGGAGAAACACCACGTCCATAAGATCATTAAATTTCAAATTCTTAAGTGCAGCCACCGATGCCACAAATTTATCTAGAAACTGCTCTAAGCCGTTGATGTTCGCGGATGATATAGGTTTAAGATCGAATATCCGGTTCAAATATTCGGAAGCTAACATTCTCCTATCTTCATATTTAGTTTTAAGCGTTTCGAATATTAATAAGTAATTGTTTGCTGTAGGTGTAAAACCAGAGCAGATCGACTGTGCCCTGCCACTAAGTTTACTAATTAAGTAATATAACTTTCCGCCGTCCGATAACGATGGGTTAGTGTGTATATTGTTTTGAAAACTACTGAAGAAGAAGGGCCACGTCTTAATATCACCATTGAATACCGGAATATCTATTGGCGGCAACCTAATCGAGTCACTTGGACGTACCTGTTTTTCCGGCTTTGCTTCGTTTTGAGATTGTAGGGACCTCGCAGTTCTTTTCACGCGACACAACATATCTTCGAATGCCAGCAGCGGTTGGTAGTTCACTATGTATTTCGGGTCGATTTGTAATTCCAAATGATTAATTTGGTCTAATATTCTCTCGCAATCTATCCCCAAAGAATTTATCGTTTCGATTTCATTCAAAAAGGTTTCCCGCACTGCTTCTATATGAATGTTCTTTATATAATCACTTATATTCTGCATACGTGAAAAGAGTATGTCCCTCTTGGCATAAAGCGTTTTAATTTTGATTTCACTTCCACTAACTGCCATTTTAAATTATTATAATAAAGTTATATCAATCACAATTAATCTCACAACGCACAAACAATGAAGGATGGACACTCGGTATGCCGTATTACTTAATTAAATCGAACACCTGCGCAGCGAGTCGAGGTGACGCGTCATTTGCACTCAATAATTTTATCAAGATTGTGGGTAAGCGTATCAAACGGTTCCTATTACACTGTTTCAATTATTTAATAGGCTTTAAATTTAATCAAATACGAGCGCTATAAAACGAATAATTCTGTTTGCGAGTACCTAATCAAAATTTTAAATTTAAACGAACACTATTTAAGTCTATTCCATAAATTAGAGTGCATTATCTAATTAATTAATTCAACAATTCGACCAAATCCGGCTCGAAGGACCATAAAATGGTGGAGCCACGTGTCTAAGGCTGCCGAAGTCTAGTTCCCCGGTCGAACCTTAAACCTATTACGCGAGATATTAACTAAAGTGGACTGTATATGCGATTGCTTCTACGCTTACGTAAAGGAGACTACTATAGCATGCGGTATAATGCACTCGCTCTTCCCTAAACTAAAACTATTATTGTGCCAAATCGCTGAAAAGGAATCCTGTCTGATTAGGAGAACAACAAAATTGGAGCGGGTTAAACAACTATATAAGGCAGGAACTAATTAAAGGAATATTGACTCACCGGGGTTTCTTCTATTTGTGTAGAGCACTATAGCTGCAACTTCTGGAACTTCTTCTTGACAGACACTCTGGGGCCCCAGGGGTGCGTCGGGAGAGAAGCGTTGTAGTTTCAACGACGACTGCGGCGGAAAGAGAGCTGTTGTTCCAATGACTGGCGCAGCGGGAAGAGCTGTTGTTCCAATGACTGGCGCGGTGGGAAGAGGACGCGCAACGGTCGCGCGTGTCTTATATGTCCTCGGCTCCGATGATTACGTGACATTCTAGAATCATCTTCTTGCCCCTCCCACCCCACCACCCCGATGTGTCGATAGGAGGGTATGACTGATATCGTTTTTCGGAAAGGAACAAGCGACTTGGCACCCCTACCGTCAAATATAATAATACGAATGGTTTTCCGCGCAACCAATATATATATATATATATATATATATATATATATATATATATATATATATATATATATATATATATATATATATGGGGTGGTCGGGTACACGGTGCTTATGATATTAAAGTCTATGATACAAAAGTAATACTATAGAAGGTCTCTATGATGAATTTAGCAGTACAACACTAATTGTGGTTTAAAGTCCCATAGATTAAAGATATATAATAGTAAGTACTGCTTCTTCGGTTTTCTTTATTTGTTTTCTTTTGCTATTTACACATAATAGTAAAATGAATACACGCAACGCCAAAACGCGACAAATGGAGAACCAACTTCAAATGGCGCTTCTAGAACTTAAGGCGTCAAAAGAGCGGTGTGAGCTGCTGCTTAAAGAAAGGGATGACAACGAAAAGGAAATATTAATATAATTGCCAAAAATAGTCAACTAAAAAGTGATATGGTTAAGTTGCATAAAGACTACACAAATGTTTTAAAAGAAAGGGATCACCTTCAGGAAACAGTCGATGAGTTTGACCGATGCAGCAAAGAATATGAGGAATCCCTCAGATTAATTGCTGCATTGCAGTTGCAGTTAAGTGAGGCTAATGAGCAGATTTTGCAATTAAAACAATACTTAGATGAATTGAAAGTGTCCCAAACTCAAAGTCTGTTCAATGAGCTCGTAGAATGTAAATCTTCAAAAACATTGCATCCCTCCACAACAATCGATTTGACTGGTGATGATTTTGTCACATCTAGAACAGCAGAAAGGATTACATGCAGTAGAAGAAAATTAAAGAAATACATAAAAATTAATAAATATGTTAGGAAAGTACAAAAGTTAATTAAAACAAAAATTAATACAAAAACTTATATAAATATATGTAAGGAAAAGCATGTATTAATTAATAAACTTAAATTATATGCAATTGAGGTGGAAAATATGAAAAACTGTTATAAGACTGAAATAGAGTGTCTCAATTCAGAAGTTTTGTCGCTTAAAAACTCCTTACAAATTATCTCAAATAAATATGCATCGGCTCAGGTTGAGATAAAAGAACACATATTGGCCATGAATGATCTGGTAAAGTCATGTAAATACAATGAGGAGCGCTTTGACTCCTTAATAAAACATCAGAGTGAGAATCAACGCTCCATACCATGTTCATCGGGGACAATATGTGTAAATAGCAATGACTCCTTATTTTCACCAACACTCTATGACGGTGCCATAACACAGAATAAAAACTTAAAAAGTAGTTTAAATATTAAAAAACATAAAGTTATTATGTATTGTGATGACATAGGTAAAAATTTGGGCCTGATGTTAAATAACCATTTAAAAGGACAATTGATTAGTAATTATTGTATGCCTGGAGCATCCTTTAGTCATATAATGAATAAAGTTTTAACCAGTAAGTTTTCTCCTAATAGCACATTAATAATTTTTGTTGGGAGAAGAGGCAATGTAAGCAAAAATCAATTATTAAAATATATTGATAACCTCAATACTTTAAATGTACATAAAATTATCTTGTTTACATTGCCTTACATACAGGGTTGGCCACAGGAGAATAAAATAAGATATAATTTAAATTTATTACTGAATAATTTATCATGTAATAATAATTTAAATTTGACATTTAATTGTAACAATTATACCAATAGAATTAATTTAATAGATATTAATAATTTAATTAAAAAAATTTTGACTACAGATAGGTACTACCTATCCAAATATAATTTAAGACAGATAGCAAATGTGCTATCTTATTATTTATATATTAACTCAGCCAAGGACTTTTGGCTACCCAGACATCTGCTCCTATTGAGCAGCATAATGATTTGACATGTAATTTGGAATCCGTTCCAAGTAATTTAAATTAGAAAATGAGACAATAGAGGTAATCTATAGCAGTTATAATAATTTAAATAGTTTAGAATGTAGCTTACAAATCCTTAATAGCTGCAATTGTATAACTCCAGAAAATGATAATAAAAATTGTTTACACCTGGTGCATCAGAATATACAAGGCATGATAGGCAAAGAGCTAGAAATTGAATTGTTTTTAAATAGCAACAATATTCATATTTTATGTATTACTGAACATTGGTTAAAAGCTCATAATTTAATGTTTAACTTTAGTAATCACCAGGTGCTCAGTTCTTTCAATAGAGAAACGATTTTAAGAGGTGGCTCCTTAATATTAGCTAGTTAATTATTATCATATAAAGAACGTAAAGATATTGTGAGCCTCTCTGTTGAGCGAACTGTAGAAATGGCATGTGTTGAGTTTGAGCACCTCATTGTTGTGAGCGTTTACAGACCCCCATGTTCGTTATATGATACTTTTGAAAAAATTATGGAGGAAGTTTTCGCTAAGCTTAATAAACAGAAAAAATCTGTTGTGATATGTGGAGACTTTAATATCAATCTCCTAGAAGCTTCCTCCACTAATATTAAATTTAGATCATTGTTTATATCTTATGGTCTTTTTAATTTATTTTTGGAGCCAACACGTATTGCTGAATCTAGTGCAACATGTATAGATAACATTTTTACAAATGTTAAGCCGTTCAATAAATGTATAATTCAAAAATTGAGCCCTGATCACTGTGGACAATTTGTTTCATTACCTTATGTTCACAAAAAGCAAGTAGATAAAAAAGTAGTGTTTGTTCCAGTAAATGCACATCGCTTGGAGAAGTTTAGAAGTAACATAGTAAAAAAACTTCCATTACTTTCATACCAAAATAATCCAAATTTTTTGTATGCAACATTATTTATGCTCATTTGCAATGAATTTAATAATACTTTTACTTCTAAAACATTCTCCTTGAATAATCGTAAAGCATTTAATGAATGGGCGACAGTAGGAGTCCATAAGAGTAGAAAAAGGTTATATGAACTTTACAATGAAAGGTCATATAATCCTAGCGTCGAATTTAGGGAATATGTAAAAAAATATTCCAAAATATTTAAAAGAGTGTGCTCCTTAGCCAAGTCATTGTATTTAAGCAACAAAATGAAAACTGCTTCTAATAAAATTAAAATGTCATGGAGTATAATTAATAGTGAAACTGGTAAGGTCAACTCTCGCAATTCAAACTACCAGTTAAGTTTTAACAATAAATTAACTTAATCAGATCAGGACGTTGCAATGATTTTTGAGAAATATTTTACTGATATTCCGATCTTAACCACTAAGTCACTGAATTCTTCTCCTACCGTCGCCGAATCATTACTTAAACAAAATGTAAATGTGTGTACAAAGAATTTTACATTTCATAAAGTTTCATCAAAAGATATTGTAAAATATTTTAAGACTATTGATATTAAGAGAACCGCCGATCTGTGGGGGATTTCTGTTGAAGTTATTGCGTCTATAATAGATACAATCGCACCTCAACTATCTATTATTTTTAATAGTAGTATCAAATCTGGTGTGTTTCCTGATTTAATGAAGCATAGTAAAGTAATACCTTTATTTAAATCTGGTAGTACATTGGACCCCGCTAATTTTAGATCTATTTCTGTACTGCCAATACTTAGTAAAATTTTTGAAAAAATTATTCTTGATCAATTGTTAATTTTTTTTAATGTAAATAAATTACTTCATAAAAATCAATTTGGTTTCACAAGGGGTCGCTCGACAACTGATGCTGGTGTTGAGCTGATTAAATATATATTTAATGCATGGGAGAATTCACAGGATGCTTTGGGTGTGTTCTGTGACCTATCCAAATCCTTCGATTGTGTTCACCATGAAACATTAATCAGGAAACTTCAACACTACGGTGTAAGAAATGATGCTCTTAAATTAATTATTTCATATTTAAGTGACAGAACACAAAAAGTTGTTATTAATAGTATGAGTTCTTCCGGGTCCATTGTACAAATGGGCGTGCCTCAGGGCTCAATTCTCGGCCCTTTTCTGTTTCTTGTATATATTAATGACTTACCTTACATAGTAGGGGATAACCATGATGTAGTATTATTTGCTGATGATACTTCATTGATTTTCAAATTAAAACGACAGTTATTAAATTACGACGACGTAAATAATGCTATAGCTAAGTTAGTCAATTGGTTTAATGTTAATAATTTGCATTTGAATGGAACTAAAACTAAATGTATGAAATTCTTAACTCCTAATGTTAAACATGTCAATACTAATGTAATTTTAAATGGGGAGGAACTGAGTCTTGTTGATACCACCATTTTTCTTGGAATCACACTGGACGCAAGCTTCAATGGCTCCCCCATATATCAAAACTAGCTAGCAGACTTAGTTCTGCAGCATATGCTGTAAAAAAGATTAGAACTCTTACCAGTGTTGAAACAGCTAGATTAGTTTACTTTATTTATTTCCATAGCATTATGTCGTATGGTATTTTGCTATGGGGACACGCGACTGACACTGAAATTATATTTATTTTACAGAAGAGGGCCATTAGAGCAATATATAATTTAAAACCAAAAGAGTCACTGAGACAAAAATTTAAGGAAATTAATATATTAACTATGGCCTCTCAATACATTTATGAAAATGTAATGTACGTACACAAAAATAAAAGTAGTTTTGCGAAAATAAGTGATATTCATTCTGTAAATACTAGGAGCAGACACAAGCTGGTAGTACCAGTTACTCGACTCCACCGAGTCAGTAATTCATTCTTGGGGCGATGTATACGCTTTTACAACAAAATCCCAGAAAATATACAAAATTTGTCATACACAAAGTTCAAAAATGTTATTAAACTAAGTTTGTATAAAAGGGTTATTATAATATTAAGGAATTTATAGATGATAATAACCCCTGGGAAAGGTGATCGCTACCAAGCTATTTCTAATTTGTCTTGTGTTGTTGATTGTAAACATGATTGTAAGCTATTATTAAAAAAAAAGTCCCGCTGGGTTTCTTGCTGGTTCTTCCCAGGACAGAGGTTTCTTTTGCGAACCAGTGGTAAATTAAAAAAGTGACTTTCAATAAGTATTTTTATAATCTACATTGAATAAAAAAGTTTCTATTTCTATTTCTATTTCTAAGGACTATGCTACAAAAGCATGATTGCAGAAGATCTCTTTGATGTAAAAGCATAATGATAGTAAAGTTATGGTTTGAAGTCCTTTATATTAAAGATATAATAGTAAGGTCTATGAATTAAGCAAATATGTGGAAGATCTCAAATAAGTAAAAGCATTATAATAATTGAAAAGGATTATTATAGTGGCGCGTATACTGCTTCACGAGCAACTGAGATCGAGGTAAACTTCGATTCGCTAATCGATGTGTCCTACACATATCATCTTAGTGCCGGTAGTAAGCAGGTTTGTTGTAGCAATACAGCTTTACCGTGGACATCGCACACCCATACCGTTTTTGGGTGGCGTCGTAACGCATAGCGAAGCATCCTCTATCATTCGGATTGTGATGAGTGTGTTTGACAGCACTTTTAAGTGTAACAAGCATACTCAACTTTATGTCTTAGTGCATTAGCACTATGATACGCGGAGTTTTGTTCACTGGCGTCTTAGTAGAGTGCTACTATGAGAAGTTGGTGTTATTTTTTAGTTAATAACATTACAAATTTTGTTACCAAAGTCGATAGGGATCATGTGGGTGTGTTGGGAGGGAGTGCGGGGATGAGGGAGTTACATTGATGCTTTCTCCTACTTGTGGTAGTCCGTCTTGTGATGGATCTGCGGTCTGTGCTGCGCCTGATTTGACGCATTATTGTAGTTCTGGTGGATGGAGGTATGCGGGTGGTGATGTCTGCTGGGATGTATGAGGGATCATGGGATGGTATAAGTCTGACAATAGTCGTATTGATGTTTGTTGCGTTCTGCAGCATTGCTCTCTGCGATGGTCGTTTGGTGGGACACTATTCTCAATGGCGCTCTCTGTATCTTGGTTTGACTCACACCAAAGTAGCTTTGCCCAAGTCGGGTCCCTTCATTACGGGGCTGCAGACTGTCTGACCTCTATGATGTTTTATATAACAACATAATAATATATCTCTGTAACTTTCCCGCCTTTGAATGATTGAAGGAAACTTGTTGGTGGTTGAGACAAACATGATCGCAAATGCATTTACTCAACGTCAGTGACACAAACCCTTTCTGATGGCGAATTATTACTCTTATCTTATAACTGCCATTTGGATATATTTGTCGTTGTATTGGTTGGTGGAGCATATGTGTCAACCTCATGCGAAAGGTAGCTGGAGGGAAGATCTTAGGAGACTCTTAAGGCTGCGGCCGAAAGCCGCACAACGTGGGACTCCATTCCATTGAGGTAAGCGGTAGACTTATGACACGCTCTGCGGTTAGTAGCCGTGCTGATCATACATGCAATTGGTGGTGATGCCGTACACTAATATCACGTCTGCGGGAGCGGCGGTCTGGCAGGTGGTGGCGCTCACGGAGGATTTACGGCCAGTGTGCCTATTTGCCTAAACCGTGTGACGTACATTCTCTGTGGCTGGATTCGTTCGTATTCTGTATGGCGTTTACATGTATTGACGTGCGCTATTTCAGTCGATGTTTTGGATGTGATGGCCAAGCCTCTTTTATTGGTTCGCCAGTTATTTTGCTGTGGAATACAGTCCAGCTCCCAATTTAGCGTTCCCTTTGGGGGAGTGCATCAAAATGGTTGGTGCTCACCACGCACGGCGTGTGTCTAGCCGTGTGCCCCCCCCCCACATTTTTTAAATAAACGTGGAAAAGCAAAATCCTTGTATCAGGTATTTTTGCATATATACATATTGTGGGTCTTTTCCAAGCGAAGGGATAAATAATAATTAATTAATAATATAAACCTGATACAAGTGGAATAAGCACGTTTTTTGTTCGTTCATTTCTCGAGTCCTATCTTCGTGAATGGGGTTCACTTAGCTTATAAGCCACTACCAACAGCTTTCAATTGGTCTATTGAATATTCATTCTTCCAAAAGACACCTGAAAGAACTAAGTTACTAAAGAAACACAACGTAAATAAGGGTCCTAACTAAGACAAACACGCCAAAATATTACAAACGGCCCATTATTAAACCTTTTGAAAGATCGTTTAGAAAGATCAAACATATTTTATTTATCCTGGTCACGCTCACTAGAATTTAATTATAAATAATATAAAATAATAATTAAGGGGGGGGGGGGAGCGTTACAATAGGTTAATGTTTAAGATTTTACATCAAAGTACCAGAAAATATGCAGTACCTATAAGTATCAATCAAAAGGTTCGAAAGTTTTGTAAAGCAAACATTTTTTAATCACACTATTAAAGAGAACTGTTAGGCTATAATCACGGGGAATGAAGTGATCGCTACCACGCTGCTTCTAATTGTTTTCATATTTCATTTCCCAAAATATTTAATTCTACACATATAAATTTTTTCCGAACTAGGGGTTACAGCAAAAATGACTTTCAGTATGGATTCTTATAATCTGTTCTATTATAATCCGTTACACTATATAATATATAGCATTCGTGCTACTGTAGTCAAATAAAGTAAATTTTACAATGTTACAAACATTTCGAACCTTCTCTAAAATAGATTGATATTAGACATGTGTCTATCATGCATGATTCGTTCGTTTGAGCTGGTACACTTAAAAGTATTGATGGTTCATTTGTTTGTTTTTGAATGTACCGGTACAACCAATCACAAACAATTGACGGTACCTTTTTAACCCGCGATTTGTTTGAATTGTGAATAAGCCGCAAACTGACCGAATCGCGAATGATCTGAATAAACAGGCAAATCGAATTAACAATGCGGATTGCAGAGTATCAAGAGTATTTATTATTTAAGGGTTTTTTTAGTTTAATATTGTTACCAAAATTAAAAATTATAAATTACATTTTTTTGTATTTTATTTGTTACATCTATGAGTTAAAAATATCATTTCATAGAGTTTACTAAAAATGACACTTCAATAGATTTTGTGATAAATGACTTATTTAATATGATAATTTTCAACCACCTTATATGAGTATAAGATAGGTAAAAGTTTAATTTTGTAGCAAATAAAAATGTTACAATCCCTATTTTTAGACACGTAAAGTAAGATGAAATTGTTTATTGTTAGGAATGAAATTTAAGAATATACAAATTTATAAAATATATGATAACTTGCGGTTTTTAGTTCGATAAAATGACTTTATTACCTATAGCATGTAGTAGATGGCGCTAAAACAAATATCAAATAAAAAAATCGGTTCCCAATAGATCTCACAGATTCACAGAGTACTGAAAAAAGAAATGATCTATTTGAATGATCGATCCGAATGTACCAGTACACGTTACGAAATGTACTAGAATGATTGGGTCGCTTGAAATGAAAGATTGACACATGTCTAGTTGATATTAACCTATTTAACAATAGTAAGAATTGAAAGAGTAAGACGAAGAAGAAGTTTTATACGTGGTAGAGCCATGCTACAGTTATATTAGTAGTATAGTTGTAGCACGAATGGGTCGGCTCGACCGGGGAAGGACCACGCTCTCACAGAATACCAGCGTGAAATAGTAGCTTAATGCTGCTGTATTTCGTATGGTGAGTGTAGAGAACCGGAGACCCTTTTTACTGGAAACGAGGCATTCCATCTTAGTCCTCACGGGTGACAACGCATCTGCATTTTGATGCGTAATCGAGGATAGATGTAGATGTCTATGGGCCACAGTAACCACTTACTATCAGGTGGACTGTGTGCTCGTTTGTCACCCTATCCTATAAAAAAAAAGAACAACATATTATATCTCTTATTAATTATTATTCTAAATCAGTTTTGTATTTTATAGTTCTATACTTACAAATAATACATTAGTGCTCGACGTTGAAGGAAAACATCGTGAGGAAACCTGCATGTCTGAGGAATAAGGAAAAAAATATTTCGAAGTCATGTGAAGTTCGCCAAGACGCGTTGGGGCAGCGTGGCGGACACTTCCTTGCCCTAAAACCATCTCAGAAAAGAGGGGAGGTCTGTGCCTAGCAGTGGGACGTATATAGGCTGTAAATTTACTTTTAACTTTTATTTACAAATACAGCAGATAAAATTATTATTTTTCTTTAAATATTAATAAATAGATCATTTCAGTTTATGTGTAATGGAACGTCGTTATATTTTCTGAGATATGAGAGAAATAGGACAATAATACTTTAGTGACACGGCTTAGTGGTTCGAAAAATCGGGACATACTTTATATCTGCTCAAATAAGGGCTGTAAACACGAAGTGTATGACCAAATTTGCTATTTTTTAGGAACTTTGAGGTGTATATGAGACTAAACTACTTTGTAATATGTTTTTCAACCATATGTTATTACAGTTCGTATTGGATTCAAGGGATTTCAATGATGAGTGCTTAATATTATCATGCAGATGTTAACATATATCGAAATACTGTATTTGTCAGGGATCATCATCTCAATATTTCTGTATTTTGTTTGAAGAAATTTTCAACCCTAACTCCCAAATAATATCAAAGACATTATCGCCATTAATAAGTTGTTCGCCAACAAAATGTATTGAAGGAAAAACCGTATATTGCTCCAACGCATTTCTTCTGTAGAAGACAACGTTGATATATTGACAGTGTACTTAATGAGTTTTTTCTCGCCTGATTGTGAGAATTATTTCATGTGTTATTTACGCACATTCAAAGATTTGTTATTAGATTCTTATTTACCAAACTTTTATGTAGTAGGCGGTTTGATATAGCTACCCACATGCTCCGGCTTCACCTGGATAAGATTTATTAATGTAGCGTTATTTACATTTATTTTAACCAAATACTATGTATTTCATTGAGATAAAAAACAAACTAGATCGCTCCTGGCATTGTTCACTATCTGATCGTTAATTTTCATCACAATCGGTTCAGCTATTCCAAAGATTAGCCCGTACAGACGGATAGGCAGACAGACAGATAAATGGTTATTTGTAGTTTGATAGAATTCAAATAACTCTATGAACTTAATAGAAGCCAGTTATTTCAATAATACAGACAGACAATATAGGTTTATTTATATGTATAGATAAATCAGACTTTAATAATTGACTACTGGTCATGGGCCTATCGTGGCAGGCCGATTGATGATAGCTGTACCAAACTTGCCTCACCTTTGACTCTGCTGCCATTTGCCGATCTGGGTATTTGATGTTTGACGTAAACTATATGGTTGAACTGCTATTGGGAACTTTAAGATTTTTCTATAATTTTACATAGCCAATTATAAATCAAAATAATCATAGAAATATGGTGATGGGATCTTTTACATCGAAACCACACGCCAAAAGTCTTCTGGTCAGTTCCCTCCCTCGCATATTTTCTGTAACTAATCAGTTAGTACATATACCGTTGTGTTTCAGTTTGAAGGGTGTGAAAAACCAGTAATCAAATCGGTATGGTATTATCTTGGCTTGGAGAGAGGGCAACTGTTGATTTGTTTCTCGCTTTTAATGTTATAAAAATCTATCCTCGTTTATAGGAATATCTTATATTATATAGGTGATTTTTTACCGTCTAGAAAAAATAGGCTATAACAGGTGAACGCAATAGAAATATTTTACATTAGCGTATTATAAAATTGATCTATCAATAAATGCTACTAATTTGAAATAAACTTTCGGTACTAAAAAATTAAATCAAAAACTTTGAACTAAATATATAACTCAATTAAAAACTATCGAAATTAAAATAATACGCACTCAATTAGTAATATTTGTAGATAGATAAATTTATTAATATGCTTATGTAAAAAAATATAAAACATGAATGCCACAGGCTTCTATTCTGTACACCTGTTGCACCCTATTTGTTTCCAGACGGTAAACAAATCATCCACTATATTGCGATGCATAAGCGTGCCATTCCTTATATTACATTATATTATGTTATTTTTTTCATCGGTAAGTTAAGTACACAGCGGTCACTTATTTTTTCATTGTATACTAGTAACCTGATAAAATCAATATGCGCCATCGTCACCCAGTAATAATCGATACCACAGAGTAAGTAATTTATTCATGGAGTAATGTAACTGGTATGATGAAGCCACGACCCGTTTAAAAAACGCAGCCAGTAGATAGATACAGGTGGCTTAGGACTGTATTTTGTGGAGATCTATGGGGGATGCCTATGATCAACAAGGACTTGTAATGGACTGCAAAGACATGTTTTGTAGAAAAGTGTCCTTTAGTTCTGTTATACATTAAAATGCATATCATTTCTAAAGAAGCAGTGTAAAAATCACAAAATTTACGTCTAAGTGAGATACAAAGTGGCCTACAAATTATTATTCCGGGTATGGCTGTTCATTTCCCTGTGCAATTCATGAATATTTTACGCCTTGCACAATAAGAGACAAAATCTTAATATAGTTGTAACTACTCATGACAAAGAAATAACGCTCTACAAAGAATAATATTAATTTATTCGGAATCCACAATGATTTGTAAAAGGTGTGATGATGACACTTTTCACAAATAGTGGTTTACGGTGAGCAAAACATAATCCCACAGCGCTTCGACTGTTGTACTACGATATACTGCAATCTTCAGTATTAAATAATTTAAATAAAAAATACAAAATAAAATTGCGTTTATTGGCCATGAAATATTCTGGAGATCAGCCTGAAAAGATAAAACCAAATTCTACAAATAATAATCTGAAAGTGCTGCTGTTTCACATATATCCACCGATCACTCACGAAAATGAGTTTAAGGCCTTAACGTTCGGTGTGCATGACAAACATACAACATCAGCATCATCATTTCAGTACTACACATGTCCACTGAAAATAGGACTCCTAAATAATGCCTCAAAGCACAGTTCTGAGCAACCTTCATAGATTGCATGTTTAATAATAAAAAAATAGTAATAATAATAAACCTTTTTATGTGCATAACCAAACAATGGTAAAACGAAAATGTCTATTTAAGTCTAAAAAACTAAATTAATTATGTTTACATACATACACACACACATATATATTCAATTTTGTTAAATTCGTATCCAGTCTAATCTGCTGACTTATTGTTAGTAATGAACTTAACATTAATTGAAGACATCTGGGTTTTCTCCAAAGAGGACGATATCATCTGCGAAGCAGCTTTCTTTCATTAATTCTTATTCCTTTTTTTCCCAGTCCATGTCTCTTAACACCCACTGTAACACTGTTATAAACAGAATCAGTGATAGGGTTTTGGAGGTTAGGGTTTGGAGGAAAGATAGGAAGGGGAGGCTGTTAGACTCCCCTTCCTATCTTTTTTCTTCACCAGTTTGTACAATTTTTACTTTTGCAATTTTTGTGTATAGTCTTTAGTATCTCTATAAATTTAAATTGAATTCCTGCCTCAAAAAGTGCTTGCGCTGTAAACTTTTCTACAACTTGCTCAACGACTTGAATGTAATCTGTGGTTCTGAATCCTTTTCCAAATCCCGCTAGCTTTACGTGCTTAAACGACTCTATAACTAGTGTATTTTTATTTTGTATATCTATAGAGGATAATTTGTATATATTGGACATTAAACTGATAGGTCTGTAGTTTGCAATAATTCCTACATCATTTTTTGTTCTAGTTTTTCTTCCATTTCACTTTGATTACTTTTTCTACTTGACTTTTGTCTATTCTTTTTGCCGCATAAGTCATGTAATAGTTTGTTACAAAAATGTTGTAATATCTCTTTTCCTTTTTCTGTCTTTGTAGAGCCTGATTTTAGTTTAGTTATCCAGATTTTTCCATTTTCGATTTCTCTTAATGCTCTCTTTGTGCTTTTGGTAGTTTCTAGGTGATTTTATAAAACGATTATTCTATATCTTTCATTATCTGCCTTCATTTTCTTCTTTATTGTTTAGTAAAGGGAACTAAATTCCTTCACTAAACTTTTCGTTTTCCGGGTGATAGTATAATATGTGGAATATTTTTAATGTAAACTAAAACATCAAAAAAAAGTAGAGCGCAGTGCTCTACTTTTTTTCGATGTTTTAGTTGTCCTAGAACTTTGCACTGGTTAGAAGAAAAAATTTAAATCCAGGGTTTCATTGTTGGTAAATTATTTAAGTCAATGGTTAGTAGTAGTTTCAGTTCCAGTCTTTTTATTTTCCGAGATCCATCTCAACTCTTTACCACCATTCTATTTAAAATAAGTATATAAGGTGTGAAGTTTGTTTTCTATAGCAAATTGTATGCTATTTATTATATTTACTCCATTGATTATATATAATAAATAGTGATATAATAAATAAATATAGATCTACCTTGCGTTAATTTAGTTGCAAAATGATATTTCTTATTTATTGACTTTTTATGTACCCTCGGGTAGTCGCGTAGGGTCTCTCAAAGCCCAGGTATTACAAAATCAATAAAAACCTGTATTCAAAATAATCGTAGTGACTCTGCTCCTTAGGTCCTGAATTTAATTATAATTGGCGCGTATTACAGCTAACATCAGTTCGCGCGTAAACGTAAAGACCCCACACGACGAACCGCGTAAGTAAAATTTTTATAACCTATTATTATTATACAATTTTCGTAATACGACTCCTTTTTTGTTTTTTAAATCATAATTTCGTTGATATTTAATGAACTTTAATTTTATTGTATTACATTGTGTTTGTTTTCATTGTTTTACATTACTTTTATCATCTTTTTATAAAAAAAATGGACAACCAGCAGCAAAGACGCATATTGAGCTGGCTAGAAGAAGATGCCAATGACATCCTCGATGGTGATGATGATGGTTTCCTAATAAAGTGAGTGACTCAGAACAGGAATGTGACGATGATTTGCATCAGGTATTTTCAAATTATGATGAATCTTTGAAAATATCACAAGAAGAGCACTTGGGTTTGGGATTGGTAAACGAATCTATGAAAGCTCTCGAATCTGCGTTCAGTAATTGGGATGAAGAACCATTTATAAATATTTTGTCCAGTAATTTTTACATAGTAAAAAACGACAGAGAAACTACGGTTGAGGGCAACTATTACAAATTTGCCGCCTGATTTGAGACAGACAGTTAAAGAAGATTTGTACCACCACTTCAGAGAACAGACAGGAAATTTAAATCTATTTGTCACTTTTGTAAGGGCAACATTTGTACTGAATGTGTTCAGTACTGAAAATTAATTGGGTTTTTCAGTGTCAAAGTTTATATAGTTTTGTGATTAAGTGTACCAAATTGTATAACAAAAGATAGACAATTTAATTTTCATCTAGATTATTTAAGTTTTTATAATAGATTTTAATTTCTGTTGATTTTTTTTATTTTAATTACCTAGTAATATCATGGAAAGAATTTTCGGTTCCTATTTCTACTATCAAGTTAGAGCAATAATTTTTTTTTTTTTTTATAGAAGAGGGGGCAAACGAGCATGCGGCTCACCTGATGTTAAGTGACTACCGCCGCCCATGATCAACCGCAACACCAGGAGAATTGCGGGTGCGTTGCCGGCCCTTTAGAAAGGAGTAAGCTCTTTTCTTGAAGGTCCCCAGGTCGTATCGGTCCGGAAAAATCGCCGATGATAAACTATTCCACAGAGAGGTTGTACGTGGAAGAAAACTCCTTGTGAAACGTACAATGGTGGACCGCCAAGCATCCAGATGGTGTGGATGGTATCGGGACGTTTGCCGTGTCGTGCGTTCACGAAATTTGGCGGCTGGGATTAATCCGAACAATTCCTCAGAGCACTCCCCGTGATAGATGCGATAAAATACGCAAAGAGATGCAACATCTCTTCGCAACGCCAGTGAATCGAGCCGATCGGAAAGCACTCGGTCGTCGACGATTCGAGCCGCTCTGCGCTGGATGCGGTCAAGTGGAAGGAGCTGGTACTGGGGAGCCCCAGCCCAGAGATGGGAACAGTATTCCATGTGCGGCCGAACCTGCGCCTTGTAAAGTTGCAGGCGGTGTGCCGGCATGAAATACTGTCCCGCTCTGCTGAGCACGCCAAGCTTTTTAGAGGCCAATTTGGCCTTCCCTTCCAAGTGACCACGAAACTGCACGTCACTCGATATGTCGACGCCGAGGATTCCGATACTGGCTGAGGCAACAAGGGGAGTGCCTTGAAACTGAGGGGATACGACAAAGGGGTTCTTTTTAGCGGTTAACGCGCAAACTTGTGTCTTCTGGGGGTTAAACTGGACTAGATTTAGTCGTCCCCAATCCGAGACTCTGTTCAGCAAAGACTCGACTTCAGACACAAGTTTGTCCCGGCACTCGGAGACGTTTTCCCGAGAAATATTGGCTCGGCCGGTGTAAAGAGCATCACCAGTGCTGTCATCTGCATAGCAATGAATGTTACGGGTATGCAACATATCATTGATATGCAGAAGAAACAGCGTTGGCGATAGCACGCAGCCCTGTGGAACACCAGCATTAATAGGCTTGCAATCGGAGCTTGCACCGTCTACAACGACCTTGATGCTCCGATCTGCAAGAAAGCTGGTGATCCAATTGCACAATTTCTCGGGAAGCCCATAGGAAGGGAGCTTCGAAAGAAGCGCTTTGTGCCAAACCCGATCGAAGGCCTTCGCAATGTCCAAACTAACGGCCAATGCCTCCCCCTTGAACTCTACTGCCTCCGCCCATCTGTGAGTGAGGTAGACCAGAAGATCACCAGCTGACCGACCACGGCGAAAACCGTATTGGCGGTCACTAATCAACTGGTGATCCTCAAGGTACCTCATGAGCTGGCAGTTTACAATGGACTCCATTGTTTTGGAGAACAAGGAGGTGATGGCGATTGGCCGGTAGTTGGACGGGTCTGAGCGGTCGCCTTTTTTAGGGATCGGGTGGACGAAAGCCGTCTTCCACGATTTTGGGACTACGCCTAGGGAGTGGGAGTACCGGAAAAGACGCGTTAAAACCGGTGCCAACTCTGGAGCACACGTCCTCAGCACAATTGGGGGGATTCCGTCAGGCCCACTCGACTTGTGGATGTCCAGGGAGAGGAGTGCTTTGCGAACCGAGCGCTGTGTGAACTGCACTTCCGGCATGGAGCACTCACACCGCGGGATGGTCGGCGGCGTACTCCCCCCGTCATCGAGAGTCGAGTTAGACGCAAAGAAGGAGCCTAGAAGATCGGCTTTCTCCTTTGCAGTATAGGCCAGTGAGTCGTCCTCCCTGTGCAGAGATGGAAGAGATGGCTGACAGAAATTCCCCTGGACAGCCTTGGCGAGAGACCAGAATGCACGGGTTCCAGAAGGAAGGCGAACTAGTTTCTCGCCAATTCTGCCTATGTGCTCTGACTTTGCCTTGGCAATGACTCTTTTGAAGGACCTAGAGGCGGAATTATACTTCTTTTTTAGAGCGCTGGTGTTTACATCCCGGGACGCTGATGCATCAACCCAGGCTTGGTAGCACTCCTGCTTATAGCATGATGCTATTTTACAGGAGCGACCAAACCATGGCTGAGATTTGCCTCCAATGGGCACCACAGAGGAAGGAATAAAAAGTTCCATACCCTGAAGTACCACATCAGTAACAGAATCCGCAACAACGTTGGGATCATCCGGCGAGAAGCAAACCCGCCCCCAAGGGTAGGATGCAAAGAAAGACCGCATCCCATCCCAATCGGCTGACCTATAGTGCCAAACACGGCGGCAGCCTGCAGAATGCAACCGCGATTTCAGCGTGAGTGGCACAACACTCCGGATCAGACAATGGTCCGAGGAGCCTAAAGGGGCGTCGACGGAAATCTGATATCCGTCCGGGTGAGAGGTCAGCAGAAGGTCCAACAGGGAAGGTGCATGATCCTCCACATCTGGAATCCGCGTAGGCGAAGTAACCAGTTGTGTCAGACCATATGCCAAGGCAAAATCATGAACAGATCTCCCCGCATGATCGGTTAAACGTGAACCGAGCCATTCGGCGTGATGGGCGTTAAAGTCGCCGAGGATCACGATCTCTGCGGAGGGGATCTGCTGTAGCAACGAATCTGCAGCCATTTGGACGTGGTCGAAGAGTCGGTCTGTTTCGGCATTACCGCTGTGGGACCTATAGAGGCACCCGTAGACGCGCGGATGGTCGTCGCTGTCTACGCGTAGCCAAAGGATGGACAGGTCCGAACCTTCAAGTCTGCCGAGGCATCGAGAACAGATGTCCTCTCTGACGTAAACGCAAACTCCAGCCCGAGGCACAAAGGAGTGTTCCAGTTTGTACCCCGGGTAGGAGAGATACGAAACATCAGCCGGAGAGGACACCTGCGTCTCGGTCAGAAAGAGCAGAGCCGGCCTCGCCGTCTCGAGATGGTAGTGGACGGCGTTTAGGTTGGAGTGAAGTCCCCTGATATTGCAGAAATTCACGGACAGCGTGGCAGGGGTCGCCTTGGTCTTGTTGCTCCGTTTGCCCCGAGCAGTTGTAGTCTTGAGCGGAATTTCGCCCCCCCCAGAATACGCGGGGCAGCCTGAGCACCCACGCTCAGAAGTGGAGAAACATGGTCGTGGATGCTCAGCGAGGGATTCTCCAGGGGTGCTGGTACCCTCCTGGGGTAGTCTATCTTTATTTAATTCCGCTACCATGTTGATGGGGGGGGGGGGGGATTTGGGCCTCCGGCCACCTGCACTCACCAGACGAAACGCGGAAGCAGAACTTCCACTTCACGCCGGTATTCTGTGAGGTCGTGTTACCACCCCGGTTTGAGCCGGCCCATACGTGCAACAGCAAAGCTGCCGCATGGCTCTACCACTGTTATATATATATATATATATATATATATATACATATATATATATATATATATATATATATATATATATATATATATATATATATATATATATATATATATATATATATATATAAATAATTAAATGTTTTTGATATTGGATGATATAAGACTAAAATGCAAAATAATATAGGTAAATATAAAAATTTATGTATTTTTAAGCACTTTATTTTAGGGCCTTTCAAAGACCCCACGGATTGGACTAGCTGAGGGTTAACCACAGACCTCTTCAATTTCTTTCGTCTGCGCCTAATTTACAGTTATTAGACTGCATATTTTACCAGTTTGTTACTGCAACTACAAAAACAAACATACACACGATACTGTTTTAGGTAGGTAGGACTTTTTCTGTCTAGAAATAAAGCTGTCTGAGTAGGTACGTCCCTATTACCTTTTTCTACCGCAAAATAGAGGTGCAAGCACTGCTGTGTTCCGGTCTCAGGGGTTTAGTATAATTACAGTCTGTGAGCCATTTTTTCCTCTATCTTGGCCCCCGTCTGTAGCGCCTTTGCTTAAACTTTACTGCAAGTATCGTGGAACTAATGTACCTAAATACTATCAGGTGGAATGTAAATTCATTCGAATTTTCATTTTTATAAAAAAAACGCCAAATACATAGCAGAAAAGCATACGCTCGAAAATTATAATGTCTGTATGTACCGAGAGTGTTTCGTGGAGCATGTAGTGTACCGCAACTGAGGCCTTGCACTTAGGGTAAGGCGCACCCACAGATTAAAATATAAAATTTTTGTTCCGATCTACACAAAATGAATAATTTTAATCTGTGAATAACCGCGGTTAACTACGACATCTGGACGTTGAACACCTCAGTCCCCCGTGGCCATAGGTGCTGAAAAGTGCTACAACGTCAGGAATATAAAAAAGTAATACATGTCATAAATTTCGTAATAACTAATTTTATTAAAATTTGTTGTGTTCAAGTAAATATAAAAAGCAATGTAATTGTTTATACACAGTTGCTACCGATTATTGAGAAGGTTTTCATGAGTTGTCAGTACTAAAAAACTCATGCAAACGTAATATAACGTACGTATATATTGCAATCGCTTACTGCAACAAGCGCAAATGCCTGCATGCAGCGAAATCCACTAATTTAACAGATCTTTACCAGGTAATAAAATGCCTCATTGGTGTGTTCGTTGTATAGTGACTTGATTATGTATTGACTTGGTAGACTATCTGAGTGAACGGTCTCTCCAGTTTGTCGTTGATGGCTGCTCATCCGATCCAGTGACGACTGAAGCCGGTGTTCCTCAGAGGTCAGTTCTCTCCGTAACTCTCGTACTACCGCATATTAAAGATATATTTATGCCCGATATCTATGGTTACGTAGACGACAGCACAGTTGTGGAGAGATACCTACTAAATCCTTGGGCCAGCCGGGATCAAATCCAGTCCGAAAAAGAAGCTATGGTAGAGCGTGTGAATCTCACACTACAGGCAGTCTCAATTCTGTGAAAATCGACGCCTCCCGGAGCCAGCTCTCTTTGGCTTTTTCTTTCCGAAATGTATCACTGGAATACACCGACCGCCTCCAGTTGCTGGGGGTCGATATAATATCCTCAAATTTGAACTTCGGGCGGTTCATTGAGTCCAAGGCCAAAGCAGCTGCAATAAAGCTAGAAGTTCTTGCAAAGCTGCGGCGATACTTCACGCCGCGACAGATTCTATAAAGCGCAAGTCCGGCCATGCCTGGGCTATTGCTGCCATATACGGGCTGGTACTGCAAAATGACACCTAGCAGCTTAAGACTTAATAAAAAGGTGTGCTAAGAGGCTTATTGGGGACCAGAATTTGGTTAAAACCAATCTTACTAGCCGCGAACACAGGCGCAAAGTAGCCAGCCATTCGGTTTTCTACAGGATGCATTTCGGAAACGGTTTACTACGTCGTTTGTCATGCGTACAGCATAGGAGTGGAATTAGTTGCCACTATCTGTCTTTTCATCTGATCACAATGTGGGTGTCTTCAATGCAAGAGTGAATAGGTTTTTGTTAAGTCAGTGCGCTTTACCATCTTAGAATACATCACCACTTACCATCAGGTAGGATTGTAGCTAAGTGCTGGCTTAGAATATTTAAAAAAATATAAATTTGATCAAGATCAGGCCAGTAGTTTTTGAGTTATCTTGTAATTCATAATGTAAAACGCAAACGCCAAGCATACTGCTGCAGAACGTCCAAGATAAGGCTGTAAGTTGATTCCTCAACAAGTCGGACTTAACATTAGACTGAGTTAACTAGCATCAGATTTTTATCTACCTCAGTCCCTTGTGATCACTGGATAAGCTACTGCAAAATAGTATAGGTAGGTACTGCAAAACACTGGATAAGCGGTCATTCGAAAATAAGTAAATATAAATTATGATATAAACTAACGAAACAAATATAATATAGTGTGTATTGTATTTTAGTTCGCAGGACGAGTTTATTTGTTTCAACTTTATGTAAATTAATACATAACAAAAATGAAATGTGACACTTAAAATAAAGAACATCTAAAAGTTCATTAAAATATTGTAAAGAAAGAGCTAAACTCCGCTGACAAAATTATCGTTTCATTGCAGTATGATATCGATAATTACGAATACGTGATGAAATATTCCTACGACCCATGAACGCTTTATAAATTGAGAAGAAAAATCAAATACCGCATCAGATACAGCGCATGTTCTTATGCATATAAATTCGAAAAGATGTTGAATAAATTGTCTCATATTACTTTTTATGTGCATTTCAAAGCTGAAGTCTCTCTCGTAATGTTTCTAGTATTATATCAATAGACTATTTTATTGATATAGTGGTCGTTAGCGTGACTGCTAATCCTAAGATCCCAGAACGGGCCAAAATCGGTTATTTGGTTTTTCTTTTTAAGTTAAGATGTTTCACACCTTTGCCTCGAAAAGCATGTAAAGCTTTTGGTATTGTGTCTTATCTTGTCGTGATTTACATCGTCATACTAAGAATCTACTAGAATTTCCGTCCCATCTGTCTAAGAAAGTGAGGTAATAGAAAATGCACCTGTGCTGGCTCTGATCTGTATTTATGTGGACAGATTTACGATAAGCCCACGTAGTATAATAATTAACGTTGTTTGAGTAAATGATGTATGTTTTGGGTATGATGGGACTAACATACGCTAATCGGTAAATGTCCCTTAAATAATTGTAGAATTTGAAAAAAATGCTGTAATAGTTACGCTAGGCACAGGTCTCGTGACTTTGATGCTGCTCCTCGGCCGGTCAGGATAATAAATTTTACTAACTGATGTTTGGATATCCGTAACAGCTTGATCAGATATCCATATTATCTCCCATGAATATCCGCCATAAAAATAAACATATTTGTATCCGAATACCTTACTTACTATAGGGATCTTTTGTTAATTTTATTGTGCTTTATACTAAATGAAAAATTATTTTAGTCAATTTTACTTGATATCAAAGAATTACGATAGAAAATAAACTAAAAAATCTGAAAACCAACAGCACAAATGAAATTGTTAAATGCAACTTTGAGTGCTGATGCACTACATACTCGGCAGAAATCTGCATGCATAGGGAAAAATATATCCAAGAGACATTTTTCCTGTCTATTTGTCTGAGTGTGATTGCCCTCCTAATACATAACCCTCCCAATGGAACAGATAAACATAGGTTATAGCTTAACTTTACTATTACACGAAAAAACACTTTTCACTTACCAGTATTATAAAATATGTCACTTTTTCTGTTTTCTTTTCCTTTCGTATGTTTTACATAGATACATTGCACAAGACAAACATCGATACCCGGTACAATTATTTGCAGACCATATAAATACTTCTTCACTACGGGATTTAAGCCCGTGGCCCATAGCGCTACAACTCATTGTTAAATCACCGCGCCACGGAGCCGTCTAATTATCTACATTTTTATACAGCCTATGTACGTCCCACTGGTGGGCACAGGCTTCCCCTCATTTCCAAGAGGGTTTTAGGGCAAGGAAGTGTCCACCGCGCAATGCGTGTTGGCGAACTTCACATGTCTCCGAAATATTTTTTTTTATTACTCTGTGGCGTAACTCGCTTCCCTAGGACCCCACATAAACCCGCTACGCGTATGAATAACAAGACGCGCGCGCTTCTTACATTAGTTAACTTACCTTGTACGCGAAGTTAATTTCACTCTGTAAAATTATTTGCCAGTAAAAGTTTCATTCCGAGTCACGTAATTTTTTATCCTATCAGTAGGTGAGAATTGGGCTTTCTGCGTCACTTGCTCTCGCTTTGCTCGAGCTACATGCCGCTGAAGACCCCAATTCTCTCCATTAGAGGTCAAAATTTTTAAATCTAATTCTCGAACCGCTTTTTTATCTTTGCTCCATTTCTTATACCGTTTCATTTGGAATCTCAAATACAAATGGTTCAATAATATAACAATAAAATATGAAGGCTAATCTATTTCATCGTTAAAAATGCAAGGTAGTACAAAAAGTACTAATCGTTAGCGGTCTTGAACTATATTTTTTCTTCTTCTCGAAAACAAAGGCAGTTTAAATTAAAAAAATGAAGTGTTTATTTTCATATATTTTATTGTAAATCAAACAAACTTTTTGATTTTAAAACACCATTTCTTAATACATAAAACACTTTTAACGCACATATTTTATTATGAGTAAAACAGTTATAAAGTAAAGTATCTTTACAATAAAGTTCACAAAAAGTATTTAAATTGGCAGCTCCTAAGCAACTTATATCTATGATAGTATTATTTTTATCACAAATATCTTGCAACCATTTAATTTTTTCACATCCTTTTAAAAAAATCTTTTCATCTTTCCAATATGTCTTTATAATTCTGTGAAACTCTCGGTAACCAACAAAGACCTCACTCCTCTGTGCTTTTCATACCCTCTGTGCTTTTCAATCCAGCCAATTTGTTTTTTCGCTTCAAGAGCTAGCGAAGTGAATGGGTATGTTTAATTAGGAATATATTGGTATACTCTAAAGTGGCTATAGTAAACTCCTTTACTATAAATTCATTTTTGCTATTTTTGAAGCCTTGAAGATCGACTATTATTTTATTGCTATTCATGATATTTTCTTAACGATATTACTAAGTGGTTTGTATTCGAATATACAGTCGTTTAATATCAAGCAATAAGCGGTTGTCTGATCTGGTATTTCTTGATCTGTTTCGATTTCAACTCCCACATAGATCGAACCCTCTGTGCTTTTCAATCCAGCCAATTTGTTTTTTCGCTTCAAGAGCTAGTTCGAAGTGAATGGGTATGTTTAGTTAGGAATATATTGGTGTACTCTAAAGTGGCTATAGCAAACTCCTTTACTATAAATTCATTTTTGCTATTTTTGAAGCCTTGAAGATCGACGATTATTTTATTGCTATTCATGATATTTTCTTAACGATATTACTTAGTGGTTTGTATTCGAAAATACAGTCGTTTAATATCAAGCAATAAGCGGTTGTCTGATCTGGTATTTCTTGATCTGTTTCGATTTCAACTCCCACATAGATCGAACCCTCTGTGCTTTTCAATCCAGCCAATTTGTTTTTTCGCTTCAAGAGCTAGTTCGAAGTGAATGGGTATGTTTAGTTAGGAATATATTGGTGTACTCTAAAGTGGCTATAGCAAACTCCTTTACTATAAATTCATTTTTGCTATTTTTGAAGCCTTGAAGATCGACGATTATTTTATTGCTATTCATGATATTTTCTTAACGATATTACTTAGTGGTTTGTATTCGAAAATACAGTCGTTTAATATCAAGCAATAAGCGGTTGTCTGATCTGGTATTTCTTGATCTGTTTCGATTTCAACTCTCACATAGATCGAACCTTATAAATTTTCGTGTTGTCTTGAACAATCAATCACAAATAATGGAGCCACGTCTCTGAACTCCCTTAAACCCATCAACGGCTCAGATCGGCGTCCATGATACGACTGTTGAAATCTCGCATACTGATCGTATAATAAAGTAAACTTATCTTCTGAAAAACTGACATTCAGCCCCTCATAAGGATAATATGGTGAATTAAAAAAGACTCTTACATCTCGTACGTGACAATGACCAAACTCTGCCATTGATAATTTCGCGTTATGTTTGCGGTTGGTTTTGTAAGGCAATGACCACAAATCGTGGTTTCTCTATTTGTGTTGAAGTTTTTATAGACCACGTATGTTTAAGTGTTTTGGGTAGCAATGGATACTCATATAAGTCCCAGGAACGGAATGCCATTGGAATAGCTCTATCTTTCTCTAAATTTTTTAATAGGCTGATTCTTTCACAATCTGATACTTTGATGTATGGAACTCGCCAAACAATTTTATTTATTATAATATCATTTACAACTTCACCTGTATTTAACTTGATCGCATTAAGATTTGTATGGCTTCGTAATAATACTAACTCATGTTTACAATTAATTATATTTTTTTCATAATCTTGTGCAAATCCCAATATCTTGTTCAATGGTATAGACGCGGAAAACGCTCCACCACTAGTATTGCTTGTTCCGCTAGTTGACCAGCCCCAAACTCGAGCACATTTGAATTCATTTTCATTTAAAGATAGGTAAGATTTTATTGTAGTAGTGACACCAGCATTCTTAATTTTATCTATTTCTACGCCATTAAGTTCATATCGTATGTCTTGAAAAAGAAATAGCACGGGATTATTGACAAAATGTACGTTTGATACCTTTTCTTTTGTGGTGCTGTTATAAACGTTCACCTTTCCCTCGATATATATACTACTGAGTGAAGGTAGTACGTACAGGTCTTGCTGATTAATAGGAATACGTATTTCGTCATTCTTGTTAAAACTAGTTACATATGGTTTGTATGAATGATACTCAAAACTTTCAATGCTGTTATCGTATGATGTTTGTTGAGATACGTTTAAAATATTTATTTTATCAAGCCAACTATGTTAAGAAATTCTTTTTATACTTGGTAAGCTTCTTTTTTAGTTGAAGAGGTGTGCCTCCATGAGATGTTCTTTTTCTTATCCAAGCCAGTTTTGGCTTGGATACACGAAGTAGCCAGGCTTATATTGAAATTTATCATATTTTTTTTGGAAATGTAAATACAGTTGTATTTCTTCACCTCATAAATTTATCTCTTTATTCTCAGCGTTCAATAAATTTATATTGATAGCACTTATGAAACTTTGGTTATCAGGAAAGTAAATCAAATTTCTAGGTATTTCAATTATTCGATAACCAGGTGGTACATTAGTTGCAAATTCGTAAATCATATGGCTTGCTTTCCCGTTGATAAATGAACCACTAAATACATCGCATTCAATCCGCACGATGGTTGTTGATAGAATACTGACAGGATACTTTGATTCAATACTTATATTTGCTTTTATTGTTTCCATACCAAAGCCTAAAATTTTACTCAGTGATTCGCTTCTATTAAAGTGCACATCTTCAGACCAAAAAATATTTGTTTTCAATGTATTCTTGTTACAAGTTAGTTTTAGTACAGTGTTCTTAATATTATTTTTTAGATAATCACAAATATCTTGAAGCTCGTAAGACCCTTCAGGAATTTCGATCATTTCTTTTTCACCATAATAAAATTTATTGTTTCTTTCATCTATATTGGGAATAGAATTGAAAGTTGAAAAATACGAAAGGCCACATTCGTAGTCTCCTCGTAGTTCTAACGTCGGTGAATAGTTCGTTGATAAAGAGGCTTCTGTACCAGTTATAGACACAGTGAAAGACATTTTTATACCGATACGTTTATTTATTTCATACGCTATATAAATGCTTTTTCCAGTAATTAAAAAAAACAGTTTGTAGTACCAAACGCTTGATGTGCATAATTATAGTTAATGGGTAAGTTATGCATATATTTAACTAATTCGAACAGGGGCTTTAAATTACTAAAACCATCATAATATTTTACGTGTTTATTGTGCTTTACAAAAGCTACCCAATGCGTTCCAGGATTTCTGTAGCTATCCAAATTCAGTATTCCACATTCTATCTTTCTCGGTTTCAAAGGTAATTTATTTCTCATGAATACGCCGCGAAAGTATTGAAGGTCACTTGCATGTTCTAATATGTCGAAGTTAGTGAGCGCATGTCTGGGTAGCCGTCTAATTAGTTTTTTGAGGGGTTAATATATAAACCTGCTCCTTGTTTATGAGGTTTAATGTATAATCCTTTTGCTAGAGCAACGGCTTCCATCATTCTGTTGTGTATTTCAGATTCCTGAAGACTCTTTTGTGCTGCTTTTGAATCATCAACAGCTTTTGCTATACCGCCTGCTCCACCAGCTAATGATCCTAAAGCTGACAATCCTGCAAATATGGGAATAAGGGGCAAAAGTCCTCCACACTTTGGAAACCTATTCCTTTTTTTGAATCATTAACGTTGATAGGTTTGCATTTTGTAATGCGATGTAAAGTATTATTATACCGGTTTTTTACAAAATCTAAATTATTTTTGAACCATTTATATCGTCCGCATAGACTGAATATTTTGTAAAGCCGGTTTTTTAAAGTTCTTACTACTCGTTCTACCATGTAGGCCTTTTTAACGGAGTACGTGGAACAATGATTTATATTATAATTTTTCATCAAATTCTTAAAAGAATCATTATAAAACTCTGTACCAAAGATCCGTTTGTAAATTTTGAGGTTTTCGTCTTGATTCAGATAGTAAACTTTGCATCGCATTTTTGACACAATTTTTATGTTTCAAATTTAAATGTCTAACTCATACGTATTTTCATAGAGCATCGATTACGAATAGAACATATTTATATCTTTATTAAACGTTGAATATTTTTGAAAATCAATAAAGTCAGCTTGCCATAAATCATCTATTTCTTTAATAATCGTATGTTGACGAGAAAAATTTCATCTTGCTGCTTTGTGAAGCTCATTGACTATATTTTGTTTACGCATTTTGGGTAGGTTTTTATGCAATCATGAGGTCGATTTCCTTTTAAGTGTAGTACAATCTCCTGAAATTGCTAGTAGTCAATTTTTCTAAACTGCTAAGGTACTTTTTGACATTATTTTGAATTGTTTTTATTTCATTTTTAAGTTCTTGAACGCATTTATCCAACCATACATACATATTCTTTATTTACAGCCTCATCTTATTTTTCAAAAATTTGCAGTCTAAAAGGACTTATAATAATATAATTTAATCTTGTTGATTTCAAATCAAAATCACCTGCGTCTGTTCTTACTAAAGCGTCAATGAGAATATCAGAGCATTGCGATAGTCGTAAATGCTTATGAACATGACCAAATTTGTCTATATTCATAGCCGTCTTATCGGCTTCCGTAATGAAATGGTACTGCGTAATTCTCCTTTAAGCAGCTTAATATATTTAATGTCTTTTATGATGCCAGATTCATGCAATTCTTGAATAATTGCATAAATTTCATTGTAAACCCCTGTGTTACCAGCTACCCATGATCCAAGTAGTAATTTCAATCGTTCCACTAACTCGTTTGGATCGTTCCAGTAAACCAAATCAGTATCATTCTTAACTTCTTTTAAAATATCAACTCCTTCTCCCTTTGGAAGACTTTCTACACTACTTACATGATTTCTCGAGTGCTTGAACAATGGTTTGATCACGTGAATATATTTAAATCATTTGTTAATCGGTTTGTATGGATCATAACAACGTTTGTGGGCATTAGTATCCAAAAGTAACAATTTATAATTTTGTACGTCTTCCTCTGTCACAATATCTAAATTTGGTAGCTTTTTAAGAAAGAAGAGGAAAGAGGTAGCGAGATAAGTATAGATGAAATAATGAAAGCAATGAAAAGCATGAAAGCGGGTAAGGCGCCCGGATATGATAGAGTTTCACTCGAAATGCTAAGGGCTGGAGAGGAAGTGGTGGCAGGCCTGCTGCACACCTTGTTTAATTTATGCTGGGAACTGAAGCGGGTACCGGTAGACTGGTGCAAAGCCGTGATAGTCCCAGTATATAAAGGAAAAGGGTCGCAGCAGGACTGTAAAAACTACCGTGGCATCAGCCTTCTTAGCATTGTGGGAAAACTGTACGCTTAGGTACTGATTGAAAGGTTCATGAAAGAAACTGATGGAAAAATTTGGGATGTGCAAGCGGGATTTAGAAAGGGAATGGGATGTACAGATCAAGTCTTTTCCATGCGCATGATCGCGGAGAAGTTTCTGGCCAAAAACCAAAAGGTGTTTTGTGCGTTCATGGACTTGGAAAAGGCCTATGACAGAGTGGATAGGGATTTGCTATGGCAAACACTGAACTCATTTGGGTTGAGCGCTGGCTTGATACGGGCATTGGAGTCTCTTTATAGGGACTCTAGTGCTTGTGTTAGGATCAACTGGGTCTACTCGGACTGGTTTGACATCCATAAAGGTGTCAGACAGGGCTGTGTGGCTTCCCCGTGGCTGTTCAACCTATTTATGGACAGTTGTTTGCAAAATTTGAAAGTTGAAGAATGCGGATTAAGAATGGGTGAGTTAACCGTCAAATGCCTTTTGTACACCGATAATCAAGTCATTCTTGCGTCGTTGGCGGCCGAGTTGCAAATGATGGTTACATTAATGAACGGATCATTAAAAGAAAGGGGTATGAAAGTGAACGCAAGTAAGACGAAGGTTATGGTTTTTGAAAGAGAAGAAAGTAAAACGATTTGTGAAATAAGAATAGAAGGGGAGTTGATCGAGCAAGTAGATGAGTTTGTATATATGGGCTGCGTATTTAGCAGGGATGGGAGATATGATAAGGATATAGAACGACGAGTGAATGCGGGAAATAGAGTAAATGGGGCCTTGCACTCTATTGTGAAGAGTCAGAATGTGTCGAAAAAGGCACGTTTGGCAATTCACAATGCTGTGTTGGTCCCTACTTTAACGTATGGTAGTGAAAGTTGGGTGTGGCAGAAGAAGCACGAGAGTAGAATAAACGCAGTAGAAATGCGGTCGTTAAGGAGTATGTTAGGGCTGAATCTGAATGACAGGGTAAGAAATTGTGTAATAAGAGAAGAGTGTGGTTTGCAAGATGATGTTGTGACCAGGATTAAGAAAGGAATGCTTCGGTGGTTTGGTCATGTGGAAAGAATGAACGAGGAAAGAGTGACAAAGAAAATTTATGTTGCAGAAGTGAATGGCAGAGTCGGAAAGGGACGTCCTAGGCGAAAATTTATCGACCAAATTGGTGATTTATTGGAAACGGGCCAAATTAGGAGTACCCTTAACCGACGAGCATGTATGCGTAGGTGTATGGATGTGAAGGAGGCGAGAGAGGTGTGTCAGGATCGTGCCAAATGGAAGTCTGTAGTCTCTGCCTACCCCTCTGGGTGACAGGCGTGAGTGTTTATGTATATGGTAGCTTTTTAAACAATAAATCTTTTAAGCCTGGGATTTTTTCAAACTATGATTTCCGACAGACCAGCGCCAAATGACGTACCGCTGCTATCAGCAAACGTTAATTCGGCATCGTATGCAACATTTATGCAAAGTGATTTTCACATACGAGCATTTATAGTTCTAATGTTAATAAGCAAAAATATTCCTTACGAATAACATTAATACAGATCAATGCTAAAGTTACCAAATGAAATATTTCTTTATTTTAAAATATGTCAAATTAAAATACTTCCAATTGGGGATAGCGTTATAACTTAGGGTATAAATTATGATGTCGGGAGGTGTATAACCATTAGTTGAATCGTGTTTTCCACAGTCTACTAGACTTGGAAATGTTCGACATCATCATCAAGACAGCAAGTATGCACGTAACACTTAGTATCCTCATTCATTAAATACAATAGAATAATAATTAATTTGTTATATAATGATTTCTTAAATTTACGCGAACACTACACATTGAATAAAACTATTATTTATGGATTTTATCGCGTTTAATTACATTAATTTATTTTTATTATTATCCCGCCGTTTTGGTGCTTTACAGCGCCCATGGTCACGGGGGGGACTGAGATGTTTGACGTCCCAATGTCATAGTTAGTCCGGCTACCTTCAGTTTTTTAATATTAATTTTTGGTCCGATTTACGCAAAACGAGCTTATAGTATCATGAAGTCTTGCATTGGTATGCTTGGGTTTGGGTTTAATTTTGTTAATTATAGGATCCCAAGCAGATGGTAGCACCCAACCATCTTCTCTATTGAAATTTGGATATTTTTTAATTTCAATAGCCTCGCGTATCTTCCTTGGTAGGAATCGGTGTTCTTTTGCGAGAATTTGTGGTTTATCAAATCTAATGTAATGGTGGGGACGATCTTGAACATGTTCGCAGACTTATTTACTAATTTGTTATATTATGTTGGAGTAAAGTTATATTATGTTTCGCTTTATAAGTTTTCATATGAGTGTTCCTGCATAGTGATTCATTTGTATTACGTTTTTAGGTATTCCAACCCCTTCGAGTCAGACGCTAAAGTACAGTCGACTTCGCAAAAGAAGAAAGCGGTTAAGAAACCAGCTAATGTATTAAGGACTAAAACAATAGTTCCTATGAGAAATGAGTTGAATTATTCGGAAGCGAGTCGGAATCTGAGGCTGATACGTCACTCACCCCAGCTTCGACCAGCAGGAAACGTAAATTAAACCTTTTTCCAGATTCTGAGGTAAGCAACTCCTATTTCATTTTAATAGTTTGAGTTACTATTCACATGATAAAAAGTTAGTTAGAATAAATTATCAGTCAAAGGTTAATTTTTTTAATGAAAACGTATTTAATTATATTCTTAGACGATCGATGTTATTGATACAATTGTTAGTGAATTGTACTACTAAGTCGTGTTATGAGCATCATATAAAAATATATTTATGCGGGGCAAGAGGGAATATAAGTATTGCTCATTGCTTATCAGTGTGGTTTTGTTTAAATAGTATTTTATTGTTTCCAGGAAGAATATCCTGAACCTATCCGAGCGGGGATTTTAAAAAGCTACTTATCATACTGAACAGATTCGGGATAAAGCACCGGAGCGAGCCTTCGAAGCGAGGAGAATATTACATCCAACTTCCGCGAGCTGGAGGCTATTCCATCAGCGGACCGATGGCAGCACTCTCTGATCAGCTTTAAATCAGCTGTCGATGAGAAAATCCCAACGGGGAAGGCTGTTACCTAGTTGATATCATGCATCAAAGAAGATTATCGCAACGCTCGTCCAGTTTTGTATCTAACTAAGGGTTAGTTTAATAGTTTAATCAGTGTTACTTACCTACGTGTTGTTGCTTTCAGATAAAATCGTAATAAAAACAAGAAAAAAATTCAATTCAGATAAAATCGAAAAATCGAAATAAAAACCATAAAACTAAAAGTCTAAATCTGAACTGTATTTTATTATAATAAATTGATCTATATTTTAGTGTAGTAATATAATAAGTGTTTTATCACTTATTTTTAGAAATATTTGGTACCCCGCTTAATACTTTAAATAACATAAAAATAAAATCAAAATAAAGCTATAAAACTAAAATTCAAAGTCTAACAATCAAAAAACTATATTTTGCTATAATAAACTGATCTTTATTCATAATAATAATAATTAAAAAATGTTTTTCTGCAAGCCCTGCAGCGTGCATGTTAAAAGTTATTCCGCTCACCAAAAGTCCTATATTTACAAGTCCAACTGCTTACTGCAAACCGAGTTTGATAATGTAAATATAACTGCAAGTACTTTCTAGAACAGAATTGTCACTTACAGAATTAGTCCCAAAAAATTAACTATTTCACCTGAAATTTTCTTATCTGATATTTCACACACATCTCTTTAACTAATTAAATAAATGTTGAAGAAACATACAGCACTAAAAATTAATTTTTAACTGTTTGTCACATATATTTTACCCAAGAATAATGAATCATCTATTAAATCTTTTAATACTAAATATGAAATAATATACAAAACACTTACCTATCGTCTGTTTACAACAGTTTTGCAGAAAAAATAACGAACAAGTGTTCAGAATTCGAGCTTTGCGAATCAGGTTGGACTATTGAGGCAATAAGACACTTAGAATTAAATATTGTAAAATATAATCCGTTAAGATTTGTTTCGTATATACCATTACCTGAAAAAATACGTAAGACGAAATCATGCTTAAATTTAAAAAACAATGATAAACACTGCTTTCTTTGGAGTATTTTAGCTCATTTGTATCCAACTACAAGTAATCATAATAGAGTGAATTCATACCCTCATTATTCAGAATTTTTAATAACAGATAATATGTTATTTCCTCCAAGTTTAATGATATTAAATTATTCGAGGGAATGAATCCTAATGTGAGCGTTAATATTTACGGTTTAGATAAAAAAATAATGTGACCGGGCCGCTGTATAAAACTTTAAAAAGAAAGACAAAGCATGTTAACTTACTTTACTTAAATAAAAATAATAAATATCATTTTTGTTTGATAAAAAGTTTGATAAACTCGTACACAAGCAATTAACTAAGAATAAATCTAAAATACATTTATGTGAAGAATTTTTTTTATAGCTTAACACTGCAGAAAAACTTTCAAATTATGATTGTGCGAGGATCCAAACCATTTTACCGGAAGAAAATACTAAACTTTATTTTTCAAACCATGAAAAGACTCAAAGAATTCCTATTGTAATATACGGCGACTTTGAGAGTTTATTACATGAGTATTCAGATAAAAAACAAAACAACGTATGTGGAAAATATTCAAATCCATGAGGCTAGTTGTTTTGCATATTATATATTTTGTGATTCTAAGCCCGAACTCAATAAATTATTTTCCTATCGAGGGTCAGAGTGTGCAAAATATTTATTGAATCAATTAGTAAAGATGTTAAACGGATACATAAATTACTTTCAAATAATACATCTCTGGCAATCGGTGAAACGTGGCGAGACTGTTTGAATAATGTAAAGCAATGTCATTTGTGTACAAAAAATATTTAGTAATACAGATATCATAGTTACAGATCATGATCACTTTATTGGAAAATACAGAGGACCTGCTCATAACGAATGTAATTTAAAAGCTAAGACATGCTCATTCATACCTATAATATTTCACAACCTTTCTGGTTATGATTGCCATTTATTTATAAAGGAACTTTCAGCCATTTGTGGTCCTGTAAATCAAATAAACATTTACTTAATTTAGTTCGAAAGAAAGGTTTCTACTGATATGACTATATAGATTCGTGGGATCGGTATGAAGAAAATCAATTACCAGAGCAATCGAAATTTTTCAATCACCTTAAATCTCAATCTGTTTCAGATGAAGATTACAGTCATCTGAAACAGACCATGTGATTCCATACCTTCAATGCATTTGAAGTGTTCAAATGCATTGAAGGTATGGAGTGATTTTAAAATCCGTAATTTAGGTGAATACACCGATTTATATTTAAAATGTGACGTATTACTGTTGTGTGATATTTTTGAAAAAATCCAAGCTATGAGTTTAAAACATTATAGCTTTGACCCATGTTACTATGTCTTATCCCCATCATTAAGTTGGGATGCTATGTTGTTTCATACGAACATACAATTAGATTTACTTTCAGAAATTGAAATGTCATAATTTCAGAATATGCCATATTTTCAGAGGCACTAGATAACAGTCCAGCAAAGTAAAGTAAAGTTACAGCCTATATACGTCCCACTGCTGGGCACAGGCCTCCCCTTATTTCTGGGAGGGTTTTAGGGCAAGGAAGTGTCCGCCGCGCTGCCCCAATGCGTGTTGGCGAACTTCACATGTCTTCGAAATATTTTTTTATTATTCCTCAGACTTGCAGGTTTCCTCACGATGTTTTCCTTCACCGCTGAGCACGTGGTATATCAGCATTTAAAATTGCAATTAACAATTTCATTGGTGCCGGTGGGGATCGAACCCGGGTTTCCCGCGTTCTGTTATATTTACAGCGAGCGCTAACCATCTGAGCTACCACGGCTCGATAACAGTCCAGATGGCGTATCAATTAATGACAAATTGTTGAACAACATTAAACTAACAACATTAATCTAAAAAACTGGAAGCGTTCGAGATATGGGTGTACGTATGCTAAAAATTTTTTGAAGAGACCGCGTACGAAACACCACCGTGCTACAAAGAATGGGGAAGGTCACAGAGATACTTACAACCGTAAAGAGGAGGAAATTGGAATATTTTGGGCACGTGATGCATAACACCAAAAATATGAACGGCTTCAACTTATGATTCAGGGGAAAGTGGCAGGCAGAAGGAGGCCTGGCCGCAGAAGGATATCGTGGCTGAAGAACTTGCGCCAGTGGTTCGGGAAGAGCACAATATCACTGTTTAGAGCAGCGGTCTCAAAAGTTGAAATCGCCCTAATGATTGCCGACCTTCGCAAGGAGACGGCACCTTAAGAAGATATTGAAACGTACCAATTTTTAGAAAAAGGAATTCGCGATGGTCTTGCTCAATGTCCTCTAAGATATGCAAAAGCAAACAATAAATACATGTCCTATTATGACAGCAACGATAAAAACAATTTTTTAGTTTATTTTGATTGTGTAAATTTATATGGTTTTGCTATGATGCAAAAGTTACCAACGGGGAACTTTAAATTTCTAAGTGAAAAAGAAATTAATCAATTTGATATAATGAGTGTTCCTGATGATAGTTATATAGGGTATATTCTTGAAGTTGATTTGCACTATCCAATTAAAATTCATGATGATCATTCAGATTTACCATTTGCAGCAGAAAAGTTTGCTCCGCCAGGAAGCAAACATAAAAAATTAATAGCTTGTTCGTACGATAAATGTAAATATGTTATTCATTATCAGCATTTAAAAGAATGTTTACGTCATGGACTCATTTTGCTCAAAGTTTATAGGATATTGTCATTTAGTCAAAATGCATTTTAGCACCATATATTTTATTACATATAACAATTAGACAAAACGCTGCTTCAGACTTTGAAAGAGATTTTCTTAAAGAACAAAACAATTGTATTTTTGGAAAGACAATGGAGAATAAACGAAAACAAGTCGATGTAAAGTTAGTTAATGTATGGAAAGATACATCCAATAAGACTAATAAACTATGTGGAGCTGAAAAATATGTAAGTGCTCCTAATTTTAAAAATTTGTCAATAATTTCCGATTCGTTAGTAGCAATACAGTTAGAACTAACAAAAGTTATCCTTGATCGCCCAATTCACATTGGCTTTTCAATTCTGCATTTAGTTAAGAGTCACATATATCATTTTCATTACTCTATAATGAAACGCATATATGAAAATTCGCTGCAACTCTGTTATACTGATACTGATAGTCCGCTGTATTTAATAAATACAAATGATTTTATGAAGACATGAAAAAAAATATTTTGATGCAAGTAATTTCAAAAACGATCAGTATGATATGCCGAAAGTAAATTGTAAACTTCCAGGATTTTTCAAAGCCAAAATGGGTGGTGATATAATAAATGAATTTGTTGGATTAAGAGCGAAATTTTATTGTATTGATTCTAAAACAACCTAAATAAGGAAAGCTAAGGGTATTAAAAAATCTGTTACTAAAAATCTTAATACTGAAAAATATAAACGAGCATTATGGTCTAATGAAAACTTTAGAAAGAGTATGTGTATGATTAGATCAAAGAATCATCAAATATTAACTCAAAAAGTTGATAATCTTGTACTTAATAGAGATGATGACAAGAGACAAATTATGGCAGATGGCTACAATACGTTACCGTGGGGACACTATAAAACTATATTTTAATAAATTTGAATGTAAAACTATGTATTAGTAGTACTATGTACTGTATAAGTAAGTAAGAGATAAATGTATTATATATATATATATATATATATATATATATATATATATATATATATATATATATATATATATATATATATATATATATATATTTATATTGTGTATAGCTTAGTTACATGTATTATCATGTTTATAATTTAAAATAAATAAATATTTAGTTTTAATAAATACATTCGTTGTAACATTAAATGTCTTTTCTTTTTACTCTACACAATTGAAAAATAATGATACATAATAAAACAACAATAAAATTCAATGTATAAATTTTATTATTTTTAACAAGTAACATTGCTTAAATTACTAGTTCTCATATAATTTTTCACCTATTTTTTTATAACATAATTTGTAGCATCCAACACTTCATCATACATTGAATCCACAATATATTGAACACTTATATTAGCACTAAGGTCGTGGATGACATTTTCTTCTTGCTGGTTAAGTTCGCAAATGCTGATTTTAATCAGACGATGACCTCGTTTATCTTTATCTCGGCGGATAATGTATGATGATGATGATAATTCTTGAGAACGGTTTCTCTTCCAGTAACATTTCTTTGATTTCGATGGCCGCTCTTCATTAATAGCTATTCTATTTGGTGGTAAATCGTGAAGCTGCTCCTTTCGATTGTAATAATTTAGTGTAAATTTATCCACATCCTGTGCATAATAATACGGATTAGTGATGGGATTAGAATTATTATGTTCCTTAGTGTTGGCCATGATCTGCACTTAACAAAAACAAGTATGAAGTCAAAAAAGTAATGGTGGCTGAATTTCTAAATAGTAAAAAAATGATTAAACTCATCAATAATGATGATATTTGACGAACGTTGTAATCAACGTGCACTCGCTATGAGAATAAAACAATAATAAAACAATTGAGGGAGGGCGGGAGGCGCTCTTCAATCCAGGTACATCGTTTAATTTAGTTAGCGGTTGGTTGCAAATTAATTAATATCTTTATTATAATGGATTTCCGCAAAGACACATCGTTTAATTTAGTTAGCGGTTGGTTGCAAATTAATTAATATCTTTATTATAATGGATTTCCGCAAAGTAATGAATGATTTTATCAATTACATTAGCATAAGCCTAGCTTCACACATCTGACCATAAACAGAAGAAATTATAGATGTTTTATATTAATACGATAGATTTTGCTAATTAAGTAATATCATTACTTAGTTATTGTAATTGGGCAAGTAATAGGAGCTAATACTATATTAGGTATAACTATCCAAAAAAAAAAAACGTTTATTAGCACTAACTACAATGAATTTAGGCTAAACAAGTTGTATTATTAGAAATTAATCATATAGATGCGTCAATATTAGCAGTATCTCGCAAACGCTCTGAATATAATGCTCAGTAACTCAACTGGAAGTGGAAGTACACTTGGTCCCGCAGGATAGAACTGTGAGTATGTAGACGTTAATTTGGTTAAACTAAAAATTTTGTACCTCTACTGGAGAGAATTGTGGTCTTCAGCGGCATTTAGCTCGAGCGTTATATATATATATATATATATATATATATATATATATATATATATATATATATATATATATATATACTATCTCATCATTAACTCTATTGCAAAACATTCATATCATGATCATGAAAGTTATGGTTTTCACGAACAGGATAAACAGGATAAAGTTGTATTTAAAGCAATTACATTTGTTGGGGCGCTGCTTTCACAATCAGTGTATCGTATCTTTTTAAACGAGGAAAGTTTTACAGCAAACGTGAATCGTTGTTGTCGCTATAAAGTTTCTGAAAATGTTTTCAGTGCCTTTATTAACATCTGCCAATTTTATATTTATTAATTTTAATTTTTGATTGATTTTAACTAGTAAATATAAAACTTAATAAATCATATTACGTCATTTTGTACCTTACTATATTATGTCCCAAAAGCAGGCTAGGCAGGGCTTGTATGTAGTCTGCATTAATAACACCCTTAAATGTGTTTGTGATTTACGATAGTACCATTTAAACCCATGGGTGACAGAATAGAGGTGCGAAAAAGAGATAAACAGTCACATTTCGGAAGCCATAAGCTTCCGATATGTGACGGTTTATCTGTGTGAGGTTTCGAAAGCATTTCTCATTATTGCTTCATACTTCATAAACATAATGTATTGTGTTCACGTAGTATGGTGCAATATTTAGGTACGTTAAAAGTTATGTGTTGTTTCTGTTTTCTCGTTTATTTTTAAGTTCTTTCTCGTTTTTCTTTTCGGATTTTTATATACCGGTGGGAGCGTTGACAATTTAGTTATGGGGCGCTTGATTGCTTGCGCGCACTAAGCCATCGGAACCTGGGTGGGCTTCCTGTATGCAGCCCAACGCCCATTTTACCTGCGGCAAGTTGGTTTCCCAAACAAGGACAATATCTCCCCTTTCAATTTTGTTGTAAAAGCGTAAAATATCTGACGTAAGTTTGCCTGAAATTAGAAAACATTACATGATATGATGAAAATAATGAAAAATCCTGGCATATAAAGGCCTATTATTTAATGAGAAAGTTGTATTATTTTTATCCACAAAAAAGTGCATTATCCTAGCGTATCAAATGTAGCGGGGAAAATTAATTGAGTTATGTTGGTTAATGTCGTGAAATACTCTTGTGCGGCTTAAGCGTCTCCGAAGTTATTTATTTGTAGAATTGCTAGATGTAACAAGGTTGGCTTATTAATTAACGATTTGTTACGTTCATCATACATAAGGTCTACCACAAATACTTCGCATGCGGTCAAAAACAAAATGTTTACTTACGGTATGTCTCTTCCTTTGTTGTTACATTAAAGCTATAATACATAAATAAGTAATTAATAAATTTGTTAGTGCTACTTATCTGCCCGTTACGTCTGGGTAGGTAGATAAACAGCAGTGCTTTCATTGCTGTGACCCGGTCCAATGGGTATATAGAGAGCCAGCATAAGTTCAGGCGTTGTCGTTAGAAATGACAACGCTCATATATATAGCCTTCTTTTTATGGAGTTGGTTTGTCACTTCAATTTTATAGAAAAGAAAAAATGGTTACTTAAATTAAATCTACTGATTGTATCATAAAATGTGAGGCCACCGTAACCTTCCACCATAGTTATTGTTATCTTATCACATCTTCTTCATCACCAACCAGTAAAAGTCTAGTGCTTGACGTGGGCCTCATGCTTTGTTGTCAGGCGGATGGGAATAGAATATAATAAAATATTTTTTTATTTAATTAAGATTAGAATTAATTCTTTTTTTCATAATATACACACATACACACATATATATATATATATATATATATATATATATATATATATATATATATATATATATAATCATTGCATCAGAAGTCTCGCTTTTTGATGCTGCTCTCCGTCGCCGGTCTGGGTGTTTTTCGCTTGGTTCAAACGGTAGGACATCGATTGGATGTCATGATATGAGCTTCTTGTCATTTCCTCAGTTGCCACTTACGCCACCAACGGAATGAAATTTAATAATTATCATATCTTTTTTTTCTGAAAAAAAACCTGTCTTATAATTCTAAAGTTTATATGAAACACTCAATTTAAATTAATTAATAAATAATTTGAATATATGTGTGTATATTATGAAAATATATATATATATATATATATATATATATATATATATATATATATATATATATATATATATATATATATATATATATATATATATATATATATATATAAATATAAATATTTATTTTTAAATAAAAATCAAATATCAATTTGTGGCGATGTAAGAAAACCCATCACCCAATTACGTCCTAAAGGTTTTTTTTGTACTCGTAACAAGCCCCTGTGGGACATGCTGGAAACTGCGATAGCGAAATTCTGCCTACTAAGTTAAGGCCCATGTCTATCTGTGAACTTAACCATCCGATAAGGTAACAAAAGAAGAAACTGCCAAAATCTAGAACGAGCTCGATCTTGACTGAAAATACGTGAAACACATAAACTTGCTTAACATAGAAACTTATTTCGAGGTTATATGATAATCTTAGAAATAGCAATTTTGTAACTCGCAAGTGTATAACTTATAAGCTACTAGCGATCCGCCCGACTTCACGTGGGTGATATCTGGATTTCAACAACAGCGCCATCTACCGCATCCAATTGTGAATCTTAACCATCCAGTGACCCACTTAAAAATAAACAATAAATTTCATTAAAATTGGTCCAGTCGCTTTCGAGGTTTTGCGAAACTAACAGATAACAACTGATTTTTATGTATAGAGATTACTTTATTATACCCTAAACAGAAACTCGTTGGTTTGTGAATAATGTGGAGCAAATTATCTGATAAGTGATGAAATATTAAATTAATTAACTTTCCTGAGGTGTTAGAATTATTGTACCGAATTATCGTATTTTAACAACAGTGTTGTAAGTTGAGGTAACTAAAAGTTTTATTATATATAATGACAAACAAGTTACCCGTAAACTAATGGGTATTTGATTTTAGGACACTTTTCCACCAAGGAGTCCGTCTGAGAAGGTACTACCTTGTTTCATATTTTGACAGCCAAGCAGCAATTCATGAACTGCTCTATTCCGGTCAAAAGAATATAAAGACGCAGTACAATTACAAGCTGTGTGGCATTCCATCTTCTTTCGTTTGATTATTGCCGCATAACGGCAAAATGAGCTACGGGAGTAGCCGACCCAGAGATTCCTAACAACGGAAGAGCCTGCAAGCCTTTCTTTAATCTCTCACACGTAAGCACAACTATTTTTGACATTAAAATTTCCGTACCCTAGTAGAAGTTTTTCAAAATTATTAACAGAGTTCCAAAAACGATTAGTAGGCAAATAAAGATCTACCGGAAACGACAGAACCGATTTTAATGAATCTTCATTTTTGAATGGGCTTCTTTTTTTAAAATATTTTTTTAATACTTCGTGGGAAGTGACATAAATATTAATAAAAAGAATTCCCTAATTGGGAACAAATTAGGGCTAACTTCTTTAATATTACTAATTAGACGACAACGAAAATGAAACTTATTTTTTAAACCAACTTTAAAATTAAATAATTTTCACAACACAACAAAACTTAATATTTAATTAATTACAGCTAGTAAGCCTTGTTATCTAACAAATTTGAACAATACAATACAATACTCTTTATTGCACACACAATAATACAAAGAACAACAAACTATAGATAAATTTATGTACAATTAAGTGGCCTTATCGCTAAACAGCGATCTCTTCCAGGCAAACCTTGGTGAAGGAGATCTTTTACATACAAAAATATAATCACAATATTTCAGTACCAGGACCAAAAAACCATTTTTTATGAAATTTGATAATTCTATTATCACGCTCATAATAAATGAGGTATATTAATCTGTGACAAGTTAACGCTCCAAGTTTTATCTTTAGAAATGTGTTGTTTAAGACGGTGCTTACTTTTTTCTTTTAGAAAGCGCCAGAGGACAAAGATGAAATGCCTGCCTAACAACTTGTAATTATACTGAATCGCTATACCATATATTAAAACGCATCAGGACAGGAACCGCTGCATGAGGGCGAAATAGGTATGAGGAGTAGTTATAGACCGAACATCAGCAACAAAATAGTCGTCTGTAACTTTTGTCCTATGGGATATATCTCCGCTTTTTGTCATTTAGTATAAGTGACATCATCGAAAAGTCAAGACGCATTAGTTTCATAAATTTAAAAAACATTTTTAAAGAAAATATGCCCGGTTGTGTAGTAAGGTATAGTAAGTCACGATATGGAGCAAAAAATGAACATGATTTCGATTTTTTGATTCGATTATTTGGTAAATATACATTATTACCGTAATAATAATGTATATTTACCAGATAATCTTTTAATTTTATTATTTATGGTAAATTGTTCTAGAAAAAAAATATTGTAATAAGTGCCCTCTCTTATCCAGTAAAGTCACTATTTATTTGCAAATATGTTAGTAATTGACGACGTGCCTAAAACCGGTTTTACCTTCTATTTAGAAGCGTCACCTAATGGGAAATAGCTAAATTGTTTTCCAATTAAATATTCAGCGTAGTATTGCTATTTTTCGCTAGAGGGCTTAAAACACGCGCGTGCTCACAGTTTTTACTTGCAAATTTTCCCAATGTGCGCTCTATAGTATATAACATATTAAAATCTCTTTGGAGGATGGTTATGATTGAAATGGGTCGTACCATCTAGTAAGTTTTTACTTACGAATTATTCCAAGCAATAATTGTGTATTTAAAAAAAACATTTTAGTTTTGTGTGTCACTAATATTGATTTAAATTTTTCACTAATCATTGTTTCATATTCTATCCATCCAAACATAACAGTCTATAAAATTCTAATGCTGAACATAGGCCTCTCCTAATGATTTCGTTTTACGGAGGAATTTGCACAACTACCACGCCTGGCAGACTGTTTTCTAGTTTTTTTTAATGCTATTAGGAAGACGCCGCCGTCTCTTACGATACCCACGATCAACTGCAATGTTTCGTAGTTATTTGTCATATAGTTCTTTTGTTAACAATTGGAAACATTTATGAGGAACATTTCAGTAACTTCTTTTTCAGATTAAATTATATAAGCAGAAATAGGTAAGGAGGCTATGACCAGACGATCTCCTAAGCAGAAAAGGAATGAATGTTCTAGCAAAAGAAAGGTTCTACCACCTAGCAATTATCATCATCATCATTATTACAGCCCTTCACAAGTCCACTGCTGAACATAAGCCTCCCCCAAGTAATGCCACAAAGCACGGTCCTGAGTCACCTGCATCCATCGACTTCCTGCATGTCTTACTATGACGTCACTCCATCTATTGGGCGGTCGCCCTACATTTCGTCTACCGGTACGAGGCTGCCACTCGGGAACCTTTTTTTCCCAACGGTTGTCGGTTCTTCGAGCTATATGGCCGGCCCATTGCCACTTCAGCTTAATTATCAGTTGGGCTATGTCGGTCACTCTGGTTTTACTGTGGAAATCCTCATTTCTAAAATTATCATACAGAGAAATGCATAACCCTCTCCATAGCTCGCAACAGTGAAGGACCACGTCTCGATTCCGTAGGTCATCACTGGCAAGACGCACTGGTTGTATAACTTCGTGTCGTAATTTCCCGAACGCTGCCCAGCCGAGTTGAATCCGTCGATTGACCTCTCGGTCGAAGTTGAACTTACATAGTCGGACTATTTGTCCCAGGTAAACGTACTCGTCAACAACTTCCAGCTTAGTGCTCCCAACAGCGACCGGCATAGGTGTGACATGGACATTAAACATGATCTTTGTTTTGTCCATGTTTATCTTAAGACCTATCCGTTGGAAGACACAACTGAGGTCATTGAGCATAGTGCTTAGGTCCTCCAGCGATTGTGCCATAAGGACTATATCATCGGCAAATCGAAGGTGAGTGATGTACTCGCCATTGATGTTAAAACCGTATCCTTTCCAATCCAGTAGCTTTAAAACGTCTTCCAACGCAGCGATGAAGAGTTTTGGGGATATAACATCACCCTGTCTTACACCTCTCTGCAGTTGGATAGGTTTCGAACTCTGGTTCTGTACTCGGATAACCATCGTAGCCTTACTTTAAAAACACTTCAGCACTTCGAATATACCGACAGTCAACTTGGCACCGCTGAAGAGACCGTAGCACCGCCCAAATTTCGACTGAATCAAAGGCTTTCTCATAGTCCACACACGCCAGGCAAAGTGGCAGATTGTACTATTCGGACTTCTGTACAATTTGCCGAAGGGTATGTATCTGGTCTATGGTACTAAAGCCGTTTCGGCAACCGGCTTTTTCGGGAGGCTGGTAGTCGTCGAGTCTGCGTGCGAGACGATTCGTAATGACTCTCGAAAACAGCACGTAGACGCGGCTCAGAAGGGATATCGGTCTGTAGTTCTTCAAGTGGGCGTTGTCACCTTTTTTGAAGAATAAAACCACCGCACTTCTGCTCCACGCCTCCGTAGTAGTGCCACCATGGAGGACGGAACTTAAGAGCCTCTGAAGGACTTCGAGTACCGGTTTTCCACCCGTTTTCAGAAGCTGCACTGTAATTCCAATACTCTGTGTGCTGGAGCAGTTGGAGATTTTAAAAAGTAATAATGGTAATTATACACTGCTGAATGAACAAACAAATGTTTCTAATTCACCTTTGTTAAACATCTTTAAGGCCAATCTTTAATAATAATTTTAAGATTAATAATAATAAATAATTATAATAATATCAATAAAACAATAATAATAATAGTATTTAAAATATTAATCATAACAATAATAATAATTAGTAGCAGATTTGTTATCGCACGGCGCGGTCACTCAAAACAATAATAATAATAGTATTTAAAAATAATCATAACAATAATAATAACTGTTGACAGGTTTGTTATCGCACGACGCGTTCACTCGCTACTTTGGTAGGGAGCGATTGTGTCAGCGTTTATAAATAGCAACTGTTTCGACTCGCCGCTCACTTAGCGGTCAGCCGCCGTAGAGTCTATATTACCTGAGGATGCCTCGTGTAGAGGCGAAACACGTGTCGTATTATCGTCGATGGTGTGTTTTGCCTGGAATAGTGGTGTTGAAAGTAGTGGTGCTTGGTCTAGTGGTGACGGAGTTAGTGTATGCAATTGAGGGAGGGCGGGAGGTGCGCTTCAATCCAGGTAAGACACATCATTTTATATGTTTAGCGGAAAGTTGCAAAGAAATTGATATTTTTATTTTTTATTTTAGACAGATCTCTGGCAAAGACTTTGGAGCCCTGGTTCCGTAGCTTGGAATAGCGTGGCCGCCGGGGACTGGGGGCCCCTTGTTTGCGTTGTTAATGATGGTGGGATATTTGCCATAGTTGCCACGCTTGGCGTGCGGGTTGGCAACCGCAGTTTTTTTTAATTTATTTTATGTACACACATTTAGATACAGAAGCAGTCTCATAGTAATCACGTACAAAGGTTCTACTTATTCCAAATTAGCTGAAATATCTTCCAGTAGACCCATAAAGGAAAATTATATTGAAATTGCAAAGTTAGTGCATACATTAGTACTACTAAATTATAAATAATATACACAATGTTACGTAAATTATATAATATAAAACAATAAATAAAGATAAAATAAATCAATAAATAATAATAATAATAAATAAGATAGTTACATATGATATATATAAACTAAAACTAATATAATAGAATAACATATATAAATTAACAGCATGCAAAGTAGTTATCTCTAAGACGTTTCTTGAATACCAACAAAGTTTCGGAATTTCTTATATTTGACGGTAGTGAGTTTTATAATCTTATCGCGTGAACTGAAAAGAAGTAGGAGTAAAAACCGGAATTATAGACGGGAAAGTCAAGAAGATTTTTAACAAGGGATCTGCATGGTTTGTCCGGAGGATGGGTGAAGGAAGATCGGCTTCTGAGTTAAGTGGGAGAGGAAGGGTTGTGCAAAATATTATAGAGGAGACATAACAATCGAGTGTTCCTTCGAAGTGGAATTGGGAGCCTTTTGAGTTGCTTACGAAACTAAGATATACTGTCAAATTTCTTGAGCCCAAATATAAAACGGATACACTGATTTTGCAAGCGCTCAAGTTTATTAAGAAGCTCGTCTGTAGCAACCAAATAACAGGCATCCGCATAATCAAGGAGAGGTAAGATAAGAGTAAGCACGAGTGATATTTTAACTTTAAGGGGTAAGAAATTTTGTAGACATTTAAGCGAATGCAAAGTAAAGTAGACCTTGCGACTAACTTTAGCGATATGCGTGGTCCATGTTAAATGGTGATCAAATATGATGCCTAAGTTTTTGACGGTATTGGCAAAGGGTATAGGAACGCCATTAAAACAAACAAAAGGAAGTGATGTAAATTCTAATCTATTACACAATTGCCTACTGCCTATTATGATGGCCTGAGATTTTGTGGGATTAACTAATAGTCCGAAGGATGCAGACCATTCACAGATGCGGCTCAGATCCGCATTCATAGCTGCAATTGCAATATTTGTATCACCCACCGGAGAATGAAGATAAAGCTGTAAGTCATCCGCGTAGAGATGGTAATTAGATGTAATAACACTCGTAATAGAGTTAATAAATATGGAAAATAAAAGGGAGGTAAGAACGCCACCCTGAGGTACACCCGTAGTGATACCAGACCAATCGGAAGGAGTGTCATTAACACGGACAAAATGTGATCGACCACGAAGATATGAATCGAACCATGCGATGGCAGATGGGGAAATGTTTATAGATTCCAGGATCCGGAGAAGAATATCAAAGTCTACTGAGGTAAAAACACTACTAAAGTCAAGCAAAACTAATAGTGTAAGAGATTTATTGTCCATGGCCCAACGGATACCATCGGTTATTTTAAGTAAAGTAGTAATTTTTATTATGGAGAGAGTTGTAAAAGTAGCGTCTTTTAGCATACCGACACAAGCGACTGCAGCGGTTGCGTAAAAATTTAAAACGATTTAAGTTATTTTCTGATGGGAGACGTTTAAACCTTTGCTTAGCTTTGTCCCTCTGGCCCGTAAGTTCTCTTATATCTTGTGTAATCCATGGTGCATGATTACGCTTTATTTTTACGCGTTTGAGCGGGGCATGTTTATTGTATACCTTCAAAATTATATCATTAAAGTTACAAACCTTCTCATTAATATTAGTTTTGTCAACAATAGGTGTCCAATCAACATTACTTATACCACGCTGCAATGATTCCAGATCTATTCCCTTGTAATTACGAAGGAACAAGGATTGGGATTTCTTTTTAGGTGGACAGAGACGATAAGAGAGGTAGATTAAATCATGATATGAAAAAGAGGCAGTTATTTGTCCATAAGACATGACACTATCAGGAGAAGAAACGATCATAATATCAAGCAAAGAAGGGATACAGTTAGGGAAGTGGTGCATTGCCTGAAGGGGGAGAGTGAGAAGATTGAAGGAAGATACCAAAGTCAGAAGTTTTTGGGAGCGAGAATCATTTTTAATAAGGCAGGTGTTGAAATCTCTCATAAGAATAATATGATCGTAAGTAGTACTAACATTAGCAAGGATTTTTTCAAGCGTATCAAAGTAATCTATGTGCATGTTAGGACTGTAAAATACCGCCAGCAACATTTTTACATGATTGAGAGTAACTTCTATAAAGAGATATTTAGCAGATGGAGAGTAAATAGAAGGAGAGGCACATATGGTGTTATAAAATATTTGCGAACGCAGGTATATAGCTATCCCACCACAACCTTTTCCTATACGATCATTACGAATAAGGGCAAAACCAGGTAAAGCAAACTGTGTAGAGGGGAGTGATGGCTTGAGAAATGACTCAGAAACTAGTAAAGCATCGAGATGTGCACTGTTAATTGATCCAAGAAGATCAGGATAATGGCGAGGAACACTCTGGATGTTAATGTGTACAACATTAAAGTGGTTAGGAAATTTAGAGCGCAGGGATGAAATCTGGTCATACAAAGTTAAAGGTAACTCACTATCCACACTTGTTAAACTACTTGAAGATGAAGATCATGAGAAGAAACTGTCATCAAAAACATCAAGATTATCCATTTAGCAAATAAATTAAGATAATATAATAATGTATATTATCTTAAATATAACAATAATATAATATAAAATGTAAATATAATAATACAGTTTAAAAATATGTATACATATGATATATAAATACAATATATATGTATATATTTATAAATATCAATTAAGCAATTACTTAATTTAAATTAAACAAAACTTAGGTATAATCTAATACAAACGGAACAGAAAAAAAATAAAAAAACATTTAAAATCACCAATCACAGAACTGTCATGAAATACTGAAGAAAAAAAATCTTATGAGAGTATAAATTATACATAGGTTTCGATTTAAAAAAAAGTTTATAATGTTATGATATGAAACTATCTTATAATTATATACATATTAAACTTCCTTAAGAGATTAATAAAAATATTGAAAAAACACTATTACATATTACTGCAAAGCAGAATAAATAATACATTTTCCCAAGCTACAACTTGACAGTAGCACAGTGGCCAAAGGGCCGTGTGTCACAACTAAGAGAAAAAAAATGCATTATAGTCATCTCAAAACTCACGAGTGTCAATTCAATGTGAATCACAGACTAGTATGATGCTTACGCAATTGTGAATGATAAAATATACATTTTGATAACTACTGTGTGTAATTAAATGCTTATATTATTATGAAAGTACCAGCTGGAAAAATGTATCATTATTACAGAAATATAAAGTAATTATAAAACAGTATTGCAAAGTGGTTGTAAAGCGGCTAACAAAAAAAAATGATTATGATATGTACCTATATTGTCTGAAAGAAAACAACGAAACTAGGGATTAGTTGCGGCGACGAGCCTTCCGTGGAGCATTAGTAGTCAATCTGGATGCAACTTTCTTTGGAGAAGTGGGTTCCTTAGACTGCCCAGGGTCATTGACTGTACTACACTTGTCGTGATATCGGCAAATAAGGGGTTTTAGTTCTGCCATAGACTCAATCCTCTGACGTGTTTTGTCCGGCAAAATAATAACTATTTTGCCTTCTACGGACCAGCAGTTCTTAATCCCGAAATGTTTACGAGCTGTCATAAATACTTTGTGCCTTGTCATACTCACGTACATATACTCACGTGTTTTGCGAGGTTAACCCGCACCCTATTCGACAAACCGGGCACCAAACCCGATGGTCAGTTAACGTATGGTAGGTTTATTTAAGGATCACATACTAGGACCAGTGTTTTTGCCACAGCGACTTAACGGACAGCGATACCTTAACTTTACAAATGAACAGTTGATTGATAATGATTTTTTATTCGCAACATTTTTTATTTTATTCACAGACTAATGAATTACGTATTTACCTAATTTTATTTTTATCTTTTCGGTACTTTTAATTTGTGCAAAAATATTCCCATTGTTTTAGGATAAATGAATACCGCGATTAATAACCATAAATAAAGATATATTTTTTTAACAAATGCACATTGTTGGGCGTTCCATGGCCTAATATGGGCATCCCCCTTTACGCGAACACTACACATTGAATAAAACTATTATTTACCGATTTTATCGCGTTTAATTACTTTAATTTATTTTTATTATTATCCCGACGTTTCGGGTAAGAAATACTCCGAAAAATTAAATCTCGACGTGAATTAGCTAATACCATCATGTGCCAAACCACCGAGTTTGTATGGGTTACCGAAGATACACAAACCAAAGGTCATAGTGGAGCTACGTCCCATAGTGAGCCCAATACTTAGCAAAAATACTATCACCACTGAGAGGACATACCAGTGCACACACGAAGGATTCGTACCATTTTGTGAGTGAGATAAAAGACCTACATCTTGCTAACAATGAAACTATAGTCAGTTTTGATGTTTAGTCACTATTTACATGCCTACCTATTGTGGACTGCATCTCAATTGTAACTAGGAAGCTAGAAGAAAATAACATGCCTCAAGAATATGCAATACTACTTGAACGTTGCCTCACATCTGGCTATCTATTTTGGAAGGAGGAGTTCTACAAGCAAGTAGATGGTGTGGCGATGGGCTCACCTGTGTCTCCCATAGTCGCCGACATATTCATGGAGGAATTTGAGGAGAAAGCCCTTCTTACTGCTCGTGTAAATCCAAGGTTCTACAAGCGGTACGTAGACGACACTTTCACAATTTTACCATCTGACAAAGTAACTGCATTTTTAGACCACCTTAACTCCATAAACTCTAAAATACAATTCACAATGGAGTTAGAGGCAAATAATTCTTTAGCCTTCCTAGATGTTTTAGTCATCCGAAATCCTGATAACACTATTTGTCACACTGTGTATAGGAAAAAGACCCATACAAACCGATATCTAAATGGTGAATCTCATCATCATCCTTCACAGTTAGCTACCGTGGGTAAATCTTTGTTTCAGAGAGCACGAGGGATCTGTGACAGAAAACATCTGGCTGCGAAGTTTCAGCACGTCAAGCAAGTATTGCAAGGCAACAAGCTTCGGGTCCCGCGCCTACGTCAAAGTGAACGAGTGAAGCCAGCCACAGTCGAGCGCACGCCTGCTCTACTACCATATGTCAGAGGAGTCACGGACACGATTGGCTACATCTTGAAGCGAGCGTCCATTAAGACATACTACAAGCCGCTGAAGAAGATCAGTCAATTTTTACCATCCATCAAATGTAATATTCCTCTACAAGATGCAGGTGTGTACAAGCCAGATTGTGAATGTGGTCTCTCTTACATAGGTCAAACAAAGAGATCTATAAAAACCCGCGTGAAGGAACATATAGCTGATGTGAAGCACCGACGCTCGGGGAAGTCTGCAGTCTGCGAACGTGTTCAAGATCGTCCCCACCATTACATTAGATTTGATAAACCACAAATTCTCGCAAAACAACACCGTTTCCTACCAAGGATGATACGCGAGGCTATTGAAATTAAAAAACATCCAAATTTCAATAGAGAAGACGGTTGGGTGCTACCATCTGCTTGGGATCCTATAATTAACAAAATTAAACCCAAACCCAAGCACACCACTGCAAGACTTCATGATACTATAAGCTCGTTTTGCGTAAATCGGACCAAAAATTAATATTAAAAAACTGAAGGTAGCCGGACTAACTATGACATTGGGACGTCAAACATCTCAGTCCCCCCCGTGACCATGGGTGCTGTAAATCACCCGAAACGTCGGGATAGTAATAAAAATAAATTAAAGTAATTAAACGCGATAAAATCCGTAAATAATAGTGATGTACGGCTAAGTTGACATCTGGCACTAGCGCCATCTAGTGTCGGGTAATGAAACGAGGGGAGAGCTTTCCAGAAAATGACATCACTAATCTTTCAACCGACAGCGCCACCTGTTGTCGAAACGAAGAACTAAGCTTCTGGAAGCTGACTCTCGAACTTTCGTCGCTTTGTCGATTGGTATTTACTTGAATGTTCTGGATGATTCAGTACTAATGTGTATTTATAGCCGCTGCAAGGTGCGATCGGGGAAGTATTGAATTTGGTGAAACAAGCGAAGCTTCGGAGCGAAATAAAGTGAATCAGTGTGATTAATTATTAGTGTTTAAGATTTAATTGGTGTAAAGAAAATTAAAGTGTTAATTTAGGTAATTCTATCGGCAATTTTTATTGTCACGAACCCCAAGCTCGTAACAATTGATATCAGAAGTGGGATAAAATCATGCCGATTTTACCTAAGGAGAAAACGGAAGGTGTCCGTACCCGAAGTCAACGCCAGCATGAGACGGACCAAAGAAGATTTGGTGGTGCAACACCGCAGACGTCGGAGGGCCAGCCGCCGGCTGCAGGCCCGTTAGTAGCTCCGACATCTGCAGCGCCTGACTTAGGTGCTCTGATGGTGATGCTGGAGGAGCAGGCTCGCCGATAGGAGGAACAGGCTCGCCGATAGGAGAAACAGGTTCGCCGACAGGAGGAACAGGCTCGCCGAAAGGAGGAACAGGCTCGCCGACAGGAGGAACAGGTCCGTCAGTTGAAAGAGCAGATGCAGAGCGGACAAGGGGAACAGGTCCGTCGATTGGAAGAGCAGCTGCGGGGCGGACAAGAGGAACAGGTCCGTCGTTTGGAAGAGCAGCTGCGGGCCGGACAGGAGGAACAGGCCCTATCGGTTGGAAGAGCAAATGCTGCTCATTAAGGATCTTCACGCTACCTTCGGGAAGGAGATCAAGGAGGTGAAGAATAGGGTTGCTCAGCATGACAAACGACTGTCAGAAGCTGAAACCCAAATCGCGAAAGCTGAAACCCGAATCGAGAAAGCTGTAACCCGAATCAACCAAGTGAGCAATCGGGTCGACAACGTGATGGCTGACATGAAGAAATCACTGGACGAACTCAACCTGGGGGATGGAACTACAGCTCCCGTAGTAGCTAATACACCTTCGATACGTGGGTTCAAAGTGCCATCGTTCGACGGGACTTCTTCCCGGTCAGCCTACAAAATCCAGTTCCAGGCTGTTATAAAGGCAAACGGCTGGAATAAAAGTCAGGCCATGACTGCTCTCACACTAGGCCTGCACGACGAGTCCTTAACTGTTCTAGAATCTCTCGGTAAAGAAGTGACATACGAGCAGCTCCTTGAGGCATTGGAGGCTAGATATGGTGACGCTCACCTGGAACACGTCTTTCGAGCGCAGCTTAGAGATCGCTTGCAACGCCGCAACGAAAACCTGCAGCAGTGGGCTCTAGAGGTGGAGAAGCTGGTGCGAAAAGCATACCAGTCTGTACCTGCGCTCATTGAAGGGAACCTGGTGCAGACATTCATCGACGGCATCCGTGACCTGGAAGTCAGAGCTGCTGTGAGGCTTGGGCACCACGAGGCGCTTAAGGATGCCTTGCCCCATGCTCTGGAGGTGGAAGCCGTGCGGCAGGACCATCGCGTCAGGGAGGTTGCAGCAGCTAAAGTTCGCGACTGCAACAAAGGATACAGCCCTAGGTGCTATGGCTGTGGGGAAAGGGGCCATCTTCGCTCTAGCTGCCCTAAGCGAACTGTAGAAAGGAGAGTTGATCGATCTCGAGAGGGTAGTGCAGCTAACGGCACCGCTTGGCGGTGGCAGGATCGTCGTTCCCCTCGCGCTAGGGAGGTTGCAGCAGTTACGGTTCGCGACCACAATAAAGGATACAGTCCTAGGTGCTACGGCTGTGGGGAAAGGGGCCATCTTCAATCCAGCTGCCCTAAGCGAACCCTTGAAAGGGAAGGTTAACGATCTCAAAAGGGAAGTGCGGCTAACATCACCGCCCAGCAGCAGCCGGGATACGACTTTCCTATCAGACATCGCAGCGGGAAATCTCATGGCAACGCAGATGCACTGTCAAGAAGACCTAGTCCTGAAGATTGCAAATATTGTACTAGGCAAGAGAGTAAGGAAGTGGTATCCGTGAGGATGCTCAGGACAGACCACCTCAGCAACGAGTGGAAGGACAGCCTACGACATGCACAGCACTAAGATCCGGACATCAAGCCGATTCTGGAATGGATGAAGGCCCGTGCTACCAAGCCTAAGTGGAGCGACGTCTCAGCGATGAGTTTAACCACGAAAAGCTATTGGGCCCAATGGGACAGCTTGCTGATTCAGGATGGAGTCCTGTGCCGTAAATGTGACAATTGTAGAGGAGACAGCAGTATTGAATTTTGCGAGACAAGCGAAGCTTCGGAGCGAAATAAAGTGAATCAATGTGATTAATTATTAGTGTTTTAAGTTTTAATTGGTGTAAAGAAAATTAAAGTGTTAATTTAGGTAATTCTATCGGCAATTTTTATTGTCACGAACCTCAAGCTCGTAACAATAGTTTTATTCAGTTGATTGATACTTTGGACGACCTATCGTTGGCTGAATATCGGCGTACATGGTTCCAGCATGATGGTGCACCCCCACATGTCGTGAGGTTCGTCCGTGAGCGCCTCACTGAGCTATTTCATGATCGCTGGATCGGCAGACTAGGACCACACGCTTGGCCACCTCGCTCACCTGATCTCACCCCGTTAGACTTCTTTCTGTGGGGGTATGTGAAAGAAAGGGTTTTAATGGTGAGTGACGAAAGGATCGTGGATATTTTTGACAAATCACTTGTGGACTGTGTCGAAGACCCCACGATGATGTTCCGCCCGCATGAGGAGACGCAACACCGAGCCCAAATCTGCCTCTAAATGAATGGGTGTAGTGTATGTAACACGATGTATAAAAAAGCATGATTATTCTTATTTAAATTTCATTTAAGTAAATTTTTCATTAGTGGGGAATCGAACCAGGTATTTGATTTATTTAACCTGTGAATTTGAAATAAAGTAGGTGGAGACTAGCACAGCGCCAAAACAGTAGTGGATAAGTTAGGCATTTAGACAAGTGTAAATTATTAGGTACTGGTACGATGTGGGCTGCTTGTCGGCGTTCGGCGTCCTAAGCTTATTAACCCTTTATCGGCTGATTTCAGGTATTGAAGTTACACTGCTGGTTTCATATTTAGGCATTTTCATGATTTTTTTATGAAATTATCGTTTCATTTAGCTGTAATAACGCGGTAGAGCGTGAATAAAGCTATTTAAACGTTGTAAAGAAAATGGTTAGTTTTGCATCGAGATCGATTTTTTTTTTTGATTTTTTTTATAGGATAGGGTGACAAACGAGCACACAGTCCACCTGATCGTAAGTGGTTGCTGTGGCCCATAGACATCTACATCTATCCTCGATTACGAATCAAAATGCAGACGCGTTGTCACTCGTGAGGACTAAGATGGAATGCCTTGTTTCCAGTAAAAAGGGTCTCCGGTTCTCTACACTCACCATACGAAATACAGCAGCATTAAGCTGCTATTTCACGCTGGTATTCTTTGAGAGCGTGGTCCTTCCCCGGTCGAGCCGACCCATTCGTGCTACAACTATACTACTAATATAACTGCAGCATGGCTCTACCACGTATAATATTTGATTTGAGCTCTACCACGTAGCTAATACTATCGTCTGTCTTCGTTTTCGGGAGCGTTACAAAAATATCCTGTATAAGAAGTATATAATATACATAAAAAGTACATTATATAAAGAAGTATATAGTATATGGAAGTATTTTATATATATTATGAAGAAGTTTATAATATTTAGAATTATATAATAAATAAAAAGTAACAATCCTATTCGGATATCCTCCGAAAAGGAGATATTTGAAATAACCTCTGAATTGGAATTAGTAGACTGGCTACCAAAATTCTCTAGCTGAAACTGCCGCCCATTTTCATATACGGAGCTGAAAAATTCATAAAATAATTCACAGATACCCTCTGGTGTATCAGATCTTTATTTTTACGAGTCGTAACTTTAGGTATTCCGCTTTTACCTTTTTGATTATTAACAATGGACCAAAATAATTTAATGTCGTTTTTAAGTCCTTTTTCGATGGAATTAATGTAAGTATTGAAGCAATCAGCACACAGTGTCTTAAATCTCTGTCGAAGCAATACTCAATAATGTCAATAGCAATACTTATTACTTTTTGATGAACGTCGGGGTACATATATTTTTATAGATTTTTTCATTAAATATATTAACTGACTTTTCAGCAGTTAGCCCTTTCATAAGAGAATACCAATTGATCTCAGAGATAGATTTACAAATGGTGGGATACTTTGCTCCTAAATATTTGAACCTCTGAATAAACGAGTGAGCCATAGATTTATACGTGTGGCTAAGAGAAATATAACCGTATAAAAAGTTAGATGTAGACGATCCAATGGCAGTAACGGGTTTGAAGGCAGCTCACGAACACAATTATCGTCGTTAGATAAAACAAGTCTAAAATTCGGCCCGAAGGGTGTTGTGGTGTTTAATTGTTTGAAGTTTAATGGTGATATAAAATTAAGCAGTGATTTGCCATTATTGGTAAGGTTGGGTTATGTTATATTTAATACCGTTTGATCACTTCACAGCCACTGTAGATTGGGAAGATTGAAATCACCAACAACCTAAACGTGCTGATAGTTAATTTCCATAATTTTGTTACATAAGAATGTTAAAAAAATGCATAAATTAAAGCGATCATAAAAGGCGGAATATAGATATAGCAGATAATAGTACTATGACCCTTTTGAATATTAAGACTGAGAAATACATAATCAATACAAGGTGAAATGGGATAGTCGTGTGAACCTATTAGTTCGTACCGAGCAATGGGCAACCCTCGGCGCACTGCAATCAAAACTCCACCGCCGTCCTGTTTACCTGTCGACGTCTCGGTCGAAACGATGTATTACATATCTATCATCTATGAATTCTCTGTCTCGATTATTCGGAAGCAACCACGTTTCAATTAATGTAATAAAATCATCATCATCATCATTACAGCGCTTCACAAGTCCACTGCTGAAACTAGGCCTCCCCCAAGGAATGCCACAAAGCACGGTCCTGAGCCACCTGCATCCATCGACTCCCTGCATGTATTACCAGGTCGTCACTCCACCTAGTAGGGGGTCGCCATAAAATCATAACTATCTGATAATATATTTGTATACAGAGTATTTAATTCGGTTCTTAAGCCCCTGTAGTTTGGTAACATAGTGTAAAACGATCAGTCGTCATCTTTTTTATTTTAATACCTACCTTGTGTATTACCTACACCTATTAACAAGAGAAAGAAATAAAAATAAAAAAGTAGAAAAGCTACGAGTATAAATAAAGTAACAGACATACTGAGACTAATGTATTCTATTCTTTTCCAATTCAAAAAGAAAAAATGTGGCCGATTGTGTATAGTAACTGTTAAATTTCAAAAATTTGCACAGTTATTTCCAATCAAAGTATTAAGCAAATACATTACTAGAAGTAAATTAACAGTTATATTTATTACGCAATGAAACAGTATTTTATATTTTGTGTTTGGTATTTGTAAATCTCATCATATATTATGTAAATCCCAGTAAAAGAAGTAATTGTAGTTTTCAGTACAAATAAGCGAGAATAACAAATAATGCTTAATAGTTTTTAATTGTGTTCAACAATTAAAAATAATAAACTAATAACGTTAGTTAGGTATGTTAGAAAGTGTAACTTTCAAATAAACTTAATACGCTTTACAACATACATATTATAATTATTACTGTTAATTTGACAACAAAGTATTTTTTAAATAGAATATTGTTTGTAAAATATCGTAAGTAAATTCTTTGAGTAACAAGCAAATTGCCGTTAGATAAAAAAATAGTTCATAGCGCAAGGCAAAGAAGTGTAAACAACACATTGTAATGAAATGTTTACATACCTATATGACACTAAATAATATAATACTTTTTGATAAATACCTTTGAACGACTTCTTCGAGACAAGTCAATGCAGATGGAAATGAAATACTAGTTTCAGCTGTGTACGAGTAGCATTAAAAATTAGTTAACCGGACTTTCAAGAGAAAGAAGATTTTTGATGGATTTTCAAGAGAACGAATGCTGAGAACAGGAGAAGTATCGTTTGCACGCAACAAGATGCTGCCGCGCTTGATCAAAGTGTATCTGTAACCGCACTCTTAGCAGCTTCCCGTACTCGTATCTCAAGAAATAAAATTTTTCTTTTTAAAAATAGGTACTAATTAAAATATAACTTGTGTATAGTTCCAGGCATTTTCAGTTTTTCTGTTGTTAAACCTTTTTCTTTGCGAGCTGTTGAAAGAAAACTATCACGTAACATTCGATTCGTAAACTTAACAGTGATATTCTTACCACCCCACTTTTGGGATTAAGCTGAGGTACACGATGAATTGCGGCGACGTCGTACTTATTAATTGGTTGTGTGATAACAGCAGCTGCGTTTTCTATAATCGAAATTAAATTTTCATTTCGATAATCAGATCGCCTTTGTTTTGGGATGATTTATATATTTCTTCTAATTCGAATAATCGACTATGGATCTCTTTAGTTTGGGTTTTTAGGTCGTCATATTTTTCATTAATAAATTGGATTAATTGGATTAATTTTTAGAAATCTTCAATGAACTTAGTTATTTTATTAGTCTGTTTGTCGAAGAACTCCTTCATTGATCCTATTATCTTCTGTTGGAAAAAATTAAATTCATTACGTAGATCCAACACATTTTGATCAGCTACACCCTTACGTAACGTCACATAGTCAGGTAGAGATCCTTTTTCTATAAGAGAACTGTCTATACTCATTTCACCATAAGGAGATCTATTGGAACACCGTGTAGGGCTGTTTTGTTTGGTGCGAGTTTTATTGAAAGACATATTAATATAAACGATAAAACACTAGAAACAGATAGGCTAGGAATTTTATTAGGTGGAGTCCTTAGGTAATAAGAATCCCTTTCTGCCTGTTTAGGAGTCCACCAAGTAGGTACCACCCTCTTACCTATTTCTACTGTATTCCCGTGTAAACTGTGACTGTGAAGCTGTCGTCTACTTAACAGCTCGCTCAACAGTCTAGGTGTGACATGGGAGACTTGAAAACAAAAGTTCGTATACGTGGTAGAGCCATGCTACAGTTATATTAGTAGTATAGTTGTAGCACGAATGGGTCGGCTCGACCGGGGAAGGACCACGCTCTTACAGAATACCAGCGTGAAATAGTAGCTTAATGCTGCTGTATTTCGTATGGTGAGTGTAGAGAACCGGAGACCCTTTTTACTGGAAACGAGGCATTCCATCTTAGTCCTCACGGGTGACAACGCATCTGCATTTTGATTCGTAATCGAGGATGGATGTAAATGTCTATGGGCCACAGTAACCACTTACCATCAGGTGGACTGTGTGCTCGTTTGTCACCTTATCCTATATAAAAAAAAAAGTTCAACCTCACCAACAGATAAAATTATTTGCTGAATTTCTTGGTCACCTAAGTGTTTCAAGATCGGCGTTTCAGTAATGGTATGTTGACTGTTTCGCTGAAATTAATATCAGGCATCTCGAATAGCCTTGGTGCAGGGTATTATGAAATACTGCATGCTTTTAATTTATTGTACTGCCAATTCATGAATGTGCTCTGTATCATCCGTAATCACTACAAGTAGAGAATGGAAAAGCCAAAAGGATGTGCCTAATAGCTATTGAGTTCAACGACAGGGTCGATCATTTCTCTCAAGGATTCTGGCAGATACTTGGAGGCTAATACAATTTTAAATAGATGTCGAGATCCAGTCATTAGCATGAGCTAATTTGATTCCTAAAGGCACCTTTCACGTACTATTAGATTATCATAAGTTAAAAAAAAAGTTATTTGATCCACCCTAGTTTAACATTAAAGTTGGTTACAGCGGTCTATAAACCTCAGTGGCCACTAAAATCTCAAATAAAAATATTTCCAGTAATTTCATTATGATCTCTCAAAACCATTTAAGAAAGAACATAGCTATATATACATTCAAAAATGCACTTGGGGCTAGATCTAGTGAGTAAAAAGACTAAGACCATGCCTACCGCTGAGGTGTGAGACGGTGCGTTCTCACGGTGAAACATGATTGAATTTTTTGCAAATATGGCCGTTTTCCACAATTTCTGCCTACAGTTGTACAGTGACAAGTATTGATGCGTAATATGCTACATTAATATTTTTTGTTTTTGAAGATAATCGATAAAGTTAACTTCATTCAAATCAGTAATAACTGTACTTTCATAATTTAAATTATACATTTAAAAATGGAAAAATCTACAGAAGTCAAATATTATTCATATCTATTCAAAACAAAAGTCTAAGCGAAAGAAAAAATAGGATTTATAGATTTATTAAAACCTTATTAGGACCTGTTTAAATTTCGTGACGCGAACATCTCGTTGTCTTTAAAAGTTTTTAACTTTAGTCGTAAATTTGGCAGAAGCAGTAGCTATAACTTTACCCAATCGTGATTAATGATTAAACTTTAAGCAAGATACAAAATCAGAAGCTCAATTGTCCATAGAAGTACAGCAAAATATGTGTGCTGAGGACATTTTAGCTTCTATAGCAGCCGAAACACAATGTTAAATGCGTAAGCACAAATGACGATAAGAAAGTCACTTTAAATTAATTCCACTGGTTACCAACCGGTGGACAAAGTGGAATAAATAGAATGCTAAAAAACATAAAAAATATTATTTTTGGCCAGGGATAACAAGTGAAATTATTGATTACATAAAAAAATTAAAATTGTGTCAAATTAATAAATACACTAATAAGTATATTAAACGACCAATGACGATAACTACAACAACGAACTCTCATCTCTCTCAACTCTCATCAATCTCAACATCTTTTGAAAGAATTTGGTTAGATATAATGGGGCCATTGAAAGTAGACGATTTCGATAATAGGTATATAGTATATATATCCATTATCGAAATCGTCCACCATACAGTGCGATCTTACAAAATTTGTAGAAGCCTACCACTTACGCAAAAACGCTGAATCGGTAGCAAGAGTTTTTGTAGATAACTTTATTCTAAGATATGGAATTCCTAAGGAGATTATAACTGATCAAGGAATGAAATTTCTTAATGAAATTATGTTAGAAATTTGTACTCATTTAGGCATTAAAAAATTGCAATCCACCGCGTATCACCATGAAACCATGAGTTCCATAGAATACACATATAAGCATCTTCGCACTTTTCTCAAAATATAGTGTGAAGGTAATAAATGAAATTGGAGTACTTGGGTTAAGTACTGGTGTTTTCGTTTAATACGTCGGTACATTCACAGTCAAAATACACTCCTTAAAAATAAGTTTTTGGCAAGAATTTTATTTTACCTAGTAACTTAAGTAATTCTGTAACACCGTTATACAATTATGATAATTATCCAGAATTCCAACACAGACTACAAAGAGCACTGTACGATACACGTATCAATTTATTACAAAACAAATTGTGTAGAAAATATACTTTTGATAAGTATTGTCATCAAGTTTCGTATATGAATAGTGATTTGATTTTGTTAAAAAATCAATTAGAGACAAGTTAAATAACGTATATAATGGATCATATGAGGTGATAAGAGAGGAATCACCGAATGTTATCATATTAAAAAATAATATGGAATATTTAGTACCTAAAAATAGTTCGAAAATGTTTTATGATGTAACTTAGTTTGTGGTATTATTTGATGTAAAAAAGAGTTGATGTGACACCTTTTTTTTCTCTAAGAAGAAGGTGTAACGGTCATTTTTAGGGGGCATGTGATGACATAAAATAAATGCGCAATAATATTTAGTATGATTTGATTACGCACTTACAAAATATGACAAAAGTGGGTCCCTTCAAATATCAGACTTACAAAATATTTGTGACGTAGTTAGGTGTTTTTTTATTTCTATAAGTAAGCTAGTTTTAAGTATACCTGTTGCTATTTCAATAAACGTACGTATATCTTGATAGATGTAGTTTAGTTTAACCTCCTACTATCGCTAACACACTAGACTATATAGAATAAAATTATTTATTTCATTTTATTGCATCAGAGCCTTTCTTGCCAACCACCATTCTCTCTACAGAAAAGAGGACACCTGCTCGTCTAAGCGTCCTTTCAAGGCTGGATTTTCTCAAGGCTCTGTCCTCTTCCAATTCCGCTTCTAACCTTGAAGACCCAGTATTTAACACTGCTCTTTTCGCCGATGACATGGCACTCTTTGTCGCCCATCAGAACAAAATAATTCTCACCAAGATGATCCAAGCAGATGTCAACCGCTTAGACAATTGGTTCCGCTTGTGGAAAATCGAAGTGAATCCTGAGTAAAGTGTAGCAATATACTTTCAAAGGACCCCTACTTTCAAACGTCATAATACAAATTCCGATAAATCGATAGATACGATCACCGTGTTCGGCTGCCAGATCCCCTGACAATCAACGGCCAAATATCTAGGGGTCACTTAGGACTACGGCATGACCTTCGCGAAGCATTCCGTTCCGTTCGCAACCGTGCCGAATTCATCAATAGTCGTCTGCACCCATTAGTTAACAGCAAGAACAAACCGTCCTTAAGAATCAAGCTCCATCTTTACGAAGCTTGCGTAAGACCCATCGATACGCAAGCGTTGTTTTCGCGCACGCTGCCCATCGTCGTCGAACAACCTTTAAATCGTCCAAAACATACTCATCCGCATAGCCACCAGAGCTTGGTGATACCAGCGAAACTTCGACTTACACAGATATTGTCAATTCCCGACGATCTCCGGGTATTTCAAGGAAATGTCTCAGCGCCACATTGAGAAGGCCGAGACACATCCCAACCCGTTAGTGGTAAACACAGCCATATACGCCTCGACTCCAAACGTTGCGGAAAGCCTCCGGAGGCCCCGTAATGTTAATTGAACTCTCTATTCCGCTAGATTCCGACGACCCGAAAAATGAGGTATATATAAATAACAATTCTAATCACCATTTAAATATAAAGTTACTTAATATCCAATCTTTTAATTTAAACTTACAAATTAACACGATTATATAAAATATATGGACTATGTATTATAAACCATATATGCACAAAGTGATGGAATTACATCATACATATAGGGTCCTTACATGAATTGTTCAACCCTCTTACATTCGACGTACAGAGGGAAATTTCGCGCACGTTAGATGATTCAGCCGAACTCGCTTAAAAATCGGTAATGACAATGTTAAATCTGCACTAACAGAGTTGAGTTGAGTTGAGTTTAACTATAATTATAATAATAATAAACTTCATTTGACATAAAATATTACAATAAATATTTCAGTAAATCCATACATCATAACTACTCTCAAGAACCGTATTTCTACATATAACACACATTTATTATCACCCGCTTTCGTTGTTTTTTTTTAATTACGTATAATTAAGTCGTTAATATTGAGGCTTGTTTTGTTATTCAACCAGATCGCTTAAGTTAGCTCCAAATCATCTCTTGAGTCTTGAAAAAGACGACATAGGGATACTGAAACAGGAGATATGCAGCATTGCCATTCAGATTAGAACACAATAATCATAATAAAAAACTGCGTTTGCCAACCTGCCTGCAAAGCGTAATAACTAGGGCAAATATTATTTTACTGATTGATTAATAACACAGATAATACTGTCAAAAACTTATGATGAAAAAATTATAATAAGGAATTCTATCGTGTTTTATATCACATATAAGTAATAAGTACATCTTATCTATTAAAAAAAAAGAACTCCAGTGGGTTTCTTTTAATAATAATTTACTAAATAACATTAGAGTAAGCAATAAATGTGATTATGAAACAAATATGCTCAAAATCAACAATGGAAATATGCTTTCTCATTACGAAATAACTAAAGGCTGTAAATTTTACGATTTTCAATATTACACTTCAATTTTCGGTACACTCTTCCTAATGAGAGTGTCTAAAAATATTTTCACTTTGCTGAGGATTTTATACAGAAAACTACGATTGAATACAAATTGTAGAAAATCATTCGATATTTTGCACACTTTTTTCACGGGCCTTCTTTTGTAAATCTCTAATTAAGAGTAATCATACAATATTTGTGTTATAAAGGTGGATTTTGTCTTTACACCGTCTTTGGAAGTTATTGCGTATGAATTATTTAATTCTTGTTACGTTTTAAATTCTGTTTTCACTTTTTATTAAAAGCTTAATTGGTGTGATGTAAAAGTGATAAAAGTGCTAACAATCTATTTGACAGTAAAGCAACTGTAGATTGAAAAAACCAGCAACCAACATCAAATACAAAATCGTATAGATGCTTTGTTTCGATGAGATACTATAGCTATACAATGCAACAGTGTACAAAGCACCTATTATGGATAAATTCCGCAATGTCATAGTTTTTTATTATCATTTATAATGTTTGTTGGATGATGACGCCGTTTCAAAATCATCTAGGGGAACTCAAATTGGTTATGTGGTAAAAGAAAATAAACATCCCATTTCGTTCCGTAGGTGTCATAGGAGAAACATATGTAAAATTACCAAAAAATCAAATGGCTTTTCGCGTGACAACAACATCAAGTCAGTAGTGGTTATTTATGGGCCGACAAAGAAAAAAGATAAAGATAATCTCTAATATATTCCTCGATTATTATATCCATTTAATCTAGTGTTCCTTTTTTAAAGAATTAAAAAAGAAATGCTACGAAAATTTTCAATATGCATGTATCAGAAAACTATAAAAGATGATAATATCAGAAAGCGTCACATATATTACCACAACAATGTCCATTCTATCTTGAAATATAAAATAATATTTCTATCTAGATTTATTTTCTAAGTCGTTACCTGACCTCGGGCTAGAAGCCAAGTCGGCTGCATATTTATTGCTTTAATACAACTTCTAACGTACATTTTATATTATGTGTATATTTTATGTTTTAGATAAGTGTAACTTAATTGAAATCAGAAAATTATCAAAAGAAATGGACAGCAAAAGTTTTTATGTGAATGCATTATACGGGTATTAGGTCACTCTATTTTAACACCTTTTTGTAGGTTTTTCTTATACTGATTCTCGGAAAACATCATTTTAAAATCTAAAATTTCCAAAAAAAAAATTATAATTTATCACTATTGTATTAAAGCACCCCTTAGAACATCTTAGTTGGCGCCATCTAGTTTAATGTAAATAATGCATTTTATTTAAATTTACCCTCCTTAAAATTCATATATTTTGGGCGTTTGTATCCCCCTCAACCGCACGACCAGTAAATATATTATATCGCTGAGGTCTGTCACACGAGTTAATCAATAACTGAAGGAGAAGAGATCACGCCGCGTATTAGTAATAACAGTGATTATATAATAACTCACTAGATGGCTTGATGTTGGCAGTGTCCTCTCGGAATCGAAAAACGGCATGGGGGAGTGCGCCACATGCGTTGGACATAAAATATGAACGCAAACGCATTGCGGGCGTACTATAGGGCCAAAGGGGAAGAAACTGCAGGGATAGTGTATCAGGGTCGGATGCATTGCTTTTTTGCTGAGGTAGAGCCGTCTATTCCCGTCACGGAACAAGACCTGGCCAAACTCGGTCTGAGTTCGGTACATCATGCGCTCGAAAATATTTGATGATGCCGAGCTCGAGCGACGACGACGGGAGGCCATTCCCTCATCGAATGAATCGGCTATGGTTGGGGATACGGCTCCTCGGGTGACAAACCAGCATCCACATGTGGAAACCGCCATGGATCTTCCAGTTGTGGTTAATTGGAACGATGATGAAATGGTCTCCCATGAACTAGAGCAAATGAGGAGCATATTGGTACAGGCAATTTCAGAAACGCGCAGCATGCCTGTCGAAAATCGACCGCCACTTCCCCGCATACCCCTAAAGAAGTGAAATCGGGCTATCCTGAGGGCTCTTAACCCAATACTGGTGACCTATTTGAAAGCCAGCCGGGACCTTTGCAAGACGGACTCAATTCTTTTTGGCCCCACAGTGGCAGTTTGCCGTATTATTGGCACTAAACTTCCCACATCCGAACGCGCTACTAAACAAAGTAGCGCCATCCCAGCTTGGAGAAAAAGAATAGAGGACAATATTGAAAAGGCAAGGGCGCTTATCGGCAGACTGATAAGCTTCAGGTTGGGTAATAATAGACCGACGGTTGTGCCCACCTTTAGAATGGCGTTTGCTGGGACAAATATCAGCTTGTCCCAACCGGATATCACACAGAAACTAACGGAGCGCAAAAATGACCTGAAGCAAAAAATCACTGTATGCGGGAAGCGGATTCGACGATTTACCGAGATGTCAAAGCGGTTCAACCAGAATCATCTCTTCCAGAGTGATCAGAAGAGCCTTTATAAATCATTGGAGCGACCAGAGGTATGTCGAGCGGACCCAAGACCGGATCAGGCCGTCACTGTCGCATTCTGGCGTGGCCTGTGGTCAGAGCCCGTACACCAAAGCGAGGGCCCTTAGATAGAAGTTGTGGTGAGCCAAGATGCAAGTGTTACGCCTATGGACTCCGTCACCATAACGCTGGAAGACGTGGTTGAGGCGGTCCGTAGAACCCCTAACTGGAAAAGTCCGGGGCTCGACGTTCTGCATCATTACTGGTTGAAGAGGTTCGTAGTGTGTCTCACTGTGCTCGCCCGACAGTTTCAAGAGGCTCTCGATCAGAAGTCGCTCTCAAGCCTCTTCACTACTAGGATCACTCACTTGGTTCCGAAAGGCTATGATACTACATACTCGAGCAAATACATCCATATAAAACCATATAAAAGACACATCAATTTTGAGCGCGAGAATCACTCGTCACCTGGAGTTAAATCAGGTAATGTTACACACTAAAAATTGATGTCGGGGCGGTGACCGTGGAACCAAGAAACAAATCCCCATTGACGCGGTCATTGGCAAAGTGTTGAAACGCAACCGTCGGAACTTCACCGCCTGAATAGACTACAGAAAGGCATTCGACTCGGTGCCCCATACATAGCTAAAGAGGGTCCTCGAGTTGTACGCGATTGACTGTACAGTTCCTTGAGCAGTGTATGGAGCAGTGGAGTACGATCCTTGGTCATTTAGGCGAGCGTATGACGGCTGCGGAAAGCCGCATAGGGGTAAGAAGGGGTATCTTGCAGGGCGACAGTCTGAGTCTAATCTGGTTCTGCATATCTTTGAACCCTTTCAGTAGTTTATAAGAGGGCTTCGGGAGGGGATTTCAGCTTCGGAAAGGAGGCACAAAAGTGACCGACCTTTTCTATATGGATGACAGATGATCAAGTTATTTGCCTCCAGTCGCTCCCATCTTATGCAATTGCTAAACATCACTTGTGAATTTAGCAACTCTATTGGAATGGAGCAGAGGCGGATAAGTGTGCGGCCCTCCATGTTAAAAGGGGAAGGGTTGCTAACTCTGATGGCATAGACTTCTCTATGCCCATCAACTTAAGGACCCTTTCCGAGGCTAAAACATACTGATACCTGGGTATATCATAGAACGTTGGTATCGATGAGGCTGGTATAAAACAGTCAGTTTGCGACGTGTTTTACGCACGCGACCAAAGTGCTTAACAGTCTTTTGTCCGATGTGAATACGACACATATAATTGATATTGTGCTGATAGACCGGGCAAAATCAAGGATATTTTTCGTCGTCATTGCCATTCCATACGACGAAAACCTAGTGAAAGCCGAAACAGATAAGCAAACATAATATCTGGGCCTGGCTCACGAGGTGACGGAAATGTGGGGTGATCTGCCAACCGAAATTATTCCTGTAGTCGTCTCTGCGAACGGGCTAATCTCGGTCAGCCTCTCGGGTCATATGAGGCGACTGGGGCTCAGTGACGGACCGCTCGGGGATCAAATGCAGAAGGCGGTACTCCTCGATACCACCAGCATTGTACGCCGGTTTCTTTCTCTTTCCCCCTAACCGTCGGCCGTTTGGTCTCCCCTGACGATGGCTTCCATCTGGTTGGGTTTTGTATATATTTTTGAATTTTTATGTATTTATTTTATTTTATTTAATATATTTTATGGAACCCAGCCAGATAAGAAAATAATAATAATAAAACCTCTTTATTCCTTATCCCTACTTTTTCACATTTAACATTTCAATGTTGCTTAGTTCTTATTGTTAGTATTATTAGCTTATTTTATATTAGTTGTTGTTTGTACGGTTAACTGTGTATATTTTCAGTGATATGAATCCCATTCATTTGAGTAAAGGCCTCCTTCATCTGATTCCAAAACTCTCTATTTTTACTTTTACTCATCCAGTCTTTTTCTGCATACTGTATTTTGTCATCAGCCCACCGTTTATGTGGTTTTACAACTTTCCTTTTGCTAGATACCGGTCCCTTCCATCATGCGTTCAAAACGATTTGTATTATCCATCTTTTATTTGGGTATCGTATGTTGGGGTACGGGAGACGTGCCCTGTCCATTTCCACTTTAACCTTAAAGCGTGCGTGAGTGCACCTGTTATTTTCGATCTTTGTCTTATTATGTTGTTCTTGACTTTATGTATTTCATTTATATTTAATATGCTCATTTCCATTGCTCTATGTTTTGTATAATTTTCTGACTCGCTTTATTTATATATGTCCAAGTTTGGCAGCCGTATAATAGACTTGGCAAGAGGCAGGTGTCCATTACAGTACTTTTTGTTTTCATACAGTAATTTCCTTTAAGAATTTCTTTTAGTGACCAAAAATTTCCCCATGCAATGTTTTATCTTCTTTCTACTTCATATTAGTTGTTAGTTTTCATGAAGGATAATTGCTTTCCCAAGTAAATGTAGCATTATTGAACGAGATATATGTTCTAGATCCTGTTACTACTCTAGATGATAATATTGACATTGATCCCCTGCCTGAAGAATATATAACTACGCTTTTAATCATAATAATAATGCGACCCTTCTTCTATTAATATTGAAAACAAATCATTTTTGGATAAAATCATATTTTTATACACCGAATGTATATTTGTAGTAAATTTCTTTATATACAACAGGAATTTTTTTAACCATAAAAATCACAAAGAGGTCAGGGTACACTTATGAAAAATAAGAAAACAAAACTAGTTAGAGGCAGATAGTAAGTAGGTAGGTAAGGAATGTTTACGTATTTTTGTTATACTAATTCTTATCATTAGCAAATGATACCCAGAAGTATTAATGTAATAATGGGTACCTAGGTTATAAAATATTATCTTATTCTTATGCGTATTTCAGCCGCGACAAAATCTTTGTTTCTTAGAAAATATTCCGCCACCATCATGTCACGGAATATTGGAAGATTGTCAGATTGACCTTTTGAAACCCTTCTTCCATCATTAAATACTTAAAAACACCAGAGCGCACGAGGGATTTTACCTACGTACTTAAAAGTAAGTGTTAAGTGAGATTAATTATTAGTGTTTCTTAAGTTGTAATTGGTGTACGGTAAATTAGTGTCAATTTTGGTAATTCAATCGGCAGTTTTTATTGTCACGAATTCTAAGCTCGTAAAAATTAGTATCGGAAGTGGGATAAAATCATGCCGATTATACCTAACGACGAAAAGGTGGACTACGGTTTCGAGGACGGATGTACCCGAAGTCAGAGCCAGTAGGAGACGGACCAGAGACGATTTGGTGGTGCAACGCCGCAGACGTCAGGACACGTTGGAGGGTCAGCTGCCAACCATGGAGGCTGACCCGTCAGAAGCTCCTGTATCTGTAGCTTGCCGACAGGAGTGCATGGCCCGTCTGCTGGAAGATCATCTGCAGTGCGGACAGGAGGAACAGGCCCTCCGACGTCTGTTTCAAGAACAAATGCTCAACATGACAACCGCCTGGCGGAAGCTGAAACCCGAATCGACCAAGTGAGCAGTTGGGTGGACAGAGTGATGTCTGACGTGAAGAAAACGCTTAATGAACTTAAACTTGGGGCTGGAATTACAGTTCCCGTAGTAGCTACAACATCTTCACTACGTGTAATCTAAGTGTCGCCGTTCGACGAGACTTTTTCTCCAGCCTATGAAATCTAGTTTGAGGCTGTCATGGAAGCGAATAACTGGAACAAATGTCAGGCTATGACTGCACTTACCCTAGGCCTTCGCGACCAAGCCTTAACTGTTCTGGAAGCTCTCGGTAAGAAAGTGACTTACGACCAGCTCCTCGAGGCATTGGAGGCGAGATATGGAGACGCTCACCTGGAACACGTCCTTTTGGCGCAGCTTAAATATTGCGTAAAACGAAGCAAATAAAACCTACAGTAGTGGGCCTTTGAGGTGAAGAAGCTAAGCGCTCATTGAAGAGAACCTAGTGCAGACATTCATCGACGGCATCGGTGACCTGAAGTCAAAGCTGCTGTGAGGGCACCACAAGACGCTTAAGGATGCCTTGGCCCATGCATTGGAGGTGAAAGCCATGCGCAGGATCATCGTTCAATTCGAGTCAGGGAGGTTGCAGTAGCCACAGTTCGCGATCGCAACAAGGGATACAGCCCTATGTGCTATGGCTGTGGGGAAAGGGGCCATCGCTGGATCACCAGAAGGGAAGGTAATCGACAGTTCGCAAGTGGAAGCGCGGCTAACAGCACCGCCCAGCAGCAGCTGGGAAACAAGTAAAAGCCAGGAATGCGGGGCGGGTACTGGCTGATGTTAAAAGAGCCCCAAGGATCTTGATTGCACAAACCCATGATGGAAACAGCTTAATCATCAAGGGCAAGATCAACGGAATGCCGTGTAGACTGACTATAGATACTGGAACTTCAGTTGTTAGATCCCAACTTAAAAGTCATTTCCGTGGGGACTGCGCATACAAACGAGAACGCATTAATTTGTTAACAACTACCGGTCAGCTTATACTCGTGCGTCGAGAGAAGGAGATGGATTTGAAGTTAGGTAACATGAGTTATTACTCAAGTTCACCGAAGTTTTCTCGTCAAACAATGCGGACATAGGGAAAACTAGTTTAGTTCGACACAGAATAAATACAGGAGAAGAATTGCCTATCCATCAGCGGCCAAGAAGATTGCCATTAGCACGTGAAAAGGAAGTGGAAACCATGATTGAGGGCATGGTGAAGGATGGTTTTATTGAACCTTCAACTGGTCCATTGTGTTCACCTATGGTGCTGGTAACAAAGAAGTCTACCGCAGTCTGAACTACGTTACGAAGAAGGACAGCTATCCCATGTTCCAATTCGATCACACGCTGGACACGACTACAGTAGTAAAGTAGTTTATCACACTGGACCTGAAAAGTGGCTACTGGCAAGTTAAAATTGAGCCTAAAGATAAGGAGAAAACTGCATTCTCCACCGGAAAGGGTCTGTGGCAATTTAAAGTTCTAATTGGCGATGCCTGTCTGGTCTACTTGGATGACATTATCATCGTAGGCAGTGCGTTTAAGGTACACCTTCAAAACGATTAAGGTACACGTTCTCATGAAGATCCAAAGTGCAAACCTCAAGTTGAGTCCGAAGAAATGTTCACTCGGCATGTTAGCTTTTTGGGTATGCTGTCTCAACGTAATGGTGATAAAAAGGTTTTGATAGCATACTACAGCAAGTCATTCTTAACCCCTCGGACCCCTGCTTAAACGTTCGCAGTGGTAGTAGTGGTGGTGGAGGTAAACTCGCTACGCACTCTGACTGTCTGACTACTGTTCGTGATGACAGTATTATAGAGTATCATTATCGTTTAACGACGACTCCATCTCTTTGGGTAACTCATATAACATAGTACCTACTTAAGCGTATTTATTGTTTAAAATACAGATCCAAGGCTTCTCCCTAATTACGTACCGCATATAATGTTGTTCTTCGACAATATATAAATAAGCTCTACCATTTCATACGTCAAACTCTTTAAAAAAGCTTTGGTTAGGTAAGTGTCATTGGGATGACACACTACAGCACCACGTGGTATCTGTGTGGAGCCACTTTTGTTCTGAGTTCTCCGGACTTAATGGGCTTCGACTTCCTCGTCACCTTGAGGTGAACAAGGGATGTGAAGTTCGCCTCATAGACTTCGATAACGCTAGCGAGTATTTTTACGATAGGGTCGTATACATACAAGTACACAGTGGTTCCGGATACTCAGTGCAACTCGTGTGTGCTAAAGCTAAAGTTGCAGTGATGAAAATTATTTAATTCGTAAGATTGGAACTTAGTGCCGCAGTGTTGTAAGCAAATTGCTTCGTAAGGTTCAAAAGCCGTGGTAGCTCAGATGGTTAGCGCTCGCTGTAAATTTCACAGCACGCAAGCAAACCAGGTTCGATCCCCGCCGGCACCAATGATTGCAATTTTAAGTGCTGATTTACCAAGTGCTCGGCGGTGAAGGAAAACATCGTGAGGAAACCTGCATGTCAGAGAAAAAAAAAGAAAAAAATTTATTTCGAAGACGTGAAGTTCGCCAGCACGCATGGTGGTAGCGCGGTGGACAATTCCTTAACCTAAAACCCACTCAGAAATGAGTGGAGGGCTGTGCTCAGCAGTGGGATGTATATAGGCTGTAACTTTACTTTTTTTAAGGTTCTAGACAGAATATATATATATATATATATATATATATATATATATATATATATATATATATATATATATATATATATATATATATATATATAAATATATATATATATATATATATATATATATATATATATATATATATATATATATATATATATATATATATATATATATATATATATATATATATATATATATTCTGTCTAGTATATCTGCATTATAATGTAAAAGAAGTTTTCGCCTTCAGCGATTTTAAAATTTTGCTCGCGTGGATGAATTCGCATCTCTCTCTCTCTGCATCGTAGGCAGATTTTCGAAGCCACTCGTGACGTTGCACTTACAGCACTTATACCCGCTAATTGGTTTTATCACGTAGGCTCCGAGAATAGATCAGATCATGCTCTGACTTCTGCTAGGTTCATTAAACACCATTTATGGTACAATTGTTTCCCATGGGCTTCTCGTAATCTCTCTGTGTGATCTATTCATAACTTTGATCGCAATAAGCCGAAAGAAGATATGCCAGAACAAAGTCATACCGTGCTTTTACTTACTACAGACTTGCCTGAATTACCACTGTGTAAACTCATTCAACGCGTATCATCGTGGCCCAAGTTATTGCGAATAGTAGTGTACGTACTTCGCTTTATGAAAAAACTTCCTATTTGTAAATTTATTTAGGGTTTCGACTTACAACTTGCCGAAAATAAACTAATATAGCACGTGCAATATATGCATATCGCTAAAGATTTGGAGAACTTAAAAAATAATAAACCTTATTCCTAAGCGCTTATTAAACTTAGACCTTTTATTGATGAAAATTTTATTATTCGCGTCGGAGGCAGACTCACAAACTCTGGCAAGCACTAGAACTACGAATATCCATATATTATACCTCGTCACGATCGTGTTGTTGAATTGCTTATTGAACATTATCATAACAAGCATTTACATGCGGGCCCGGAATTGCTTATGTCATTTAAATATTGGGTACTTGCAGTGAGACGAATAGTTCATAATATTATACATAATGGCAACACTTTTTTTAAATCTACGTGCGTACTAGCGTGTAAATCAAGCTGAGAAGTCTTTTACTCATGTGGGATGTAAAAAAATTCGCAGGCCAACTGCAGTACATGCCGCTTCGCAGTCGTGTTATAAGAAGCCGCAAAGCATGGCTTTGCGTTTTCACACGCTTGACAACCCGCGCTACGCATATAGATGTAGCGAAAGATTTGAGTACGGTGTCATTTCTGGCCACCTTGAAACGATATTTTTCTCGAAAACAAACTTACTGCCAGCTGGCACGTGGTTAATGCGCTCATAGACATCTGCAACCAAATTCAAAGAAAGAACTTTACAAATCTGACAATTGAACACTTAGAAGGAATACTTTGCAGCATGTAATCATACTGGTTTTCTAAACACATCCGACCTTAAGATAGCAGTACAGACATTGCTGTTGGGCAGCAAAAATAGAAAAGTAAGTAGTACTTACCACTCACGGATGGACTCCACCTTAATTACCTGTCTACCTACTACAGACGGACTCTAAGGCTAAAAAAGATCATACCACCTTGTAACGTTTCTTGTACATTTCTTAGAACTGAATTTTCAATCGTCAGATCAAAGATACCATCAAATTTATTTTAATTTGACGGAATGTAAAAGTCGATCAATTCTACTACTATATTGATACAGCTTTAATTTTGAATTTGTTTATGTTGTACTTTATTCCTAAAATAAACTGTTTACAATTGTCTGCCTTTATTTGTGGTAAATAACTTGTTATCTCAGTTTCAATCTGACTTTTGACCTAAAAACAGTACACTTCTTAAAGTCACAGAGAACATTCGGGAGGGCGTGGGGAGTAAAAAAATCATAATACTTGTACTGGTTGATTTTACCAATGTATTCAACATGACTGACCATGATATCCTCCTTGCTTCAAAATCTTAATTTTTTCTCTAGTTTTATTTCTACCTTTAGGCTATCAGCAAGCTGTAATTAATGATCGTAACATGCCACAGGGTGAAATTATCTCCACTTCTGTTCTAAATTTTATTAACTTTCTTTCTTCTCGACTTAGCTGCTCTTACCATTTTTACATTGATGACCTGCATACTCTAGCAGACGTCAACTTGTTAAGTATTGGTATTGTCGGATCTAATATGGACTTGATGAATCTTCACAATAATTGGTCTCGTAAGTTTGATGTTAGTTTTAACCCCAATATAATATGTCAAGTCTTAATAGTTGAACTCTGCAACGACTGTTTAAGCTTGATGTCATTTACGTTTCGCTTGTCACGTTTGATATATCCATTATTTCTGATTATATTAAAAATCTAGGTGTCTACTTTAAATCAACCTTATGTTAGTCCAGCCAAATTTGAAATATCAGCGGTTCTATTTTTGTTAAGATCAGTGGTTTGAAGTGCCAGAATGCAATCTTCTATTTTGCCTATTATTGATTATGCTGTTGTATGTTATCCTGATCTTAATGACGTCTTCATTGTGATTGTCTAGTTAATAACTGTAATTTTATCTTTAATTATCGCAAGATTGATCATGTATCCTCATTCCACTCGGAGTTTACATGGCTTCCTATTCGTCAGCGCAGGCAAGTTAGGATAACCACAGTTTTTTTCTATTTTAATCAAAATTCTCTGAAACATTAGTTTCAATTTCTACGTGACATACATGATAGACAGCTTTGTTCATCGGAGACTCGTACTCTCTTCATAATCCTTCAAATCTTCATCGTTTGCTATCCAAGCCTATAGAATGACTTACCTGAAAAGTTAAGTAAAAAAAAACTGTCAAAAAAGTTCAAAACTTCTGCATAATTAATATAATTTGGTCTATGGTCAATGGTCGAATGGTTAACACGTACTTGTGAGTGCTTTTCGGTATTTGGTTAATTTTCCTAATTTCCTTCATTTTGTGGTGGTGGATTCAACTGTTGTAAGTAGATTACGTTTATAAGATATAGTTATTTCGAACAATACACTCAATCATGGGTGACGAAACGGGGTCTCCCCGTGAGAAACCCCCTGACCCTCCTGATGTAAACATGTGCTTTGGATTAAGTGATAATAATGATTGTGATCGTGGTAAGAAAAACGCATGCTGAGACTCGAAAATATGATCCAATATTATATAAAAAGAATTCTGTAGTTGATTTAACAGCATCAATAAATACTATATATAAACATCCCTGCCTAGAACAAAATCTTAGAATGTATGGGCCAAATGATCAAGGCCCTTTCATTGTCCACATCTCCCGGTCTTCGTCAGACCCTAGATTAGGGCTATCACTTCGACCTATTAAAATAGGTTTATGCTTGTCTAAAAATAATATAGGAAACATTAAAAAAGGAGGAGTCAAAAGTGTTGGTAGAAATCGCATCTCTATTGAATTCTGCTCAGCAGATGAGGCTAACAAATTCCTTAATAATTCAATGCTCGCAAAAGAAAAATTGATTGTAACTATTCCATCTTATAATGTTTATTGAATGGGTGTCATTCGCGGTGTTCCTGTAGATTGGTCAATGGAAGAACTTGCAGAAGCTATTGAGCTTCCCCCTGGTTGTGGTAAAATCTTAAAAGCTCGCCGTCTTCAGAGAAAAACTTTTACTGAAGGGTCATTATCCCCAATATGGGTTCCTACTCAATCTATTGTTTTGACATTTGAAGGCCAGATACTCCCCAAATACATATATGCATTCTACACATCCCTTACTGTTGAAACTTATCAACTCCCCACCATCCAGTGCAAACAGTGTTGTCGATTTGGCCACGTAGCTGATCAATGCCGCTCTAAACCACGCTGCTTCCGTTGTGCCCAAGAACATACTGGAGTAAGTTGTTCTGTTCCTGAAAGCGAAGCTACTTGTCTGTTATGCTCCAAAAATCACTTTGCTAATAACAAAAATTGTCCAGAACACCATAGGCAGAAATCTATCAAAGTTATGATATCAGAACAAAATGTATCCTATATAGAAGCGTCAGCCAAAATCCCATCTATCCGTTTGAACAATCTTCAAAAATCATATTCTGAAGTGGCCTCTACTCAGCCTTCACCTACTTCTCCTACCTCCTTCAACCTCCCCATCATGTCACAGGCATATAGAAAAACCGTTTTCCAATCTCCCCGCCCCATCCCTAGAATCCCCAAGGGATATGACCAGCAAGCCCATCAAAGAATAGTTGCAGACTGCCCATCCTCTACTCCAAATGGATGTGCATTATCCAATACACTCAATCAAATATCTCCAAATGAAAATCTTGTTGAATGCCTAATCTCTCTCCTAAATCATTTAATTTTGAAAATGTCAGACTCACTACCGAACAACGTTGCAGAAAAAATTTTTAATCTCGCTACTTTAATAGACAATATAAATGACTCAAACAAAAGACCTCCATCTTCTACAGTGGAACTGTAGAAGCTTGCACCCTAAAAAATCAGAACTCATCTTCCTAATAAATAATCATTCAATCTCGATTGCTTCTATTTCTGAAACATGGTTCCTTCCTGGCTCCGAATTTCGCTTGCAAGGCTTTACCTGCCTCCGTGAAGATAGAAATGATGGTTATGGTTGTTGTTGCTTACTCATAAAAAATCGCTACCTTTTTCTCAAATTACACTCCCTCCTCATAGCCAAAACATCAATGCTGTAGCTGCAAAAATTGCAGGAATCAACATTATTTCAATATATATCCCTCATCCAAATACTCACTTAATTCAAGAACTATCCTCTCTCTTTTCTTTGTTACCTCCCCCTTTTATTATTACCGGTGATTTTAATTCACATCATGTATCTTGGGGGTCACATTTTTGTGATGTACATTCTTCAGAACTTATTCAAATTTTTGAAGATATCAATGCTTGCATCATCAACAATGGTTCCCCTACTCATAGAGTATATCCAGGACTAGACCCTAGGTCTGCTGTTGACCTAACAGCTTGCTCTTCTAGTCTAGCCCCTCAGCTTTCTTGGAAAACTCTCAATCAAACATATGGAAGTGATCACTTTCCCATTCTTATTACCAAACCCTATTCGGTTATTCCTTTTCCATCCACTACGCCCCTCCTTAAATATAAGCTCCAAAATGCAGATTGGATTAATTTCACTAAATTCTTAGATTCTAAATTTATCCAAATGCAGGTTGACTCCTCAACCAACCCAATAACTTCTTACTCTTTATTGGTACAATATATAACTGAAGCAGCTGACTTATTTATCCCATTCAAAAACCCTACAGTAAGAACCTTGCCTCTTCTCCATGGTGGGGTGCTGAGTGCACCACTATGATTAAAAGGAGAAAAGCTGCAGAAAAACTTTACAGCCACTGTATGACAACCAATAATTTTATATTATTTCAAAAAACCTCTGCTCAAACAAGGAGACTTCTTTCCAAAAAGAAAAAAGTGGTTGGAAAAAATTGTGTAAATCCATGTCCCCTAATACACCAGTAACAATATAATATTTCTGATAACTCTCTATCATGGTTAGAAGTCTTCTCTGATATGCTAGCTCCTCCTTTTGTTCCTAATGAAAATGCAATATGTCCACCGATTCCAGTTCCGTCTAGCATCAACAATAATGAGATAATCTTTTTATTGTCTGAACTACAGTCTGTGTTATCTGGCTTAAAATCCTCTGCTCCAGGAGAAGATGGCATACCCTATGCATGTTTATGTAAATTAAGTCTTAAGGGAAAATTAATTCTTCTCCAAATCCTGAACAATACCTACATATCTTCTAATATTCCTCTGTCTTGGTCAAACCAAATTGTTATACCTATCCTTAAACACGGAAAAGATCCCAAAGAAGCCTCTTCATACCGCCCAATTGCTCTTTCATCTACTTTTGTAAAATTTTAGAACATTTAATTAAAAACAGACTTGAATGGTTTTTGGAACATAATAACATCCTTGCTAAAAGTCAATTTGGTTTTCGAAAAGGGAAAAGCACATTAGATAGTTTGAGTATCCTAACTACAGATATTAGGTTAGCTTTTTCTAAAAATGAATACTTGGTGTTTTGTTTCCTTGATATACCATCTGCCTATGACAGTGTTCTCCTTCCGGTGCTCAGGCAGAAAATGCTCCATCTAAACATCCCTGCGAAGACTGTTCACTTCATTTACAATCTATTCATGGGACGATCTATCAAAATTCGCAATAAAGGAATCTTAAACTCGCCCAGAACAATTTGAAAGGGTTCAGTTTTAAGCCCTATTCTTTACAATATTTATACATATGACCTGGAACATTCAATTTCGTCTTTCTGTGACATATTACAATATGCAGATGATCTTGCTATCTATGTAACGGCTGCTGATATTCTAACTGCCTCCCATCATCTTAACAGAGGCTTATATTGTCTTAATCAATGGCTTACTGACCATGGTCTCTCTCGTTCACCTTCTAAAAGCAAAATAATAACATTTAGTAGAAAACGTGTTATCCCTACCATTGATATCTCATATAATGGTGAATCTACAAAGTGAAATTTTTAGGTATTTACTTAGATTGTCATATGACCGGTACTGCTCACTTTGATTACATCAGTGACAAATGTGAAAAAGGTGTTAACATTCTTAGATCTCTCTCTGGCGTATGGTGGGGCTCTCACCCCATGTATCAAAAATCCTATACAATGCCATCATCCGTAGTCACTTCGACTATCAAAAATTCCTAAATCAGTTTTATTTAATGATTCAAAAAGTTGCCTAATGTCATTACAGAGCAATATATCTAAAATGAAATCCATCTCCCCATTGATACTGAAAATTAAAGAACTCATACTAAATTGTAATAAGAGTGGGCTTGAGGTAGAGATTGTATGGATTCCTAGTCATTGTGGCATAGAAGGAAATGAACAGGCTGACTCCTGGGCCAAAGGAGCGGTAGATACTGGCTGCCCTTCTCATTTAATGAATTACTCTCATGATTTTATATCATTAGCTCAAATTGAATTAAAGAATTCTTGGGACAGAGATTGGAGCATATCCAGACATAGTAAAGGTAGCTTAACTTTGGTAAAATTCAACCCCAAATTCCTCCAAAACCTTGGTTTTTCAAATTTAGGTTTCTGAACAAACAAATCACATCTACAATCTGCCGTTTAAGGCTTGGGAATGTCTGCACTCCTGTACTCCTAGCTAAAATTAGAATCAAAGATCATTCCCTCTGTGAATGTCGTCTGGATGAAGGTTCCCCAGACCACATTTTCTTCATTTGTCAAAATCACCCAATTTCTTTATATGACATCCTCCCCAAAACAATCCCTCGACCAGTTAATATAAATTCCCTCTTAACTATCCCCGATTCCATATATGTCAATACAATCTCAAAATATATTCGAATGTATAATATTAAAGTATAATTATTGTGTACTAAATTTAGCTTAACCTAATTCTATATTCCCTGCCCAGGCTAATACCCTGGCCTATAACTAGATTTTTACTCTATATTGTGTGGTCCACAATTCATATATTTAGTTACTTTGTTTTTATCCACATTCTCACCTAATAACCACTAACTCCTTTTCCACCGGAAAGCCTCAAGACAAGGTGTGTCAGACCGAAGACCGGACATTGGCAGAATTATTGTGACATTATCACAATACCAAGGGCCATATAGTTATTTAAAAAAAAATATAATTATAAATAACATAATTGTCGCTATTTTAATTAAATCGGAATATTACGCATCTTTTATTATAATATCTTTTAATATATAGGGTTATTTTGCAACACACGGCCAAATTTGCAAGGAAGGTTATATATGAAATACAATTTGGGATAATTTCAAAAAAGTAGAAGCTTTATTTACTCGTATTTTCAAAAACTGAAATCACGGTATACAATTATTTATATATTAGAAATTATAAAATTTGGCTACTTTTTGAAAAATAACCCTGTTTATATTTATATATTTGTGTATATGTTTTATATATTAACTTATTAACTATTTACTGCCATAAGTTTGTCTGGCAAAGAGGGTTTTGAGAATTAATTCTGAATTTTAATCCTATATATTGTGTTTATAAGTTTTTATGAGGGTTAAATAAATAGTTAAGTAAAAGTCTTCTGTGTGATCTGTTGATTAATTTATGATGATAGTATGAAAGTTGAATCGGACTGGCACCTCTAAGCATAAAATTTATACTCCGAAAAACGGATTCATTACACAAACTTTCGGTTAGGATGTTAATAAAAATAAAAATCCATCGTTATGAGCACCTGCTGTAATAAATCTTTTCTTATTTTGTCATGTAACGTATGCTATTTCACACGACATTTAAGCTCAGTAGCGCAACGCCGAACTGCCGCTGGCGTCGAGCTTTTTAAAATATTTGTAAAATGCAGTTTCCAGTTTTTATTGTCTGATTAGATAGAAGTATAAAATAAATTGATTGAACGCCTAAATATTTTAACACTTTATTTCTTAAACGAGGGTTAATTGGTTATTCTTTTTATTATACTCGTATTTCTATCTCTATATGAGTATATAACAATCAATTGATGTCCGTAAGTCGTCCAAACACTCGAAAATGGCTGAAAGACCACTACAAGAAAAAGCGTGCCTCTATATTAGAGTAAAAATTAGATTTTCTAAGATATTTTTTTAATTTTTTGTTAGCCAATTAACCTGAGCCAGTATTGACGGGTTCGTTCAACTCATACAAGATAATCTCAAAAAACAAAAAAAAACAAATAAAAAAACAAAGAAAAATTAAGAAAAATTAATTTATTTAAAAAATACTGCTTTCGAATTTAAATTATCATAAACTGTTGTAATCGAGTTGAGGATAACGGCTCTAACGATTTCAATGAAATTTACAAGATAGTTTACGGGAGCTAATAATCAATATAGCTATGTCAATTTCTGAAAAAAAGAATTGTTTTCTTCGTCGTTTACACACAAAGCGTAAGTCCTACCGCATGCATTTGGAGATCTTTCTATTCAAGTAAGTAAGTAAAATAAGGTAAGGTGTCAAATCTGCTGAAGACTGCAGCTTCTTATTCCGCCTAACAGCTATGAGATTAAAAAGTGTTATCAAAGTGTTTTTGTGTTCTTCTGTGATGGGTTTTACAGTACTTATCTCCGACTGCATGGAACGTTTCCAAAAGCTTGTTGCTCACATCATCCACCGTATTGCAGTCGTCTAGGCACTGAAAATGGTTTCGTAACTCGAGCTGAAAGTTTTCAGAGCTTAAGATGAGGGCAAGAGGGGGACGGAGCATTGACTTTATTGTGGTCGTTAATTCATTCATGACTAAATTTTATAGCAATATAATAAATTCAACTATATAAGTTATATAAGAAATGAACCTTTTTCATGATGATAAATAAAACCTGTATTAAAAATTAAACAAGTCCGTAAGAGGTGAAGAAATACGGAACACAAGGCTTATAAATTTAATTACGTCTTTACATCAATTAGCTGTAAATGGAAGCTTGCTAACTTAATGTCTAGTTATTTCTGTCACTCTCACAAATCTTCAAGAAAAATTAAGAAAGTTTCCTGCTATAGCTTTATGATATTTCCTTAAGATGATTGAGAAAACACAAATGTATATTGTTGAAAAGATATCCAGGCTTTTTACAAATTTAAAACGCCTTTGCTCGGAGTTTTTTTACGGCATAGAACTCGTAATAAAGATATTCCCAGTGGAACTGGAGTGACCAGCATAGCCCAACGAATCAGCTGTTTAGTAAAGATTGTTGCCATCATGTTGCATAACCTCACTTTTACTAAATTTCTTAATACTAAGCTCTCAGATTGCCAAAATCCGCAGAATTTTCAGTAATATTTTGATAAGGTATGGGCTAATAATCTAAAACACTTTCATCTTTTTACAATCAGTGCTCAAGAATGCAGGTTTTGTACGAAACGATCCAGGGAAATGAAACACGAAATAGATAGTAGCATTTTTCTGATTACACATTAAAATACTAAAACACTCAAGTTGGCAACGCGTCTGTCAATCGACTATGGCTGATACGAGTATCATCATTATAAGATAATCTATGGTGTTGCCTATGTTCAGTAGTGGACTTCAAGAGGCTGTAATGATAATTACGGCAGGATATAACCGACATTAGAAATCAATGTACATCTAGTTATAAAAATAAAAGTGTATAATATGTGCACTTACACTGCCATGTTTTAAAATCTCCGTATTGCCGGTAATATGGCGAAAGAAAACACTCGTTTTCTTCAGTTAAATTAGAGAGTGTTTTACTGTATATTCTCGTTTTCAGAAGCTCCAGGGAATAGCCATTTTTAAGGAGCTGGAAAGCCATTCTAATCTCGCTCAGACTAACGTCCGGGATATCATCGGAATAGTGTCCGATAAGACTTGCTCTTGGATAGTTACCAAAGCTTTCGTGTGGCTTCAACAATGACGTATTAAGTTGCCCATAGATTCTCTCAATCTCAGTCAAAATTTCAAGTTTCCCGGAAACGATTCTGCCACACACGGTCTTCAACTTTGAAAGTTGGCCCTTTCTGACATACAGATCTCTGGCAAAGTCTTTGGAGCCCTGTTACCACTCAATCGCTTCTTCAATATGAGCTGTATTGAAATTGCGTAAGTACCATTGTATGTATTTGGAGATGTCTGTTCAGTTGCCTGTGTGTCAAATCTGCTGAAGACTGCAGATTGTCATTCCCCGTCTAACAACCTTGAGATAAAGAGTGTGAATGGAAAGTTTTGTGTTCTTTTGTAGCGGGTCTTACAGAACTTAGCACCGACTGCGTGGACAGTTTCCACGAGCTTGTCATTCATATCGTTCACTGTATTGCAGTCTTCTAGGCACTGAAAATCGTTTTGTAATTCGACCTTAAAGGTTACGGGATCATGAATTAGCGCACGAGGGGGACAGGGCGTTGACTTCATTAGACGAAAACTACCCAACTTAACCTTTAGGTTCAGTGTGTCTCTAATCATTCGGTGATTGCTGCCAGTTTCCATCTTCGCAATCACTAAGACATCACTGAACAGTTAGCGTCTGGTCGTCATAATGAAGTTAATCTTATTTTTTATTGAATTGTCACCGCTTGACTAGGTCCACTTTCTGTGGGTTCGCTTCTGGAAGAAAGAGTTCATCATAAAGAGTTCTTTTTTTTTTCATAAAGTCGGCCAGCTACTGGCCCCTTGGGTTCCGTTGCCCTATTCCATATTTCCCTACCTTCAGTTCACCGCTTTCTCTTTTGACTTGTTCTACTTTGAAGTCACCTTATAGAGAGTTTTCATGGAACGCATGGCTATAAATATATCCTTATAAATTTCCTCCACCCTCTCAACGGGATGTGCCGAGGTTGGTGCGTAAACCTGTATAACCTTCAGAGAATACTGTTTGGTGATTCTGAGTATCAAGTACGCAAACCTCGTCGACACACTCCCCATCTTTACAACAACTTACAACCTTGTTGATTAGAGAATTGTGGAGGATAAATTCGACACCTATTTGGACAGATGATTGCCCTCTCGGTCATAGAACAAGTTGCCGGATTTAAGGATTACCGTATTCTCCCCCTCTCTTCGGAACTTGATTAATCCTATAATATTCCAGCGTAACTTGTCTATCTCTTTTTTCAGCTCCGGTATCTTCTCATGAGTCCCCAGGTTGCGTGCGTTATAGCTGCCAGGTCGAGTCGTCTTAGGTGGGAACCGAACCTCCACCGAAAATTTTTAGCACCCCCTGCCCTGTCGTCGTGTTTTCCACCGTAGCCAGGAATAGCAAGGAGGCCGGGGTCTGAATGCCATTTGTTTGTGTCGTTGCTCATGGGGGGATGTTTGTCATAGTTGCCATATCTAGTGAGTGGGTTCGCAATCACAGTTTTTTTATTGGATAACTGATGTTATCAGAATGATGCTGCTGCCCATCTCCTGCCTTTCTCCATCTGTCGCCTCTTAAGACACTCACAGGAAGTTATGGGGTAGTCGATATTTTCAATACCGCCACTTCACGGCAGTATATTATTATGACATTACATTTATGACATTATTTCATTACACAATTATGACATTATTATACATTACTCAATTATATGATATTAATATTTTCGAGTATATAATTATACTTAATATAATTACTAATTATAATTCAATTATTAACATACTTTAAATATTAGAAAAGACTCAGCCCTGTGCCAGTATTTATACGTTTTGCGTTCCACAGAAATTTAAATACTCCTGTATTCTCGGTGGCTACTGTGAAATGCCGAAAATTGCTGGCTCCTGTACTTTATATTTACAGTAAAAAACCGAGTTGCATTTCAAAAGAATTTTTAACAGCCTTCTCTTATAGTATTTGAAACTTCTCCATTATTACTAAATCCTTATAGAAGAAACAAATAAAATGTTTGCGATACCTTAGTAAAAAAATACTTATTTGGAACTTTTTTAACCCTTACGGCTTAATTCCAAATTCGCCGAAAGTACATATATTAGGTTATAATAATTGTTTTATCATAGTATTATTATTATTAACTGGCCTTGTTTCTTCGTTAATCTGATGTTTATTTAAATCGGACATCATGTCATTGTGAAACATAATTACCATACAGTCATCAGGCCTGTTTTTTATAAGGCAGCATAATGCTACAATCTTGCAGTTTAACACAGTTAAAACTGTCGATTGAATTAAAAAAATTGACACTTTAATCACATAACACTAGTTACAACTTAAAACCACACTATTATCAAAACAAAATTGTATTACTGATCACTTTAGATCATAGTTGTATCGCTTTCAAGTATTCTCTATACCGGCCTTATATATAGCCTCGGATAGTTTCAAAACCTTCTGCTCTAGAAACATCTAAAATTTTCAAGTACATACCGATATCGACTGACTAAGTGTCGATAGTTCTAGAAAGTTCTTCCATAGAAATTTCTAGAACGATGTTGAGTCTGGTAGTTTTGCTACTAGAAGACGCTGATGTTAACTAGTGTCGCCATGTACCAGGCATTAATTGTGACGCGTAACAATAGCATATAGCTAGATATATGAATAATTAACAAATACTTTATAAATCATTGTTCTATCTACATATTAATACGTGAAGAGAAAATTACATACATAATTATTAATATTCCCATAATGTAAATTTCGAAATCATAGGACTTTCATTTATGACAGCGGAAGCCTAAAACTCTACAAACATATAAAATAAAGATCTAATAAAAAAAACTTTTATTATACATTACATATGTGTTATATTTTTCCCGAAAATCCAGATAAAGTTTTAATTATCCCGGAAACCTTGAGCTATAACATAATTTATAAGCTTCCATAACTCGACTGTTTGATATTACTAAAAATATCAGAAGCTGCAAACATTTTCAGACAACTAACAAAGAAAACTTTTGTTGTCAGACAAAATCTCTCCGAGTCAGTGTTTAACGCAATACCTAGGGATGCCAAGCGATCCCCTTATTATTTAGTACAAATGCTCCGTATATTAAACCTTTCTGCTTATTACGCTATAAGGCCGACTTATCCCTTTCACTATACTATCTCAAATGGAAATGTTGTCTACAGTGACTTGCTTGTAATGTAACTTGTTCAATAACTTCATTGTTAACAATATATATTATGATCGTAAGGTTTGTATTGCAGTGTGCTACTATTATTTATTTAAATTTTATTTATACTGGTTTGGTTATGTGGAAATGCATGGGATTGATATGTTTTTGTTAAATTGGTCATCAACGCAACGGATGTTACGCTTACGTTACGTTACGGTATTGCCTAATATACAGTCATATTTTTACAAACATAAATTAGTGACAGTCACTAATGACTGATGTGATGAAATTGACATTTTTTATTCTTATCAGTTCCAGGCAAGGTAGTTAGTTAGTTAGTTAGTTAGTTTGCAACGGGCTGTTTTCCGCAACTCCACGTCTCTGCGCGTATTTTGCGTGTGGGCAGGAATAATGTGATTATTCGAGCCATGAGATCTCCCCGAAGAAGCTCAACAGTCCCTTGATGTTGCATGCAACTTCGGGGAGTGATCCCGGCGTGCCGAGATGTTTAGCCCTGTACGTAGCGACCTCCGGACATTTCAGTAGCACGTGGGCCGCCGTTTCTTCCTCCCCCATACATGCCCTGCACAGGGGACTATCTGTAACACCTATAGTAAATAGATGTTTGTTAAAGGTGCCATGTCCTGTGATAGCACTAGTTACTATCCTTATCTGCGGCTTGTTCAGTCTCATTAGAACTTTGGTTAAGCGACTGTTTATTACAGGTAGGGCCTCCCTAGCTTGTCTACAGTCTGTTAGATTTTTCCAAAGCTGAGCGTGTTGATTAGTGAAGTGTCTACGTACCATTGAACGAACGTTACCAAAGGGGATTGGTATGATTGGTTCCGGCCCTATAGTGGCCAGAGCCGATCCTCTTCTGGCCAGTTCGTCCGCTGCATCGTTGCCTCTGGATCCACTGTGTCCCTTTATCCATTGTAGAGTCACATTGTTGTTTTTACATACCTCATTTAATCGTTGATGGCATTCATATATTAGTCCCGAGTTCACCCCATTGCAACTCAGAGCTTGTAGTACCGCCCTACTGTCGGTCAGTATTCTGATGGGGAAGTCATTAACCTTCCTAGCATCTATTGCTATGGCCGCTTGAATGATACCCATACATTCCGCCTGAAAGACCGTGTTATAGGTACTCAGCGGTGTGCATATGTGAATATTGAGGTCTTCAGAGAAAGCTCCAGAACCTACACCTTCCTTTGTTTTAGAACCATCGGTGAAAATTCTAAGCTCTTTTGGGCTTAATCCTTCCGGCTGGTTGTTTTCATTTAATTGTATCTTGTATTTCTTATCGAAAACAAATTGTTTAGGAATCCTATCGTATTTGGCTTGTAGGATAGGAATTGCTGAGTAGATTCTATCAATTATGCCTGTATGAGGGACACTATTCTTACTCCAAAGATTTAGGGTCTTGAGTCTGATGGCAGCTAAAGTCGCTTCTTGTTGTATATGTAGATGAAGCGGAGTTAGCTCCAGCATCGCTTCCAAGGCTGCTGTTGGCGTAGTTCTTATGCAGCCTGTGGCAGCCATACATGCCAGTCTCTGGTAGCGCTGAAGCTTCTTAATTGTGGTGGCTTCATTGGTCTTGGTCCACCATACCAGAGCGCCGTATGTGATCATGGGCCGGATTACAGTTTTGTAAAGCCACAGTATGATTTTTGGCGTCAGTCCCCATCTTTTGCCAATCATGTTTCTGCATTGCCAGAAAGTTATACTAGCTTTGTTGATTTTGTTTTCTATGTTTTTATTCCAGTTAAGTTTGCTGTCCAAAGTAAGACCTAAATATTTTACCTCAGAGGATAGCTGGAGTTTTGTGCTGAAAAGACTTGGAAGGTGATAGTTATTCAGCATCCGTTTTTGTGTGAACATTACTAAAACCGTTTTATTTGGATTGACGGTTAAGTCGTATTCCCTGCACCATCTCTCCACTATACGGAGAGCCGCTTGGGTCAGGTCGCACACTATGCTAGCTGTCTTTCCCGAGACCAGTATAGTCAGGTCATCAGCATAACCTACTGTATAAAAGTGATTAGTATTTAATTTGCTGATGAGTTCATTAATGACCATATTCCACAGGAGAGGTGAGAGGACCCCACCCTGCGGGCAACCTTTCTTAATTAGGATTGGTTGAGATTCACCAGCAATCTTTATTATTCGTGTACTGAGCATGTAAACTATCCAGTCAATCAGTGCCGGTTCAACTTTATGTCTACTGAGTGCACCTTTTATGCTGGAGAAGTTTGTTCTGTCAAAAGCACCTTCTATATCTATGAAGGAACCTAGACATATTTCTTTGTTTTGGATGGCCCCTTCAATCTTAGTAATTACCTGATGAAGTGCCGATTCTGTTGATTTGCCTAGACTGTAGGCGTGTTGCTTGTCGTGTAGTGGTAAGTTCATTAGCGCCGACCCCCTTAATTCCCTTTCACACATCCTCTCCATCGTCTTTAGGAGAAAGGATGTGAGGCTAATGGGCCTGTAGGATTTAGGGTCAGTGTAATCGCTCTTACCTGGTTTGGGTATAAATGTGATTTTCACTTCCCTCCATCCCCTAGGAACATATTTTAGAGCCAGACAGGCTCTCATTATGGCAACAAGTCTGACTATTAGGGCTTTACCCCCCCACTGTAGAAGTGCCGGGAATATGCCGTCAGGTCCTGCCGCCTTGTAGGGGAGGAAACTGTGAATGGCCCAATGGATTTTGTCCATCGTTACCACTCTCTGTGCTAAATTCCAGTCTTCTACTGTTGGTGTCAGTATGTCGTCATGCCGGTTTGCCTCCTGGGTTAAGCAGCAACCTGGGAAGTGTGTTTTAATTAGGATGCGTTGGGCTTCATCCGGCGATGTTGAGTAGCTACCGTCGGGTTTCTTTAGAGACATGGATCCCGACGTGTTCTGTTTAGCTAGAATATTCCTTATCCTATTTGCTTGTTTGCAGGTTTCTATGTTGCCACAGAATTTACGCCACCCAGTCGAGCGTCGATACCTGATACATTTTTTGTATTCAGACTTAGCTTTCTTATATAGTAGCCAGTCTTCATCCATTGAGGTATTCGTGGCCCTGTTTAGGGCTTTTCTTACCTTCTTGCGTTTCCTATCGAGTTCTACACCCCACCATTGTTGCTTTACCTCGGCATGCCTTGGTGGAGTGATTTCTGGACATGATTCATGGTAGCTATCTATCATGGCCTTAGTAACAGCTGCTACCTGTTCTTCTAGGAGCGACTGATCTGCTATAGTATTTATCCCCTCAGAACCCGCGAGCGAAGACGTCAACTTATTTAGGTATTTTGTTTTATCCGTCTTGCGGGGATTTCTCCATGGTGGTGTAGAGGGGCTATCGACCTGTAGTGCGAAGCAGATCCATCTATGGTCTGAGCATGAGGCCTCTTTCGACACATGCCATTCCGTAATTAGTTTGGCTGCTCCCTCTGTTGCAAGTGTGAGGTCGATTATAGTGCGACAGCGTTTGTTTATGAATGTAGGTTCAGAACCTATGTTTAAAATGGTTAGGTTAGTACTAAATAAAAATTCAACTAAAACCTTACCTCGTTCATTAGGTTTTTCCATTCCCCAAAGGGGATGATGTGCGTTGGAGTCCGTCCCGATCACAACCTCTAGTCCGGTCCTCTCGCAGAAGTTCACCAGCCTGCCGAGGTCATGAGGGGGAGGAGTGTCTTCCTCCGGCATGTAGACCGAGGCGACGACTAACCTTCTCTCCTGTGTGTGTTGTATTGCCACGGCATACATGTCTCTAGAACAGAAATCTGTTAATGGTTGTGCACAGATATCTTTAGTAGTGTAGATACACGCTCTAGGCTTGTCGTGTTCAGGGCTGTAGAATAGCTTACCTTTTAGGTTGTTTAGGCCTTTAATTTTACCAGCCCCAACCCACGGCTCCTGGATTAAGGCTATGGCAGTCTTTTGAACCTCTAACCACTTGCGTAATTGAGCCGACGCAGTTTCGCTGTGGTGGAGGTTGGCTTGCACTAGGCTAGTTTTGGACGAAGGGCACGCCATCATTGATCGCGTCCTCCCCGTCCCCTCCCAAAAATAGGCCTGCCAGAAGATCTCGGGTCTCTTCGTCAGCCACCGAGTCGGAAGTGGTCGGCAAAATGCAGTCCTCTTCGTCACTCAGTGAGCTGCCGCTGAGCCCGGTCTCCACTGGGGGCTTTGGCTCAGTTGTGCAGGCCGTTTCTTCACTGGGCTTGGCCTCCAGTGATTCCACTGTACCGGTAACCGTGGCTCCGGTATCCATGACTTCCGGGCTGTTTTCTACCTCTTTGCTCGGTGGAGTATCAAAGAATTTACCTCCACGACCCTGGAATTTTACGTATACCGCCCCGCATACGCATGCGAGACGGCGTCCGGCCTTCATCAGGGTCGGGATGTGATCCTCCGGCACCGAAACAACGAGGAACCACCCGTCCGTCTGCTTGTCAGCCTTGAGTAACAGCCAGTCCCTGATGTTAACCCAGCGGTTCTGGTACGCCAGCACGCGACCAATGTCACGTGAGTCTTTCCAGGCTCCTTGGGCATCAGGGATTAGGATACCACATTTGACTCTTTGTGGTATCTCTGACTGTTTTTTTATAGTCAGCAAGGTGTTGGATTTAAGGTCGAGGGTAGCAATATTCCCCTTCAACCAGTCCAGAGCCTTCTGATCGTCGCACCACAGTTTCAGGACACCCTCCGTATATACGGGTTTGCCCCTAAAAACTGGGCCCGACGCATCAGGGTCCTGACTACTCCACGCCTCGCTGATTATCTTCCTCTGTATTGCTACGAGGATGTCGTCTGCTACTTCCTTCGTAATGTGACCTGAACGCGCACACGTTAAGGCCACACCCAAATCTGCTCTAGCAGCGGAAGCGTAGCTCGTATTTGCAGCCTTTGGTTGCTGTCCGAGTCGCACTTTTTTGTGCTCCCCTCTAGGCGAGGTGGACTCTTCCAGCATCCTTTTGGCTGCTCTTTCTTTCTTCCCAGGACGCTTGGCCGCTCGCTGCTTCCTGGCGGATGTCCTAGAACTGTTCCTGCGGCCGCGACTTCCACTTGGTCTGGATTTTTATCCTTCCCAGCTTCAGTGCGGCTACTGGTTCCAGCTCCAAGCACCCCAGTCGCAGTGGCTTGCCCAGCCTCCTTGGTTTTAGTTTCAGAAGCAGCCAGTGCGGCTCGTTCCCTTCGGCCTTTTTCCCGCTGCTTCTTGTTCTTCTTTTTGGCCTTTCCACTACTGCCTGCAGGGATAGACCCTCCTGATGGTCCGTCAGGTCGGCAAGTCACCTTTTTGGGTGCCTTGCCTTTCCCCTTACGGCTCACCACTTGCCAGGCAGCAGAGAAAAGGTCGTCAGTTCGTATTGGCTCCGCAGTTTTGTCACTCGCGGGCTCCTGTTCTTTTTTCCCCCCCAGCTCCTTGGAACTGGTTTTGGAAACGTTCAGCGAGGTAGTTGTCCCTTTGATGGGGGCACCTGCGCTGGACGGTACTGTCCGTGGAACCGCCGGTTTAGTGACGGTTCCCCCTTGTTCATTGGTGTCTCTGGTAAGCACCTCTGACACCTCTCCCTCTTTCTTTTTGGGCCTTAAATTGTCCATAGTATTTGTTCTTAAAAATTTCATCCCCCCGGCTTCCCACCCTCCATGGAGCCCGCACCTTTGGGAACGCCCTATTTCAGGCGTTAGGATTACCGGGAGAATATAGGGACGTGAAGTTGGCTCACAGCGCGACATCGGGAGCTCGATCCAGCTGGTAGATGGGGCTGACAAGGCCCATCCCCACCACCCAAATAAACTGTCACTTGCTCCGTCAGCATGGCCTTTACCACCACCCAGCCCCCCTTTTCAGGAAAACTAGGCAGCCCCCACATCCCTCGCCTGCGACCCTCTGACGGGGCGCTTGGCCATTTCCCTATCTGTGGCTAGCAGATAGGGCTACCGTTTAGCTTGAAATCCGGACCAAAGAGGGCGTGTTGCCTCTCGCCACTATATACCCCAGCGACGATCGGCTCAACCCTCCAGGACTCCTTCATCCCCGCGTACGGCGCTCGACTGCGCAGGTCCTAGCGCAGGTGGGTGTGTTAGTCCCCCGGATACACCCACTCTCTCCGGCGGAACCGTCCCCTCCTCCTTTCTCATCCGGGCTTGGGACCGGCAATGGCGGAGTTCCAGGCAAGGTAATTGAACCTAGAGAACCCTCCTTGCCAATCGGTTATCGGGTATATGAGATAAATGGCCAGCTCGTTTTACCTCTGCCTACTGACCCGTTGAGCTTCGAAAATAAAATAAATACGACTAGCAGTACCTTTTAAAATCTACTTCCCGAAGAAACTTGGTCCCAGATTCGGATCCGTTACTATGGTTGGAGCGCAGGTGAAGTTGGAGGCGGTTAAGAAAACGCGCCTTTGGTTCCAGCGCGAGTTATATGGATTATAAGATTGTTGATTTGACCTCTCCAAAAAGAGCTTGTATAAAAATAATTAAAAATGACCAGAGGAGTACTAGCAGCTGTTTAAATCAGCTGGCAATCTATATTATTTTTCAATAAAATAAACATAAAACTATACTTGGCCTGCCTAACTTACCAAAAGGGTAGGCAGAATTTACGGACTGTCCACTTTGCTTTAAAGAACTCTCATTTTCTCACAGGGTCTCCCCACTTTATGTACTTGATGAACCGTTAGTCCGTGGCTTTTTACTTTCAAAAAGTGCCATGTAAAAGCAAATTTTGAATTAAAATATTCGACTTTAATTTTGATTGTTGCAACTGCAGCACCCCTCGTCCCCAGATAGTGAATTTATTATTTAACTAATAAAAATTAGCAATATATAAAAATTGTAGATTTGTATTTAACACGTAAGTCAAAGTGGGAATCAGTTCTCTGTTAAAACGATTATCAGGGAGTCTAAAATATTTATGTATATTAATAAAAAAATATGTATTTAGACAAAAAAAGTTTATTGACGGGTAAGGGGCCAAACTTTACTCTAATTTTATGTCTTCCATGGTCACATCTTTGTTTACACCCGACCGCTTTTTAAGCATTACTGAAACAAGATTACGGACAACTGATTGAGGTTACAAGACAAGTTGAAGTATTGGATCATATTCTGATATTAGTTTAGAGAGATGGATAAATATTTTTTTTAATTAATAAAAATATGATCTCATTTTTTTTAAATATTAATAAACGTATTTAACGGTTTTTTATGCATTTGTAAATCTGAATTTTTAATCTACATCGCTTGAGTTTTTTTTTCGTAAGAGGAACTACATTTGTATTTGGTATACTTCGTAAATGCCCCTCGGGCAATTCTTCTAAATTTCTTTTAATAGGTGCTTCGAATTATTTCTTACAAGCATATTTAAAATAAAGCAGACTTTATTTGGAATCTGAAATTATGTTCTGATTTTAAAAAGAGGTAACACAAATACCACCAATTAAACAGGTACATAACATAACACAACATGGTATAACTGTAAAATAAACATTTACGACTTCCATTTGGCAAGATCTTGATACACTTTTCTCGCTTCTTTTATATCCATAAATCTACGCATATGTGCTCGTAAATTTAAGAGTACTCATAATTTGGTCAATCATCAATAAATCGTTTATTTGGTCGATAAACTTTCGTTGCTGACTTTGGCTTGCCAGCCTTATCACATGCCACTCAATTCTGCAGCATAAATTTGCTCTGAGAGTCCTAATACAGCTATCCCATGGGCAAAATCCATTTTGAAAACAACAAATTATAATTTTATTTATTATTACAAATATTGCATATAGAGCATGTATGCGTAGGTATATGGATGTGGAAGAGGCAGGAGAGTTATGTCAGGATCGTGCTAAATGGAAGTCTGTCGTCTCTGCCTACCCCTCTGGGTGACAGGCGTGAGTGTTTATGTATTACAAATAAGTATTTTTATAAAAAAATTAAAGGTCTATAAATAAGCACTGAAAATAAATTTTTCGTCAACATCATAAGTACATTTTTATTTGAGAACAAAATTGTTTTTACAATATTACTCAGTTTTTTAGAAAGAAATAACAAAATGCACAGCTGTTAGTCCCTTCCCGTTCGATACATAGTTATTTGGGTTTCGAGCACAGAAAAAAAAACTACTTACCGCTTTTGTCCGTACTTTAGAATTTCCTTTTCTTGGGTCGATGTTGGTAACCCGGAGGAATTGTGTATTTTATGTAAGGGTTTTTCTTCATTTTTTTACTCGATAACATTAATATTACACGAATATTTTTTGTTAAAGCAGAGACAACATTGTATTGAACGTTTAGCGCATTCGCGTTATTTCTCAAATTGGGTTTTTACTTGCATTTTGTGATTAAAGCTGATCAGTCTAAATAAATAGTAAAAAAATTAAATGAAAGTTAAAAAACAAAAAAAATCTATATCATTTTTGACTCCCGTAACTTCGCAATAAAAGTTTATAATGATTGAACATTTCTAGACACAAGGGCCGATTTATTGAAATTTAATCCATGCTACCGTTAATAAAACCAAATTAATCCCATTTTGTATAACTAATAAGTTAGCACCGTTAGAAAATTTTGAACTTAAACTCCATTGTTGTCTAAACAAGATCCTCTACAATGCGAATGTGAGCGACTTGAAAAAGTTAGTAAATCTTAACTGGTTGGCACAGATAGAAGCTGTCTCGAAACGGTTAAAAAAATATGCATTTTTTCATAAAACTGAGCTTTGTTGCTGATATTGACCTAATAAAAATGATTTACCTCAGCCTATGCCAATCAGTTCTAAATTATTGTATACCAGTATGGGGAACTACTTGCAAATCGCACTTACTTAAACTTGAGCATGTTCAGAGAGCCATCTTGAAAATAGCGTACTGCCGACCTAGTATATATTCAACTGATAAAATTTATACTGAATGCCAGGTTCTAGTGTTTTTCAACTGTAAATATCTTCAGCAATAATGATATTTCATCGAAAAGCTAAACAGCTGGCACGTACTTCTAACAGAACATTTAAATGGGACCAGCCCAAGATCAAAACTGCTTTTGCCCGTAGATCAAACGATTACATGGGGCCTTATCTATACACTAAAATATATAAAACTAATAATAAAGTCTTGAGTATGACCAGATAAGGTTGTAGATTATTGATACATAAATAGTTACAAAACAAAAAATATGAAGAGACCGAAGCATTATTAAAAATCTTAACTAATAAAGCTTAACACATTCGCGGACAGTTTATCAGACACAATAGATGTTGTATTGTTATTAAGCCTATAGAACATAAATGGATAATAATATCTTAAATAAATAAATAAACCTGTTAGGCTAAACACATATTGAGATTAAATAATCATTCAAAGGGTTTGAATTTGTACTATGAATGTATAATATACAGAAATATTCGAAATTCAAATACAAACCAATGTTAAGTATAACATAAAAGTGTACACCCAACACATAAATATTTGTTAGTTTTTTTGTTGCTCAAGTTTTTTTTTCTTTCTTTAGAAATTTTTTTTTCGGAAGAATTTTTGTTTTGCAAATTAGGTATGTATTTGAGATTTCCGGGCATGACATCGGCTAATCATTAAGCTCTAGATAAATGGGAAAACTGGTCTCTATGACACAGGGAATCCTAGTGTGGATCCCAGTGATACTGCTTGAAATTATAAATAAAATAAAAAAAATATCAGACTGAAAGTCAGTATCTGTATTCTTTTTGATCTGAGTAAATATTTCTTATTCTTATTCTTTTTACATGTCACTTCTTATTATTTCCTGTTAAGTTTCTTTAAGAATTTGTTGTATAGCAATAAGATCGCCTTTTGTTTTTCTCTCTATTTGTTTTTATTGTGGTATTTGTTTTCTTAAAGTACAATAAAGGGAATTGTATTGTATCGAATACAGTTGAATAGAAAATCCTTTTTTAATTTAGCTGAAAATGTGCTCGTTACTAATAATAGAATATAATATGTTTGTTTAACACAAATACGACAATATAATATAACATTTTGAAGTAATACGCATAAGACATAACATTTGAGTTAATACAAATATAACAATAGAACATAACATTTTTAATGAATACAAATGTAAATTTTATATTTTGTTTTTTTGGCTATTATATCTACTAGCAAAATATTTCAAGCAATATATTATTTTACGGCATACTAATACGTACAAAATGAACACTACTTCCATTTTGATTCTTATCAAACTTAGCGTCTTGATACTTCCAGTTCATCACACAATATTTATAGAAAAAAACTTGACCGTATTTGCGCTGATAGCTCAACCTATTAAAGAGAATGTACCTCGTCGTGTATAAATTAATAGCCGAAGAGGATTTCATATAAGGATATGAAATTCCCCTTCGGATATTAATTTTGAAGTTTGATTTAGAATTTAAAATACAACTCACTGTCTCACCAATTTTAAGAAGCACAAAATATTTTTCATTAAGAAAAACTAATGAAGCAAAAGAAGATTTTGCTTCTGAACTTGTAGTATTTTTTTTCTTACTGTTAAATTCATTGGTTTTATTTACGTCGCTTTGCGATAGGAATATTTTTTTTTAAATACGTAAACCGTAAAATTCCAAATATCGTATTTTCTGAATGTGATATAAATGTGATGAATTCCTGAAATTATGGCTGCTTATTTCTTATTCCGCTTAATTACTGACTATGAAACAATCCCAAAACGGATTAAGCCGTAAAATGCTTTAAATCACTCGCTGGTAGACATTGATAAAAGCAACGAAGGTTTTATATCCCATTTCGCAGCAATTTACTGTGCTTTTGTAACAGCCTATCAAGCTTCCGTTTATGTCAAAGACCGTTCTGATATTTCAAAATTTTACTTTATAAAAGAAAAAAGGACTTAATAATCTGTTCAAGTTGTCCGCACACGCGTGGATTCGAATTTTAATATTAAGGTCTGGTTTAGGCATTATATAAGGAGAAAAACAAATATAGTTTGTTATAAAACATTAGGGGTTAACAGATTGGCTTTGAGACATATACCTATAACAACTTCTTTTTTATAAGATTTGCTGACAAATGAGCACACAGTAAACCTGATGGTAAGTGATAGCTGTGGCCCAAAGACATCTACATCTATCCTCGATCACGAATCCAAATGCGGATGCGTTGTCACCCGTGTGGAGGTAGATGGAATGTCTTATTTCCAGTAAAAGGGTATCTGGTTCTTTACATTCACTATACAAAAACAGCAGAATTAAGCTATTATTTTACGCTGGTATTCTGAGAGAGCGTGTTCCTTCCCCTGTCGAGCGAACCCATGCGCTGCTACAACTGCTACTGCTACGCTGCTACAACTATACTACTAATATAATTACAGCATGTCTCTAACGCGTATAAAACTAACCCATGCCCGGCATTATTACATACTTTTCCCACGTATCCGCAATGACGATGGCCGTGTCGTTCGCGTAGGAGAAGATTTGCTCACCACTGCTTTCAAGGCGTAGTTCTTTAACATACACTATAAACAGTGGTGGGCCGAGCAGAACCGAGCTCTGTTGCACACTATAAGCAATGTTTTTCCCCTCAATAAGCAAGTTATCTATTTTAAATTGCTGTCTCCTCCCACGGAGGTAGCTGTCAAGGAGGGAAAGAGCCGTACCTCTTATCCGTATAACTTCAAGTCTCTGCACAAGAATTGACGTAGTGCAGGTTTCAGAAGCCTTTTTAGGTCTAAGAAACACCGTAACTCATTTATAACCATTGTCAACCTTATTAGTGATTTCAGATGTTAGCACAATGACTGCATCCTGAGTTGATGTCCTTCCCTGTCTAAAACCGTATTGTGAATGAAAAATAATGTTGTATTTATTGAAATAGCTTACTAGCCTTTTATTTAATATTTTTTTTATTATTTTTGAAATGAAACTACGGTAATAAACGCATTTTTAAGCCACTTGCATCCATCGACTTCCTGCACGTCTTACCGAGTCGTCACTCCATATAGTGGGGGATCGTTCTACACTACCCCTACTGGTACGAGGCTGCCACTCGAGGACCTTTTATCCCAACGGTTGTCTAGCTGTACGGCCGGCCCATTGCCACTTCAGCTTACTAATCCGTTGGGCTATCTCAGTCACTCTGGTTCTTCTGCGAATATCCTCATTTCTAAGTTTATCACGCAGAGGAACCCCCAGCGTAACTTTCTCTACAGCTCACTGAGAAACTTTGAGCGTCCTGATACGGCCAGCAACACACACTGGTTGTACAATCTCATTTTCAGGTTTTGAGGCATAGCTGAACAAAAGACGTGTCGTAATTTCCCGTACGCTGCCCAGCTGCGTTGAATCCGTCGAGTGACTTACTTACTACTTACCTAGTCGCACTATTTGTCTTAGGTAAATATATTCGTCAATAACTTCGATCTTAGTGCTCCCAACAATTACCCGCATAGGTTACACATGACGTTCGTTTTGTCCATATTCATCTTAAGATGTAAGTAAGGTAAGTATATTCGGGATGCACTATTGAAGTTTTTGAGCATAGTGCTTAGGTCCTCCAGTGATTCCGCCATAAGGACTATGTCGTCGGAAAATCGAAGCTGAGTGATTTACTCGCCATTGATGTTAATACCGTATCCTTTCCAGTCCGGGAGCTTGAAAACGTCTTCTAATGTCGCTGAAGAGTTTCGAGGATATAACGTCACCCCGGTAAAACAGATATCGGCCAATAATTGTTTACATCACTTTTGTCCCAATGTTTGTGCACTGGCGTAATTACAGAATATGTGTTCCGAAACGGGTGTATTTCTTGATGCGCTAGAAAATCGGGAAATACGCCCGTTTCAAAACACATATTATTCAACTGGCTAAAAAGAAGAACAAAAAGTTCTCGAAAAAAAAAATTGCTTGTCCAGTTAGGGTTATGATTTCATCCTCAAGTTTTTTTCCAATATTATTTACGAAGAATTGGTTTGAACGCTTTAGAGTCAAGAGGATTTGGTGTGCTATGAAGTCGGTGTATACGATTTTTTATAATGGGTAGTGGCATTAATTTTACTCCATAGTGATTTAGGATAATCTAAATAATTTGATATCTGCTTTTTATGATATTGTCCCTTGAATTTTTTAGTAAAATTTGGAGGAAAAATGTCCTAAACATGTCTGCAGACGTATTTAGGACAGTCACGAAAGCCAAGTTGTATAATATGTCTAGCTTAAAGAGCAGTTCTCCTACCTAGTAGGCAAACAATGACCTAAAAAGAAACCGTGTAAAGTCGATATGTTCAAATAAGTTAATCTGTTAGTTCTTATTTGTGCTGATTCTGACGATTTTCCTATTAAGTTAATATTTATGTCTCTAGTAATAATGGTGTTTCTATGTGTGTGAATATGTACTTTGAAGGTATTGATCAAATGAGTTAATAAAACTATCAGTGGATACATTACACGGAGACCGATAGATACCCATAATGGAAAAAAATTTGAAATACTTACGAGTATTAACAAGGCGAATGCATGTGTTTTCACATGCATTGATTTCAGTTACCTGGGGTAAGTGGCAGTTTTCTATAGAGGCTACTACGCCGTCGTTTTGGTTTAGTTGCCTAAATGTATTAAACAAAGTATAGTTACACTGATAGATGTTTTATAAGTATTTAATCTGCATTCTGTTAGGATCAACACATCTACCCCAACTCCGCGTTTGGCGTCCTAAGGAGTTAATTGTTCAGATATAAGCACAGGTACCTCGGAGTTTTTAGTCATCCATAGATGTTTTGCTTGAAGTTTCCTTGATTTTATTACGGAAATCTTCATTTTTTTTCAAGATAATATAGTAATTGCAATTTCTATGTTGTTATTTGTTATCTGAATATTCTTGGGATATGAGGTAATTTACTTTTAATTCACTTATTTGATTTCATTCTTGAACTTAGTAACTTCCCCTGTTAGATCTTCTTCGCATGCTCTCTTGTTACGCGTAGAATTAAGATTAGCGTCCATATTTACACTGAATTTGTATCAGAGAAAGATTTATCTATTTTTTGGTTTAAGGTATTAGGATGTGATGAGTACAAAGAGATAATTAGTTATAGGGCCGAGTTGAATGGACTTTACACATATACCTACGTATAGAAACAGCTGGTCGTAGGAACGAGCGCAGGTCAAGCAACCTATGACGGTTGAGTCAGGCGATACAAGTTCTTAAGGTAGCGCTTAGCCTTAAGAGGGTTGCTTGAGGCGTGACCCAAATTGGTATTGCATTCTGCGCGTACGTTGATCAATTGTTATAGTCTTGTGTACCTGGGCAACAAATTTATTGAGTAGTATCTTATTCACCTAAAACTGTGCACAAAACACATCCTGCGATTGATAATTTCTTAAACTTACGCGAACGCTACACATTGAATAAAACTATTTATTTCGGATTTTATCGCGTTCAATAAACTTATTTTTAATAACGAAGTGTATCTTGTGATTTACGCTGTTTTATTATTTCACTAAATTTAAACTTATTTTAAGTATCTGATTTTAAATTTTAAATAGATTGTCAAGAATCTAGTGCACACTTCTAGTACACTTTCCGGTTTCGTTTAGTTTAGTTAATTCTCTAACTCTAACAAAAAATAATTTTCACGTTAATTAATAGCATCTAGAATCACCAGAAAAAGATATTGTTATAAACAATTAAATCCTCAGCATCATCATCATCATCATCATCATCATCATCATCATTACAGGCCTTGACAAGTACACTGCTGAACAAAGGCCTCCATCAGGGAATGCCACAAAGCACGGTCCTTAGCCAACTCCGTCCATCGACTTCCTGAGTGTCTTACCAGGTTATCACTCCATCTAGTGGGGGGTTGCTTTACACTACCCCTACCGGTACGACGCTGCCACTCGAGAACCTTTTCCCCATCGGTTGTCAATCTACGAGCTATATTACGCCCATTGCTACTTCGGCTTACTAATCTTTGATGTCTATCTATGTCCATCACTCTGGTTCTACGGCGGATATTTTCATTTCTAAGTTTATCCCGTAGAAAAACCATAGCTCTTTCCATAGCTCACTGAGCGACCCGACGTCTGCAGCTATTAAATCACATTCTCGAAGTAACAACTGGAATATTTGACGACATATAGTAACATTATAAATGTTAATCCTATTCTTTCAAAAAAAAAAATCCTCACAAAGTATTATAATATCCTTTTCTTCAAATTCAAATGAACAGTCAAAATATTAATTAGGAATCTTCTGCTTTTTAGAAGTCGAATAAAACTTACACAAATCCCTGTGATAGTTTCGTTTTTTATATCTTACTTGTATTTAATATTAACTTTAACAGAAAATACAAAAAACGGAGATGGTTAAACACACACATTTTAATGCATTTTTTCTTCTTCTGGAAGTAATCCCTTTTTTGGATCGCAACAGAAACTCATTTCATATTGATTTCTTATATTTAAGCGAACACTACACATTTAAATAATACTAGTTTTTATCGCGTACATTTAACTTTTTAAATACCGGACCGTTACGAGCACTTTACAGCACCCATGGTTACGGGGGACTGAGATGTTCAACGTCCAGATGTTATAGTTACCCGCGGCTACCATAGATTTAAATTTAACTTTTGTTCCGATCTACACAGTATGAACTTATGGTATCTTGAAGTCTTGCAGTAGTATGCTTGGGTTGGGATTTAATTTTATTTATTATAGGATCCCAAGCAGATGGTAGCACCCAGCTATCTTCTCTACTGAAATTAGGATGTTTTTTGATTTATTTCAATAGCCTCGCGAATCATCTTTGGAAGGAATCGGTGTTCTTTAGCGAGAATTTGTGGTCTATCAAATCCGATGTACAATACAATATAATACTCTTTATTACACACAAAATAATACAAAGAACAACAAATTTAAATTGATAAATTTATGTACAATTAGGAGGCCTTATCGCTAAACAGCGATCTCTTCCAGGCAAACCTTAGTTAAGGAGATATTTTACATACAAATATATAGAAGTGAGCCTAAATAGTAGATAAAAAATTATACATAACACATAACATATATATACATACATAATCATACATATATATATATATATATATATATATATATATATATATATATTTATACATATACATATTTATAAATATTTTTGTAAGACATTATAGCTACACATTATATACATACCATATATACACAAACCTTATCAAGTATAGTAGATATGAGAATGAAATATATTAAGTAGAACGCATATTTAAATATTTTAAACCAGTTTTTGAAAGACTCAATGCTTCGGGCTTTCTTAATTGTTAAAGGAAGCGAGTTCCATAATTTAATTGCTTTGACACAAAAGGAGGAATTAAAAAAAAATTGAGTTGTGAGCAGGTATTCGCAAAATATGTTTATCGGATAATCTGGAATGATCTTTATCTCCACCTGCGAACTCAAATTTTTCTTTAAGATACATCGGTGTTTTAGGATCAAATAGTACACAGTACAGTTGAGATAGAATGTGAGTATTCCGACGAAGTCTGATAGGAAGCCACTTGAGCTTAGTACGAAACTCGGAAGCATGATCATATTTGCGGAGGCCAAATATGAACCTAATAGGGAAATTCTGAAGACGCTCAAGTTTATTTAATTGATCCTCAGTAAGATTAGAATAGCATACATCAGCATAATCAAGGATAGGGAGTAACAAGAACTGTGCCAGTAAAATTCTAGTAGGAATGGGTAATGAGTTACGCAAACGTCGTAAGGAAGGTGATGCCGCAAACATCTTTCTACTGGACCAAGAAAGATTTTGATCAATGTGTAATCCTAGGTCATTTACAGATTTGCTAAAAGGTATCACAACACCTTCAATAACAATAGGTGGTAGGTTATCCCAACAAATTCTGGAAATTACAGTACTATTTCCAACAATAATGGCTTGGGTCTTATTGGGATTTAAATTAAGCCCGAACGACCTGCTCCAATCATGTATTGTAGCAAGATTCATATTAGTGTCATTGATGGCACTGGCAAGGTTCTGGAGTGATATATGGGAATAAACTTAAAGATCATCTGCATAAAAATGGTAGAGAGAAGAAATTCGTGAAGTAACAGAATTGATAAACACAGAAAAAGGGAGAGGAGACAACACGCCACCTTGTGGTACACCAGCAGTTAGTTCACACCACGAAGATGTAGCACCCCCTACCGTAACCCGCTGCCGGCGGCTACGCAAATAGCTTTGAAACCATTCAATTGCCGCTGGTGGTATGTTAATAGAACGTAGCAGACTCAACAATACATCAAAATCGACGGTGTTAAAAGCGTTACTGAAATCCAGTAGCGTAAGTATAGTAAGCTGCTTTTGGTCCACACCCCAGCGAATATCATCTGCGATTTTAAGTAACGCTGTAACCGTACTATGACCAAGTCTGAAACCCGTTTGAAAGGAGTCAAGAAGGGAGTTTTTATTTAGGAAGAGGTTAAGTTCTGCAAAGACTAAACGTTCAAGAACTTTTGAAAGGAATGGAAGGATAGATGTACATTGGATACGAACACGAAGGGTAATCCGAGGGTGAACTGATTACCCTTCGTGTATGAACTGTACTTTGCTACAAAGTTTGGGAGTACGTATTTTATATGACAGAAAGATGAGGTCATAATGAGAGAATGCCACAGCTGTACATTAACCATACTTTGGTACGTGATCGGGAGATGAAACTATGATAAGACAGGGATATAATACAGTTAGGCAAGATGTGTGTAACATTAAGTGGCAGAATATGTAAATTAGACGAGTTAGTAATAGAGCGTAGCTTTTTAGTGCGGTGATTATTTTTTAACAAGCAAGTGTTAAAATCGTCCATAAAAATAATGTGATTGTATAGGGAGTCAGGTCTTCAAGTGTTTTCTCAAACGAAGGGAAATAATTCACATAAAGGGATGGGCTATAGAAGACGCCTAGTAAGATTTTGGTGTTAGAAAATATAACTTCCAACATGAGATGTTCAGCTTCATTAGGCAAGGCTGCTTGAGTAGACAATTTTATAACTTTAAAAGGAATATCATATCTAAGGTAAATTGCTACCCTACCACCACTCTGGCCTACTCGGTCATTTCGAATAAGATTGAATCCTGGTAGTGAATAGCAGATAGAAGGTAAACATGGTTTGATCCACGTTTCAGATACAAGAATAGCGCTGAGGAAGCTAGTGTTAAATGATGAAAATGTGCTGGAATACTTTGGGCATTAATGTGAATAACATTGAAATTTTTCAGAATATCTGAGAATTGAGAAGATAGGACTTCGTTTAGAGGAGTGAGATAGACATGTGTCAATCATTCATTTCATGCGACCGAATCATTCTAGTACATTTCGTAACGCGTACTGGTACATTCAGATCGATCATTCATATGGGTCATTCATCATCATTTCCTTCTTCAGTACTCTGTGAATCTGTGAGATCTATTGGGAACCGATTTTTTATTTGATATTTGTTATAGCGCCATCTATTACATGCTATATGTAATAAAGTCATTTTAACTAAAACTTATTGACTTTCAAGGTGGTAAGTACAATCGATGCTAGATAGCATAAACACAAAAACCGCAAGTTATCATATATTTAATAAATTTGTTTATTCTTAAATTTCATTCCTAACAATAAACAATTTCATCTTACTTTACATGTCTAAAAATAGGGATTATAACATTTATTTGCTATAAAATTAAACTTTTACCTATTTTATACTTATATAAGGTGGTTGAAAATTATCATATTAAATAAATCATTTATAACAAATAAAATATTAAAAAATGTAAAATAATTTTTAATTTTGGTAACAATATTAAAATAAAAAGCCCTTAAATAATGAATACTCCTGATACTCTGCAATCCGCATTGTTAATTCGATTTGCCTGTTTATTCCGATCATTCGGGATTCGATCGGTTTGCGGCTTATTCACAATTCAAACAAATCGCGGGTTAAAAAGGTACCGTCAATAGTTTGTGATTGGTTGTACTGGTACATTCAAAAACAAATGAATGAACCATCAATACTTTTAAGTGTACCAGCTCAAACGAACGAATCAAGCATGATTGACACATGTCTAGAGTGAGATCTGTACCGTTAAAACTATCGTCACTACTGCCGCTTTCAGAGTAAGTTGTCACAAAGGAATCATTATTTGAAATAATATAATTGAACGACTCAGAATTCATAATTAGTCTTTCTTTTTATGAAAAATATATGATATTGTAAATCGTATATATATAACGATATAAAATGATAAGAATAATATATTAATATATAGATAAAAATAATATGAGTAAGTGAAAATGAACTACTTCTCCTTCACCAACCAGTGTTACTAGAAGATCGATCGATCAAAAACGCAACTAAACTATCAATAGTACATAGTTACACTTCATACGTACACAACAGTTACCTACTACAAAAAGTAGTATAGGCTAATAATATAACAAACGGTACCACAAATTGATATTACAAACAAATAGAAAAATTAACAGTAGGTCTTAAAAGTAACCAACCTAATTTTATTGAACATTTTTTGTAAACATATAAGTTAATGTAAAAGTTGGCTGTATGGTCATTCGATCTTTGCCTATCTTCTACGCTCTGACAGCGCGCGACATGTTACACTCCCGTTCACTCGGGACCTTTTTGGCGGGAAAATTTCTAGGTTAGGAAATTTTTTGCAATATTGCAAATTTTGCTATATTTTCACTTTGAGACAATATTTATGGATAAAACTTACAGGAAGTCTTGTTGAATGTATAAACTATCGAATAAAATTATTTTTGGTTGCTAGAAATTGTAATAAAGTATATAAATTACACTGTATAGCATAATAGTAGTATAAACTTCAATTTTAGTGACAAAATTACTACTAATTTGAATTCTACACCTTTGTTTTTGGAGAAATTTATATGAAATTGTTTGGAAATATGTATATTTTATGTTTTATGTGTTTCCATTCGTTACTCATACCAAAATATTAAAATATTAAAAAATAAAAAAAAAATAAAATAATATTTTATCTGTGACATATCGAACAATATTTCTAAAATATGTTCGTGTGAATTTGAAATAAATACAACGTCATATTATTTCAAAATATGTAGGAAAACTATTTTTACTTACATTTTACACTAAAAATAAATGAGAATTTGAAAAATAACACATTTATAACCCGCCCGCCAAAACAGGCCTTTCGGAATTTGAAGTACTTTTGGCAATTTACTTTTCACTTTTTATACCACAAATTATATATCTACGTGTTGACTATATTACAAGAAATGTAAAAAGTATAATACTTTCGTTTTTAGTCCAGACACAAATATAAAATTCTATAAAAAAGACAGAGCAACTTCATCAAAGTGACACGTGGAACGCCGGAAGTTCAGAGTGATTTCTTTTTTTTTTTTCTAAGAAACATTGCCAGGTTATGGTTTAAAATAAAAGAGCATATCTTTGTCTTTGATACTAATATCTATTGCATAGTGTCTTTGGTTTTGTTTAAAACGAAAAAATAGTTTTTTCATAGGTAGACATGTTTACATAATTCTGATCTAATTCGATCACTACTTGGCGGGCGTAAGGTTGGTATTGCGCGATCGAAAGTGAGCATGGCTTGGCGTACAAGCTATATAGACATCAACAAGATTTACTTTGACAGACTTAAGTCAATGTCGAAATAGAGTATATTTTACCATAGAGATATAATACCTATGGAAGCGGCGTATTCTACTATAGAAATAATAGTTATACAAAAATACTTTTGTTTCATAACTTAACTTTAACAAAGCAGTAGCTTCAATAGAATAGGGAGACAACAACAGTTTGTCAATTGCATATTTTGACAACACTTTCGTGTGACGTCACTAGCTCATCCATGCGTGACTGCGTCGCCATGTTAAGCGCTGAGTTTTGTGGTAGATCTGCTGTCAAACTGTTGAATGCTAAAAGTTTTTTTGTTGTGTAGTCCAGTGCCTTCATCTTATCTTATAGTAGGTGTTTTTCTTCTATTTATATTTTATTATGTCAAATAAGTGTCTAACAGTTTATTTCAAGTGTTATGGTAGGGGTGTATTTTTTAATTATTACTTTATGTAAGATGCATAATTTTGTAATTTATTTAGCCAATAAAAAACTGCTAAGAAGTTTTGTAATTATTGAAAATCACAGTATATGTATGTTTGTCGCTACTAGTTGGGGGACAAAAAGCAAAAACTTTCAGAAGTGGTCTTCAGTATGTCTCTATTAGAGTCATTATTTAAATTATTAAAAAACCTTATCAATTGCTGTATTAGAATATATTGCGGAATTTGTGGCAGAAAAAGGTTCAGATACCATGCAAGAAGAAGCAGTGACAAACTGTCACTATGTCAGAAATTATATTAAAAAATAATTTTGTTCAGAAATGAACAAATAATAATAATAATAGTTTATATAAAAATCTATCATGATCATGAAACGGTGGATGAAATATGATATCCAGGATGTTATCCTGCATATCATATTTTGTGGACATGCCAGATTTTCGAATTTTTCGAAATTTGATAATATTTTTCATTTAAAATCCGAATGAATAAATAAAATATGATATACAACTTGCTTGTATAACTTACTATTTGTGATGAATTATTTGCAGAAAAATTAATAATAAATAAGTATTGATTTTTAAAACAGTTTATTTCATTTTTACTCAACTAATCATTATTATTATACATTAATAATATGGGATCTGGGATCACCATCCCAGTAATACTTTCAACACAAAAGAAGGATTTAATTTCTATCTACACAAAAGCCATAAATCAGTCAATCACATTTATTCGCCAGATTAGTTATTTGCCGATTGAAAATTCAGCCCTGTATCTATGTAAATACCTCCCGAATAAAGTAAATTAGGCAACAAATCCAATTATATAAAATGAGAAAAAATTCATATTAGTTAAAATATCGATATCAGCTGCGCATATTGCAAGGTTACAACCCTATAAAAGGCGGCCATTTCATGCGCCAGATTTTTGTAGGTAGTCACGCTAATTTTGTAGGTATGCTTAGTCTATATACTTCTAAGTCAGTGAATTTTACCCTTTATATTTACATTTTTATCCAACAATTGAAATCATTTTAACTTAAGACCATAATTTGTAATAATTTTGAAGTATGGGTAGAACGCAGTAAACAAATGCATATACTGAAGTAATGATCCGCCTTAAAGTGCCTATGCCTACCTAATGAACCATACACTAAACAATTACAGAGAAATAATTATCTATCCAAAGTACCTAGTTTAGTAGCAAATATACTCGTAGTTAACTAGTTTAAATATACTAAAGTACTTAGCTTTATTATGAAAAATAATCAAGTGAACAAGGGTAAACATTTTGAAGTGTGTCGGTACAATACAGTAAATTCAGTTATAACCATTACTCATGTTATTGAATAAAACACTTGAACGATTACAGTACAGAGAAGAAAGAAATATTTACTTATTGTATCAATCTAAGGTTCTTTAGTACCTATCTTTAGTAAAAGATATAATAAAGTTGCCTAAAATTATGAAGTGATGGTACAACAAAGTAAACACAGACATTTGCTGAACTAATAATACAACTTGAAGTACCTATATTAATGAATAGAACACTTGAGTGGAAACCATGGCAAATGTCGGCCTTATAAAGCAGTCTGGGGTAACGGTAATGGTTTGTTAACATAACCGTTACCTATGCCTTCCTTAATAAATATCGAATAGAATGCCTAGTTTTATACTAAATTCCATATTCATGCTAAAAAGATAATACCTATTGTGTATTTTAATAAATCAATTTTTTATTTCATTTTAGGTATATGTTTTGTTTGGATTTGTCTTGCAGTGCAATGATGCGAAGTTCTTATTAAATTCACAGATATATTCCGTATTTTGCGAGTTATTTACATCAATTTATATTTATTAAAATACACAATGTGTAATACAAGCACATAAGCATATTGTTATAAAACTACAACTAAGGAAATAATATAATTATATTTCATATTATGGGTTGTCTGTCCTAGTCAATATATAATAAAAATGTTAAAATTTTGTTGTGTTACAGTACAAAAAGAGAAATAATCACTTTGGATATCAAACTAAAGTAACTAAGTTTAGTAAGAAATAGAATAAAGTAGCCAAAATATAATAAAGTACTTAGTTTTTAATTATGAGATATAAAAAAGAGAACAAAAAAAAGAACACTACACAATAGAGAAAATAGTCTGTTCACTAAAATGCATCACATACAGCGTTTAAAGAAGCTCAATACAAAGTTATTTTGCCTTGATAACTCTCTTAGACCTAGCTGTAGAAATAATCTTGTTTCCTTTAGCACTATCTTCGCTAACACTCTTTCCCGATAGTGACAACCCTTCCAAATCACCAGTAGAGCAAGAAAAAGATTTCAGATCAGCGAATGAGGTGGCGGTATATCGCTGACCATTGGAACCAATTATGACTATATGACCATCTTTTGTCCAACATTTATTAATGCCAAACTTATTACGAGCAGCTAAGAAAAGGTCATGTCGACTCTTGGTCAGAAATTACGATGCATTATACCAGTGTTTTTGAATGCAGTTTTAGAATACCATATTAGATTTTTATTTTCAATATTATTGAACTTCACCAGAATGGTTTACCTTTTTTAGAAACGCCTAGGCGATGACATCTGGTGATTACATCAGTGTGTATATCTGTCAATTTTAATTTGTCTGCAAACAATGTACATACTGTAGAATGAACGTCTTCTTTATTCTCTTCTCTGATACCATGTAAAAGGATCATCTTACGTCTAGATCTCATTTCAGATTGATCATATAATTTGAATAACAGTTGCATTTGTTCATTCAGAGTTTTTAAAGATGTGAGCACAAAAGATCGAAAAACTTCAAAATCTGTTGAGAGTGAGGATGTACCTGCTGTTGGTATAGAGCTATTTGCTTGTAGACTTTTTTTAAACTCATTCATTCGAGTATTGAATAAGGTTGACATGTCATCAAGTGACTTCTGAAGTGTCTCCATTTTAGTGACAGTGTAAGGACAGGTTATGAACACACTGTGAGAATAATTTAGCGGCGAAATTCAGTTGCAGGTTTGCAAATAGTTGAAAGGAAATTTGCTGCTAGTTAAAAGACTAATTTAGCACATCAGTCACACCAAACACTTGATAAATATATATATATATATATATATATATATATATATTTCTTTAATTAAATTACGCAGCCTTTTATTTTTACGTATAGTGAGCACACCAAACCCTACCCGCAAAAAAGCAGCTGATGTAGTGACAGGGGCGATCTTGTACATGTTCACAGGCTGCAGATTTCCCGGAGCGTCGATTCTTCACATAAGCTATGTGTTCTTCAACGCGGGTTTTAATTGATATTTTAGTTTGTCCTATATAAGAGAGACTACATTCACAATCAAGCTTGTACACTCCCGCATCTTGCAGAAGGACGTTACACTTGACTGATGGTAAAAACTGACCAATCTTCTTCGGTGGCTTGAAGTATGTTTTGATGGAAGCGCGCTTCAAGATGTAGCCAATATTGTCAGGGACTCCTTTAACATATGGCAGTACAGCAGGTACACGCTCGACTACGGCCGGCTTTACTCGTTCACTGTGACGTATGCGAGGGACCCGAAGCTTGTTGTCATGCAAAACTTGCTTAATGTGGTGGAGCTCGGCAGCCAGGTGTTTACTGTCACAGATCCTTCGTGCTCTCTTAAACAAAGATTTACCCACGGTAGCTAATTGTTAAGGATGGTGGTGGGAATCTAACTGTATGGGTCTCTTTTCTATACACGGTATGGCTCAAGGTGTTATCAGGATTCCGAATTACTAACACATATAGAAAAGCTAAAGAATTGTTTGCCTCTAACTCCACTGTGAACTGAATTTTAGAATTTGTAGAGTTAAGATAGTCTAAAAATTCTATATATAATAATATTAAATAAACTTAATAATCTAAAAACTTTACATTAGATAGTTTATTTAATATTATTATATAGCATACTTAGTATCATTATTTTGAAAGCAATACTGTTTGGTTAGTATAACGGTCTACCGGAAGTATAAAAATATCCATTAATCCATATATTTCCATGCCATAAGAGGCAATAGAGGGAAACTTAAGCGGGAGATAGGCAGCAGCATCTTCCTGTAATAAGTCAAAATGATTAAAAACAACGGCTTGCAATTCATCTGCCAAGCGTAGCAACTGTGGTAAAAGATACATCTTAATAAACTAAATTACATCTCAATATAACAATACATGAACTTTTTAATTGGTTTACTCAATATATATTAACTTTTGCATGAGATGTAGAATTACTCTATATGACTCTAAATATAACTCCTACTTAAAAGTTATGGGCTATGTCCCACTAGAGGGCAAAGTCACCTTTAATTTTTGAGAGGGTTTTAGGGGTAAGAATAACATATACATAATATATTATAATTTTGAAATTATTCAACTATTAACTTGTTCAAGTGGGCTTCAAATTCTTATTGTTGGTGAGAAATTTATTGCCTGTAAATCAACGCAACAATGCTCTACGATACAATAAGTTTTCGGTCGCTGAATTACGACTAAACCCGATAATATAGTAGTAGATTAACATACTTCAACAAGTTACAACTTATGATACAGTGACGATGTTGGTTGCTTCTCATTTATCTGATTAATGAAATATATTCAGTTAAAACAATAATGCTATTTCAAGCTATTAAAATTGACGGGGGTAGGACAACGCTTTTAGAAAATAAAATAGCAGTTTAAAGCTGCTGTTTTAGTTGTGTTCAGGAGTGGACTTGTGAAGGGCTGTAATGATGATGATGATGATGATAAAAGATGCTGTTTCGCATGATGAATGTAAAGAACCAGAGACATTCAATCTCAGTCCCTAGGGGTGACAACGCACCTGCATTTTGATTCTTAATCGAGGATAAATATAGATGTCTATGGTCAAAAGTAAGCTAGTTTGTTAACCACATTGTATATAAAAACTTATTTTGTGTATTTTTTTACAGAATAGAGGGCAAACGAGCATGAGACTCACCTCATTGTAAGTGAATACTGCCGCCCATGTATATCTGCAACATCAGGGGAATTACTGGTGCGTTGCCGGCCTTTTATAAAGAAGTAAACTTTTTCCAATAGCTTCCTAAGTCGTATCGGTCCAGAAAATTCGTCAGTGGTAAACGATTCCTCTGAGAAGTCGTACGAGGAAAAAACTCGTAGTAAAACGTATAGTGGTGGACCTCCAAGCATCCAGATGGTGTCGATGGTATCTCGATTTTTGTCGAGATACCATCGACGACGTGCGTTCATGAAATTTCGCGGCTGGCATTAATCCGAACAATTGCGCGAAACACTCCCCGTGGTATTCCATAGAAGATGCAAAAGGATGCAACATCTATTCGCAGCGCCAGAGAATCAAGCCGATCGGAGAGAAAACGGTCGTCGACGATTCGAGAAGCTCTGCGCTGGGTTCGGTCAAGTGGAAGGAGCTGGAACTGGGAAGCGCCGGCCTAGAGATGAGATTAGTATCCCATGTGAGGCAGCCATGTGCCGGCATGAAATACTGTCCCGCTCTACTGAGCGCGCCAAGCTTTTTAGAGGATGATTTGGACTTCTCTTCCATGTGGCCACGAAACTGCACATTGTTTGATATATTCACGCCAAGTATTTTGACACTGGTTGAGCCAACAAGGGGAGTGCCTTGAAACTGCAGACATACGACAAAGGTGTTCTTTTTATCGGTCTCCTGGAGATTAACTGGACTAGATTAAGTCACTCCGAATTCTAGGCTTTGGTCAGCAAAAACTCAACTTCAGACACACGTTTGTTCCGGCACTCGGCGACGTTTTACCAAAAAATATTGGCACGGTCGGTGTATAGAGCATCACCAGTGCTGTCATCTGCATAGTAACGAATGTTACTTTTTGCAAAATATCATTAAAATGCGCTTTCTGCCAAACACAATCGAATGCCTTCGCAATGTCTAAGCCTACCGCCAAGGATTTCCCTTGGTTGGACCGCCTGCGCCCATCGGTGCGTTAGGTAAACAAGAAGATCATCAGCTGAGCGACCCCAGCAGAAACCGTACAGGCAGTCACTAATCAGCTGGTGCTCCTTAAGATACCACATGAGGTGGTACTTAATGACGGATTAAATTATTTTAATATATTAATATCCGAACACACATATTTTTAAGTTAAATTACATATTGGAATGAATTTCTGAACATAATTTTAATTGTTGAGATGTGGTAGGTTAGAGGTAGTGTTTCACATTGCGTTAACAAATGATGTCATAAGTAATTTTTTTACTTTCATATTTATTTTTTGTTGTCTTTTAAAAACATTTAAACCACTTTTTAATTTTCTTTACTATCGTGGAGGTAGTTTACATAAACAAATTTCACAAGGACAAACATTTAAACTAGAACAATTTTTTGGAGACCATACGAACACTTGCTTCGTGCGGGATTCGAAACCACGGCCCTCAGCGACATGAAATGCTTATCCACTAAGCCAATAAGCTGTCAGAGTTAAACTCAAAATTCAAGACAAAGATATAAATCTTAAATGGTGCCAATATTCACGCAAAACCTGAAATGTTACTTTGTATCGGTGCACTTGTGCAACTCTCGTTGGACGAGTTATTGGTCTTATCTTAGGTTACAAAGTATTATCATAATGAAAAAACATAACGCACTTGCCCACCAGCACACGACACCAAATAATACGTTTATTTCAGAATAAGGGTGACTATCTAGCACACAGTCCACCCGATGGTAAGTGGATGCTGTGGGCCATAGCCATTTAAATCTATCCCAGATTAACTGAGGACTAGGATGAAATACCGTTACCGGTAAGAAGGATATCCGGTTGTCTTCATTTAAGATACAAAACACAGCAGCATTATGATTTTACGCTAGTATGCTATGAGATCGTGTCTTCTCTAGTCGAGGTGATCTGTGATAGGGTGATGAATAAGCATATGTCTTCGATACTTTTATTCATTGCAATTTTAAAACAAAATTCAATTAAAACTAGTCGAAAATCAATAAAACAAACATAAATGTTTTCACTGCGTGTTTATTTTAAGTCAAAGTCAAACATTTAAATTCAAAACTAGTTTTTACAAAGCACTCTCTAAAGTCAAATGCTACGCCATTGCTTTAACATTTGCTCAACAACAATTTGCTCTCTAATGCGGTAAGACCTTGGGAGAAGCTAGATGAGAAGCATGAGACGTGGGTTTCTTTTAGACACGCATTCTTATCTTTTAAAAAGTCTCCTTTTTATAGGATAATAGCTATGACAGGACAGGATAGTAGACGTCTATGGGCTACACCATAGACGTCTACAACTATCCTCAACTACGAATCAAAATGCAGATGGAATAGCACCCGTGAGGACAGGAAACACGCCAAAGTTAAGCTGCTATTTTACGCTGGTACTCTGTGACAGCGTGGTCTTTCCCCGGCCGAGCCGACCCAATCGTGCTACAACTAAGTATAGTTGTAGCATATATCGGTTGGTTCGATACAATAGTAGTAATTAATATAGCTTCAGCATAGTTTTAACACGTATAACTACTTTATATATCACTTCTTCATAAAATTTTTACAAGCGCTTTGAATTTATGCAAATTAAAATATAAGAAACGTCTCTTTCGTCCCTCAAGTATGATATTTTCTTAAGACAGTGTATTCGAGTGCACTATAATCCGTGTTAGAAATATTTGTGAGTACGGATATTACTTATTTACAGTCTAAAATGATACTATCCTATTAAAATATATAAATGAAAAGAACACATGGGTACTTAAATACCGATTAAATACATTTATACGCACTTATACGCAGATCTATAGAACTGCAATTATTCGACCTGTCTGCTACGTAATATACGGTTCACACCATACCCACACGTAGCGGAAGCCATAAAGGCGAAAAGTTTCACACCGTGAAATTGAGTTTAATGATAAATGTTGCACCGTAAATGAGAGCAAGACTAGTTCTACGTACTGCACGTTATGCTTATTAGAACCAAACTTGAATTATAAAGTAAACTTAAAACTTTTGATATTGTAAACTGAGTTCGTACCAACTTTTGTTTCTTAATTTTTTTTGGACATTCAAATTTATATAATCCATCCTTACCATCCATCCATTACAGTACATAGACCTCCCCCAAAGATTTTATCTAAGGGAGGATTTTGCCAAAGTTGCCCCGCTTGGCAGGCGGGTTGGCAATCGCAGCTTTTTATTTTTTGTAGTTATTAAGAAGACACTGCTGCCTCATTCCTGCTTTGTATCCCTCTGTTTCCTCTTACGACACCTATGGAGGATATGGAGTAGTCAATATCCTGACACCGCCACTGTACTGTCAACATCAATTATATTTACTTGCTCCAATCTTTTTTCTACCCACATCTATTCGAGTTTTACTATTTGCACTGCCGAAGCAATCACTACTCTCAACACCAATTAAAAAAAAACTTTAAACTTTAATACCCTCCCCTCTTACTGGAATTGAGTAAAAACAAATTAAGCGAATACTAAATAATAAAAGCCGACTTCTAAAGAAGTAAAAAGACGATAAATAAATGTTGGTTCTCCGCACGCCCATCAGGTGCGCTTCTTTAGTAGTCCAACATGATCACATGATCAATAAAACGATTTGACATACTAAAGTTAAGGCTTCGATTAATTTAAACACAATGTCTAAACACCGATTTCAGTATATGAAATTTATTTTACTATTTTTGGTTGTTTGAAATCGGCTTTCACTTTGTATTTAAATTCTAAATGTTTTTATTACTTGTCCCTCTTGATAAGATGTATTAAAAGCGCTATGCACTATTTTTCTGCCCTTAAGGGAAGTACAAATATTTAATAAAAATATATAATAAACATTAAAATCGGCTCACAATTGACCATACTTAAAAATAAAAGAAACAGTACGTTAAGGTGAATTAAATAAAACCTGCGTTTTCTTACAGGAAAAATACGCACACTATAAATTACTAGGCTGATAAAGGCATTTTCAAGAACAAGTCAAGTGCTATGTCAATATTAGTCTAAGATTCTCAACGGACATTTCTTACTTCGGACGCTGCTTCTAGAGGCGTATATACCGTCATCTACCAAATGTCACCAAATTTTCGGGTTATTTCTCTAAGAACAATATTATGTGTTGACGAAATATTTTACTCCTCTCTCTAATGTTATAAAGAACAAGGTATTTGTAATTTAATACCTACTTTACTGCGGGAAGGCGGTATTAAACATGAGATAGTGTAATTAATTCCTTTAATGATTAAAACTACTTTTGCGAATTTTATCGCATTTAGTTTATTTTATTTTTAATACTCGACGTTTCAGATACTTTCCAGCACCCATGTTTACGAGGACTAAGGTGACTGACATCCCGATGTCAGTGTTAATCGGAGTACCTTCAGATTTTGAATTATTATTTATGGTCCGATCTACGAAGAATGAACTTACTGTCTGTACTGGCTTGCTTTCCTTACTTTTCTATTGCATCCTCCTTTCCAATTAACGGCACAACAAACTTATGGCGCCATCTGTTGGCCCACAACAAAAGCGTCTGTAAAAGAAGTAGACGCGATCGATACCCACATGTAATCGAGACTCAAGACGAACTGCATCGGTAATGGCTGTTCTTGTCTAAGCCTTCCAATATAAAAATCAATGTAAATAGCGTTAGTGAGTGTGCCGGGTCGACCCAGATATGTGCATAGACTATATAATCACGTAGGAGTGTGGTCAAGGAAGACTGAAGCCTTCCACATCCGAAGATATCGTTGAAGCCAAGTTGGAGTTGATCGCCGCTGCCGCTAACCGTGAGTTTACCTATTCCATTTACCCTTCCTGGTGAGCCAGACTAATTTTCTCTCACTGTAGGTAAATTTTAAGTAGCAATTCCAAAATAAGTTTCTAATTATTTTTATTTCAAGTAAGAAGTGTCGCGATTACTACAATAAAAAAAAGAAGTTCAATCCGCGCATTTTTTCTATTCTAACCTTTATTCATAGTGGTCGAGCGCGAATGTCCTATGGTATTTTGAGTTCAATTCATTCGAAAACTCCAAAATTACAGTTCATAGCAATTCAAATTAAAAAAAAACTTTTACAAATAAAAGTTAAGTAAAGTACTCATTTCATTGTTTTAATTTGAACGATATAATAAGAAGCAACTTACTAAATTTATTTGATATAATTTTAAAAATAGGCACAATTATTCTCTGGTATTGATTACATGAATTATAATTCCTTTTGTAGTAACTAAACACGGAGGTAGTAGGTTAAAAATTTTACACAACATATTCAATACTGATCGTTGTTTCAATAGGCGTGGCACAATATTGTCTACCTATTAATAGCGATATTATTGGTTGGTTAAAAAATTAAGTTTGTTTTAAATTTACGGTTTTATTATTTATAACTTCAAACATAATGACAGATAAAACAAAGTCGAACGCTAGTGAATTTGAGAGACAACTCAATTTGCTTACTATTCAAAGAGAATATGCATTTCGAGAAATTCAAATAATATATGATTTATCGAAGAATATCCAAACGGATACAACTTCTACGTCTCAATTCGAGGCTAGGTTTAAGCGTATTGATTTAGTGCGTAAAGAATTCTTGGATTATACAAATCAAATAAACGAATTAAAGTTAAAATTAAAGCCGGACGATATTATTGATATGAAGCCCGTGATTGACTTTGACGACATGTACTACGCCGTCGATGCCGCCAGGGCTGCTCTAAGCGAGGGTCGCACTCGAGCCGACGCGCAATGCGACCCGGACCCGAGTTTGACTTCCGGAATATCATATCATAGTATGAAACCATACGCGCAGCACGCTTACCAAAACTCGAATTACCGAAATTTGATGGAAACATTGAACATTGGCAAACTTTCTTCGATACATTTTCCACACTTGTACATGAAAACAATAAAATAAGGTCAATCGAAAATTTTCATTATTTGTTGACGTGTCTCTCGGGTTCGGCGCTGTCAATCGCGAAAGGAGTGCCAGTTACGTCTGACAACTACCAAATTGTTTTTGAAGCTCTTATCGAGCGGTTCCAAAATAAACGAATTTTGGCCGCAACGTACTTGAATAAAATTTGTAGCTTTATTCCTTTGAAGTCTGGTAACTATGCCGATTTACGTAACTTAACTAATGAGTTGTATGAAACCGTTAATGCTCTGAAAGCTATGAAAATTAAGAACTTAGATGAGTTTATTTTATTTTATTTAGCTGCACGTGTTTTAGATTCTGATACGCGTAAACGTTTCGAGATGCAAAACGGGGAGCAAATTCCTACCTTTTCTGATTTTTTAATTTTTTTACAAAGTTATGTTAAAGTGCTAGAAGTTAGTCAACCGGGTAATTTTTCCGACTCTGTTTTTCAATCAGAACAGTTGCATAAAAATTCTGTGCGTCACCGGAACACGAAATAGTCACAATAATAAACAATATCACAAAACTACATCATTGCCTTCGAACACTGCTATAGGTCCAATTGCTGCAAATAAAACAGCTGATTGCCTGTGTTGCGGGGCGGCACATGCGCTTTTCAAATGTCCGAAGTTTCAAGAACTTGATATTTCTGAAAGATATGGTTTAGTGTCTAATAAAAATGTTTGCATGAATTGTTTACGTTTAAATCATAATGCCAATAAATGTTTTTCGAAAAATACATGCTCAACTTGTGGTGAGCGTCACCATTCGTTGCTCCACGATGGCACCGCCATTGTTGATGTTCCGTGTTGCTCCACTGACAGGACTATCGATAAAACAGCAGCTACGGCTGACGACTTAACCGCGACTGCGAGCTCCGTGACTACCAGCGCTCACGTTGGTCACATTCATGCTCTCGTTCTACTCGGCACATGTGTAGTGCGCGTGCGCGGTTGTGGTGCTCCCGCTCAGTATACTACTGCCCGCGCACTTATTGACAGTGGAGCTCAGGATAGTTTTATGACGTCATCACTCGCTCAACGTTTAGGGTTGCCCATTCGTCGCTGCAATTTAGCTGTAGCAGGCTTAGGAAAAAATGTAGTGCATCAAATTAAGGGTGAAACTTCATGCGTGGTAATGCCAACGGATTGTGATAGTCCAAACTTCACTATTAATTCTATAATAATGAATACCATAACTAGTAAAATGCCTGTCGTAAAAGTACCTTCTGGGGTTCGTGCAAATTTTAAACATTTAGTTCTAGCAGACAAACAGTTCGACAAACCCACTTATATGGACTTGCTGCTGGGCGCAGAACTATTCCATAAAATTTATGATGGCCAATGCCTAGAAATAGGTCCTGGTTTACCAGTCGCTCTACACAGTGTCTTTGGGTGGGTGCTCACTGGCAAAATTAATTACAGCTCTCATTCTCCACCTATGGTGTCTTCCCTCGTTTCTTCCACGCGGCTTTTGAATGACGTGGTCAAGCGTTTTTGGGAGGTCGAAGAACCACCGAAAACATTTATAGCGAACACCGAAGAGGTAAAATGTGAGAAACTATACTCCACTCTTGTGTCACGTAAACCTGACGGTCATTACGTCGTCCCTTTGTTACTGAGGAAGCCTTGTGATGATCTGGGTGAATCTTTCGATATGGCAAAATCACGCTCATTCAAACTCGAAAAGCGACTTGAGCGCAATGTAGAATTAAAAAAGGACTATTCTGATTTTATGACGGAATATTCAGATCTGGGACATATGCAACCCGCAGACGTTGGATCAGGCAAATTTGTAATTCCGCATCAGTGTTTACTCCGCTCTCAGAGTACTACGACAAAACTACGTGTCGTTTTTGATGCAAGCGCCAAAACGACGAACGGAAAATCATTAAATGATATCGTATACCCAGTGTATACGATATCATTTAATGATTTTCCGTTCGTCGTCCTAAGCTACAAAACGACACTGTTGATACACTGACAAAATTTCGTTTTCACGCAATCGTGTTCACCTGCGATATTTCGAAAATGTATCGCAATATAGATTTACGTCCGGAAGACCGAGGGTAGCAACACGTGTTGTAGAGAAATTCTCCAGCTGATCCCGTGCGTGAATTCGAATTAAATACAGTGACATACGGTGTAACTAGTTCACCGTACTTAGCCATTCGTACCCTGCATCAACTAGCGGTCGATCATGCTTCTGAGTTTCCTCAAGCAGCTGACGTTTTACTTCATGACACTTTTATGGACGACATTACGACGGAAGCGCCATCTTTAAAACAAGCACTTGAGCTGAAAAATGAACTTATTAAACTACTGCGCTCTGCTCAATTTGATCTGCGTAAATGGAGTAGTAATTCGGCCGAATTTATTGCAGCTCTACCGTCCGAACATTGTCAAATACCCAGGGTCTTTTGTGATGAAAATCACGACCACATCCTTAAAATTCTGGGTATCCAGTGGGACCCCGTAGAAGACTTCTTTACGTATTCGTTTTCAGAGTTCAATTCCAATTTAACAAAGCGTGCAATATTATCAAATATCGCTCGCATCTATGACCCAATTGGTTGGTTAACTCCTGTCATTCTAATAGCCAAACTATTGCTTCAAGATATGAGGCGCCTTCAGCTGAGTTGGGATGAACTCGTTCCACCTGAGGTCGCTCATCAATGGCACAACTTTATCTCTGAAATTCAACTTGTTAAACAGATTAAACTGACTCGTAGAATTACATATGATGACGCCGAAAGTTATCAATGGATTGGTTTTTGTGATGGCTCTTCAAAGGCATATGAATGTTGTGTGTACTTAAGGACAGTTCGTGCCAAACATTTTAGAACGCATCTGCTGATTGCAAAATCAAAAGTCGCACCCCTAAAACCATTAACGGTTAACCGTCTAGAACTTTGCGGTGCTGTACTTTTAGGGCGAGTTCTTAAGCACATGCAAAAATTGCTGCAAGATAAAATCCCTGTCAGTAAAGTGATTGCCTTTACTGACAGTAGCACAGTTCTAGCATGGTTACATACGGAACCTCATAAACTAAAGACTTTTGTTTCCCATCGTGTTGCGAAAATCATCGACGATGTATCCTTGGATAGCTGGCTACACGTATCGACACATGATAATCCTGCCGATCCTTGCAGTCGAGGTCTCAGTGGTTCACAACTGGCGACATGTTGTATGTGGTGGTCAGGTCCAAGTCGGCTCGCTAACGATTCCTCCACTTGGCCAATAAAGTTCAAATGGCAATCACAAGCTTCCGTACCCGAGTTGCACTCTACTGCTCATGTGTCTCAAACGGGTAACGGCTCTACTGAGCTTCATTTTATTAGTGGACTCTTAGACCGCTACTCCACGCTATCCCGCGTTCAGCGTGTGCTAGCTTGGTGTTTGCGGGCTGTAGCAGCGTTCAAACGAAACTATAAAACTAAGAATTTCTTGAGTGTATCAGAGCTGGAGCAGTCTATCGTCTATATGGTTCGACATGAACAAAACCTTCATCTTACAAAGGAAATCAAAGCAACCAAAGTCGTTAAAAAACTGAATCCCTTTATTGATGATGAGGGTTTGCTGCGAGTGGGGGGCCGTCTAGAGCAATCTAATCTACCCGCAACCGTAAAACATCCCGTACTGTTGCCAAAGGCGTCTCGCTTATCTTTGTTTATTATAGATTACTTTCATGTTAATTACTTACACTGCGGTCCTCGTACTCTTCATTCGATTATTCAGCGAAGATATTGGATACTTGGCATTCGTAACTTAATTCGGTCGCGTTTATCCAAATGAATTGCATGTTTTAGGGTAAAACCCGTTGCTTGCCAACCTTTAATGGGAAACCTTCCGTCGCCTAGAGTACAATCAACGCGGTGTTTCCAAAATGTGGGAATTGACTTCGCCGGTCCATTCATAGTGAAGGAAAGTCGTAGACGAAACGCTCGTACGTACAAGGCCTACGTGTGTGTATTCGTTTGCCTTGCAGTAAAGGCTATCCATCTTGAGGCAGTAACCGAGCTATCGACTTCTGCCTTTCTGGCAGCGTTAGATCGCTTCGTATCTCGTCGTGGCCTTTGTACCTTCATAGTAACCGTTTAATTGTCGTCTACAGTGCCCGGGTAGGACAATGCAGGTGTCGGGCCTCGGGGTATACCCCATTGCCCGGATATTCCTCATGGCCCATCACTATGGGCCAGTCCTTGTTGCCTATTCAGGCATAATATTGTAAATCCGGTTTTCCGTAATTGGTTAATTACGGAAAAAAAGAGGTTATCTATTATAGTCAAAGTTGGCCTTTCAGCGGCATTGAGGGTTGTTACTCGACTCTCTAATCACATATAGAGAGGAGTTCTCTTGGAAGAGGTCGCCCGTCCGGTGGCCGGGTGTGCAACGGCGCAAAGCCGTTCAGGTGTTCATGTGGCCCGTTATCGGCACGGTCAAACATGCCGCGCGCTAACCGGGCCACGAAGTCGGTGATAGTCTCGACTTTCAGATCGGCCGCTATGACGTCATTCCGGACGTAACGACCTGCTCCGACAATCGTCCTTAATGTCAGATTCTGCTGGGCCTGCAGTCGCCGCCTCAGAGGGTCGCTCAGAAGTGCGTACCAGGCCGGTGCAGCATACGTGATGATGGTCCGGATATACATCTTGTATATCCGGAGCTTAGTTTTTATAGGCAGTTTGGATGCAAGTATCGGCAAGAGCGTCGCCCGCGCACATCGGGCCCGGCGGACGACGAAGTCGACGTGCGCGGTCATGCGCAGCGTCCTGTCGATCTTGCACCCAAGATAAGTTATGGCCTTCTGGTACGCAATCTCCTGGCCATGGAGGGTCAGCGGAGGTGGTAAATTCCTGAGACGGCGAGTGAGCAGAGCGGTCGTCTTACCAACGTTGACGACCATCCTCCACTCATCCAGCCATGGTGGCAGCAGGTCCAGCAGACGCTGCATCTTGGCAGTGGCTATGTGGGCTCTTCTGGACGAGGTGAAATAGGCGATATCGTCCGCGTATAGCGCCAGCTTCATAGTAACCGACTGCGGCACTAACTTTATTGGTGCCCGGCGCTACCTTAACGAACTACAACAAATAGTTTATAAGAACAATGATTCGATTGAGTCTACTCTTGCGAAACGAAATATTGTCTGGCGACTGAACCCTCCTACCGGGAGTAATTTTGGTAGCATATTTGAGAGCGGTGTAAAATCAATGAAGTTCCACTTAAAACGCGTTATAGGGTCACAAGTGTTGACATTCGAGGAGCTAGTAACGATCCTTACTAAAGTCGAAGCCGTACTTAACTCGAGACCGTTGTGCTGTCTATCCCCGGATCCTAATGAGGTCGATATTCTTACCCCTGGACATTTTTTGGCCCACGGTCCTCTTATATCGTTACCAGAACCTGAACTCTCTAACGAATATGTTTCCCCTCGGGCCCGCTGGCAGATGTTGCAAAAAATTACACAGTCTTTTTGGCATATTTGGCAACGCGATTATCTCCATACCTTACAGCAACGCGCTAAATGGTTTCGAGAACAACCGAATGTTCACGTCGGAGATACTGTATTAATTGTCGATAGCAATTTACCACCACTAGAGTGGCGTTCAGGTAGAGTTCAAGATGTGCATCCTGGCAAAGACGGTGTAGTGCGTGTGGTCACCCTACGCACTACTAATGGACTCCTTAAGAGACCAGTGAGTAAACTGTGTCCTCTACCATTAAATCAATAATATACCAATACTTGTCAATTTTTTTTCTCATTATTAATATTATAGCCTTTTGTTATTTATCTGGTAGATTTAGTTGTTAAATTATGTTGCCTTATATACCATTCCAATAGGTAAGCAACTAAAATTTAATTGTGGATACTATAGTAAGTTAGGTACATATTATTCTAAGCTAGCTTCTATTTTTTAGTATTTAATTTTATAGTGAGAACTGCTATTGATTATTTACTCATGAAATCTGAAATGATTTCAAATGGGGGGAATTATGTACTGGCTTGCTTTCCTTACTTTTCTATTGCATCCTTCTTTCCAATTAACGGCACAACAAACTTACGGCGCCATCTATTGGCCCACAACAAAAGCGTCTGTAAAAGAAGTAGACGCGATCGATACCCACATGTAATCGAGACTCAAGACGAACTGCATCGGTAACGGCTGTTCTTGTCTAAGCCTTCCAATATAAAAATCAATGTAAATAGCGTTAGTGAGTGTGCCGGGTCGACCCAGATGTGTGCATAGACTATATAATCACGTAGGAGTGTGGTCAAGGAAGACTGAAGCCTTCCACATCCGAAGATATCGTTGAAGCCAAGTTGGAGTTGATCGCCGCTGCCGCTAACCGTGAGTTTACCTATTCCATTTACTCTTCCTGGTGAGCCAGACTAATTTTCTCTCACTGTAGGTAAATTTTAAGCAGCAATTCCAAAATAAGTTTCTAATTATTTTTATTTCAAGTAAGAAGTATCGCGATTACTACAATAAAAAAAGAAGTTCAATCCGCGCATTTTTTCTATTCTAACCTTTATTCAGTCTGTCTTGAAGTTTTGCAGGTCTGAATCTGGTGGCAGTAGCGGGCCTCTTTCTATATTAAAATTAGGATGTTTTTTGATTTCAATAGCCTCACGTATCATCATTGGTGGGAATCGATATTATTTCGTGAGGATTTGTGGTCTGTCAAATCTGATGAAATGGTTGAGGTCGTCTAGGATATGATCACAAACTGCAGGTTTCTATGTGAAGCATCAACGTTTCGTTAATTTATACGATTTAAGCAATGAGGTCAACTTAGTATTAATAAAAGACTTTTCCTCACAACAGACTTGTTCCGTTTACAAAGTTTGAGCAAAACTTCTTCCACAATCTTTTCAATATATTCTTATGTAGCGCATGGAGGTCTGTAAACACTTAAAAAATTAAGTACTCCAGCTCGACATAAGCCATTTCTACAGATCGCTCAACAGAGAAGGTCTCAATATCCAATCGTTTTTATATAGTAATGATTTATCTACTAATATTACATAACAAAGCCTGAATGCCTCCATTTGCTTGAAATCCCTAAATTAATAAAATTAAATCCAAGCCCAAGCTTGATACAGTGAGACTTCAAGACACTGTAAATTTATTCTTTATTCGGCGTAAATGCGTGATAGGACCAAACATAAGTAATTAAAAGTTGAAAATAGCCTTCATCAACTATAACATCAGGACAACAAATTAACAACCCCCCCCGTACTATAAAGTGTTAAAAAGTTAAAATTAAACGCGATTAAACTCTTTAAATTACTTTTATTCTAAATAAAGTTCTATTCACAGTGAACGTGGGTAGAACCACACACATGAAGGGGGAGTAGAAAACTGTTCGCCCAGTTGTGGCGGCGAAAGTGAAACCGCCACCTAATTTTGTCACAGGAACTGTCCAGCCTATTTGAAAACATATGGGGGAGACCTATGTTCACTACAGTAGACTTTGCATAGGCTTTGGTGATGACGATGATAAGTTCTACGCATAATTGCCCCACTAAAATTAAAAAAGTAACAGCCTTCATATTCTCGTCATCTTCATTTTTGAGCACAGTCCGCTGATAATTATTGGTCAAAATAAATGATATTTTGGACAAAATATATATCATATTTAATAAATATGATATTACCTATAAGTAATATAATCTTAAATGATAGAAAATTAACATCTCAAGGAAGGAAAATACTTAACATTATTTGGTTAAAACTACTTTTACGGATTTTATCGCGTTTATTTTACTATAATAATAATAATTCGATAATACCTTCATGTGCCAAACCACCGAAGTTGTATGGGTTACCAAAAATACACAAACCGAACGATCCATTACGTCCAATAGTGAGTCAGATTGATTCGCCAACTTACAGATTGGCTCAATACTTAGCTAAAATATTATCACCACTCAGAGGACACACAAGAGCACATACTATGGATTCATACCATTTTGTCAGTGAGATAAAAGACCTACGTCTTACTGACAATGAAACCATGGTCAGTTTTGATGTTCAGTCTCTATTTACATGCCTACCTGTTGAAGACTGCATCTCAATTATAACTAGGAAACTAGAGGAAAATAACATTCCAGCAGAATATGCAGTATTACTAAGACATTGCCCTACATCTGGCTATCTATTGTGGAAGTGGAGTTTTACAAGCAAGTAGATGGTGTTGCGATGGGCTCACCTGTATCTCCCGTTGTCGCCGATATATTCATGGAAGACTTTGAGGAGAAAGCCCTCCTTACTGCACCTGTTACACCAAGGATCTACAAGCGGTACGTAGACGATACTTTCACAATTTTACCATCAGACAAAGTAACTGCATTTTTAGAACATCTTAATTCCATAAACTCTAAATTCAATTTACTATGGAGTTAGAGGCAAATAATTCCTTACCTTTCCTAGATGTGTTAGTCATCCGAAATCCTAATAACACCATTGGTTACACTGTGTATAGGAAAAAGACCCATACAAACCGATATTTAACGGTGAATCTCACCACCATCCTTCGCAGTTAGCTACCGTGGGCAAATCTTTGTTACAGAGAGCACGAGGGATCTGTGACAGCAAACACCTGGCCGTCTAGCTTCAGCACGTCAAGCAAGTTCTGCACGAAAACAAGCTTCGGGTCCCGCGCCTACGTCACAGTGACCGAGTGAAGCCGGCCAAAGTCGAGCATGTGCCTGCTGTACTACCATATGTCAGAGGTGTCACAGACAAGATTGACTACATCTTGAAGCGAGCTTCTATTAGAACATTCTACAAGCCGCCGAAGAAGATTAGTCAGTTCCTATCATCAGTCAAGTGTCATATTCCTCTACAAGATGCAGGAGTGTACAAGCTTGATTGTGAATGTGGTCTCACCTATATAGGACAAACAAAAACATCAATTAGAACACGCGTAAAAGAACATATAGCTGATGTGAAGCATCAACGTTCCGGGAAGTCTGCAGTTTGCGATCATATCCTAGACGGCCCCAACCATTACATCAGATTTGATAGACCACAAATCCTCGCAAAAGAACACCGATTCCTACCAAGGATGATACGTGAGGCTATTGCAATTAAATAACATCCTAATTTCAATAGCGAAGGAGGCTGGGTACTACCACTTGCTTGGGATCCTATACTCAATAAAATTAAAACTAAACCCAAGCATACCACTGCAAGACCTCAGAAGATAGTAGTTCATTTTGCATAGATCGGACCATAAACAATAATTAAAAAAGCTAAAGGTACTCCGAGTTTAACAATGACATCGGGACGTCAGCCATCTCAGTCCCCCGTGACCATGGGTGCTGGAAAGCGCCCGAAACGTCGGGAATTAAAAA